>OY813001.1:96164962-96669962 GCA_963681545.1 Germaria angustata | reverse complement strand
AACTTCACGTATCCTGCATAACCAAAAAATATATATATTTGGCAAGAAAATTTTAAATTTTATTTGCATAATATGCTCAAAATTGCAAAAACATTTGGCAAAAAATATATGATATATGAGAATAGTATTTGGAAAAGTTTTTATTGTTTTATTAAATCTGTAAATGAGCTAATAAATAAGACTTTAATTAAAACCTTTAATATAAATTAAAAAAAATTATTGCATTTTTCCTCGGCGTTTATATGATTTGACGATAATTCATAGAAATGTGTAGGAATATACATCGATTTCGTTGTGTATTTAGACTGATTTTGAGAATAGAACCTCTTTACAACTTCAATTATTGTGTTTCAATTTGTAGACCAGTTGCTTGAATAATTTTTATTATTTTTAATATTATTAATACTTAATATTGAAATTTATTATTTGGGATATTCTCCCCAACTAATCGTTAAAATTAGAGCTTTTTACAAAATGCATTTTGTTGTGGCTTTAGCTCTTCATATGTCGACATTCCGTTGGTCGCTAAACCAAATCGTCAGTGAAGTCTAAGCAGTTTGAAAGCGTTCAACTTCGGATGTTTATGTCATACGAATCAAATACAATATGAGAATTCAATATTGTGTATGAAGAGCTAAAGCCACAACAAACAATGCATTATTATTTAATGTTTTTTATTTTTTTATTTTTATATTTTTTATTACTTTTAATATTTTATTGCAATATTAATTTTTTTTTATTCTAATATTGTATTTTAATTATTACTATCGCATATTTGAATTATTATAACTTTTATAGTTAATTCATTTCTTTGTTATTGTTATAATTATGTTTTCCTCCTCTGTTTGAAATTGGAAAATCATTATTTTGAAGATCGATCGAAACTCACTAAAGCGACTCTAAAAAGATCATGGGAAAAATCGATAGATTTCTATCACATAGCTGACAATTAGAAGAAACAAACATCTATAAATTTTGGTTAGTCTTAGTCGAAAATTAAAATAATAATAGTATGAGTTGAGTTAGAACATAGCATGATTGAAAATAATAAGTGAAATTATTCGTAATTAAAATTTCCATAATATCTAATAAATGATCTTAAAATAAGTTCTAAAATATATCTAACGTTTTTGAAATAGGAGTCTCGTCTGCTGTTTTTCTTTAAAATCCCCATAAAGTACAAAATTTCACATAAAGAAACTATAGCACCTTTTTATTCTGTATCGTAGAATAAGTAATTTTCGAAAACTTTCAAACAGCTTTGTTCATTAATAATACTTGTACGTATGTATGCATTTGTTAAATATATTTTGCCCCTTCCATTATTCCCCATTCTTTAATTGTCTGTGTTTATGTGTTTGTTAATTGCTTGCTGTTTAAAAGTTAATAATTTATATATAATTTGTTATTGCATGTTTAAAAATTGTTTAAAGATATGTTTTACATTTAAAAAATTATTACTCTTTTTCATATTATTTTGTTTTTTTTTTTATAAACTATTCATAATCTTAGAATTATTTTTTACATACTTATGTATGTACGTGTTTTTTTTTTCTTTTGCTTTTAGTCAGCATTAAATTTAAATCTAATATTTAAATATTATAAAAAATATTGAGGGGTGTTTTTCAAACCAAAATAAAAATCGTTTTCTTTTTTTTCTTACCAAAGAATAAATAGAAAAAATTGCAAAATTTATACATACGAGTATGTATCTATATATATAATAATATGTTAAAAATGGAATATTCAAAAATTATGACAAATCATAAGTTTTGAATACATTTTTCTTGATTTCTATTTGATTTGATTATTGGGTATGTAACGGACTTTAACTTGATTGCCCAATATTAACTGCTGTTGTTGCTGTTGTAGTATCTGTTGTTGTTGCTGCTGCTGTTGTTGCTGTTGTTGTTGTTGCTGTTGCTGCTGCTGTTGTTGTTGCAGGTGTTGATTTAATTGTTGTGGTATCGAAAGACCACTTACATTATTTATAACTGGCTGATTATAATTCAGAACATCATTAATTTCGATTTTTATCAATGATGGAATATTTAAAGAATTTACCTTATTTTTATTCTTAGGGGGACGACCACCTAAAAAGAATTGTAAAAACACAGAGATTGGACCAAGGACGGTACGATAGTATAAAGGGATTTTTTAGCATTTACAAAATATTTTTATATCAGGATTTTTTTTAAGTTTAGGCGTTCGTGTTGAGGTGTAGAGTTTTGGAGTTTAAAAATGAGGTGGGGAACGTAAAAGAAAAATTAAAAATTATTTATTTGATCGTTATAAAAGCAAAAAATTTGTTTATGTAAAAAATAAGTTTTTCTTTCTCAAATAAAGTCTTAGATATTTTGTATTAATTGTTAAAAATTATTGAAATTTATTTTTGTTTAGTTGAAAACAAACAAAAAAAAAATAAGTTTACATTTATAATTTGTTCATAAAAATTTTGCTCTTTAGTAGATAGTTAAAAGTTATTTAAAAATAATAATTAAAGCTTTTTTATTAAAAGTAAAAGAATGATAAAGAAATTAATATTAAAAAAAGCTTAAGCAATTTGTATTCAAGAGGCCGATTTTTTTTTTATAATTTGTTAATAAATATAAATTTAATACCCCTAAAACTTAAGCAGGATTTAGGAAAATTGGTTTTTGTTTATAAAAAAAGGTCATCGTATACTTAAAACTTAATAGAAAAGAATGCGGAGAACAAAAAAATGTAGGGAAAGGTTTAAAATAATACAGAGATTTTCGAAAAGTTGTGATATACATACTTATAAATGCTAACATACATATTAGTGATTTCAAAATTTTTGAAATTGTTCAAACTCAAGTATTCGATTGGTTTTAATATGTGATATCTGGAGCTTGAATAATTTGAAAATTTGTATTAGAAAAATATAGCAAACAAGTAAAATTAATTTGAAATTTATTTCGATATTTTTATTTGACTTTTAATAAATTTAAGTCTGAGGGTTTCTGATACATTTAACTACTGCCAGCAATTCCCAAAAAAAAATTGAATTGAGCATTATTTAAATAATTTACTAAAACTTTGTGAATATCCTAAATAGAAGTTTTTATGTGAACCACTCCTTGGATTGATATAGTTTTTTGTCAATAATGCGCATAGCACAAAAGTAAATGGTCCTAATAAGACCTCAAATAGTTCAACAATCAGCCAATTATTTGTTGTCGGGGAAAAAATTATATTCGAGCAAATCGAGGAATAGGTATATACGACAAAATAAGCTCTTTTGCTTTTAACATAATTTATATGAATAATAAGAAAATAAAGTTTATGTTTATTTTTATTGCATTAAATTTTGATTAAATTAACTTTATTTCCTATTAAAAATCCAAGTTTGAATGTATAGTGTAGGGTCTTAAGTGTTTTCGGAGGACTGGCTGTGCAATAAAGGGTAAAATCTAGCCGGAGTTCTTATCTAATTACAAAATATTTCTAATTTTCCTTTCAGAATTTTAATAAGTTTTCTACACGAATCAATTTATTGCTCTTTTGTTACAGGAAAGTTGAATAAAAGATCTTAAAAGCCTTTAAGTCATTTTTCAACGGGGTATACATGTGTGTATTGAATAAATTTCTGTTTTAGTAAAAATTTGCCAACCTGGGGCCTGTTTCACTAAACTACAATTCTACAAGTTTACAAGTTGCAATCACAAGTCTCATTCTTACAAGTGCTGATGAATTGTGTTTCATTAAAATTTTCACAACACTTGTAGCTTTATTCACTTGTAAACTACAATTTCTACAAGTCTTTTTATATATTGTGATATTAATTTTACAATTCTTATTTATTATTATTCAAAATGCTCAAATATCATATAAAAAACGCAATATAATTAAACAAATGTGTTAATATATATCGCTGCCAGATACAGAAGTGACCAAGTACCAAGTACCAAGAACGAGGAGGAGCTAGTGTCGATGCGTGAGAGCTCTCGAAAAAGAAGTGAGCACCATTAAATACTATTTCAAGTTTTTTCTACTCATTTTTTATTTAGAACGATGTATGAAAAATGGATCTGTCGCCCACAAGGAAGCCCAAAATAAAAATAAAAAAAATATAAAAATGAAGAAAAGGTGGACTGGCAAATTGAAAATTATAAGCTGCAGAATGTAAGGGGGTATACACCCCTTTATTTTTCTAGTTTTTCTGTTTTTCTGATTTTTGTTTATTAACATTTTTTTCTTTTTGTCAAACTTTTTTATTTTTTCATATTTTTAATTTTTTTTCTTTCCAAATCATAAACTAGTTAAAATAATTTAAAATAAATAAATGCTAATTAATACTAAAATTGTTTGATTTTGTATTTATTTGAACTAATTTTTATTAAAAAATAGTTAAAAATCAAATTTTAATTCAATTTATCATTCACTTGTAACTTGAAAAATTTTTTCTGAGGGTCTCCGTTGACTCTAACTTTTTTCCTACAATTCTACAATTGTACAAGTACAAATTTAGTTTAATGAAACAAAACCACTTATAGAAGTATGATTTGTAGACTTGTAACTTGTACAATTCACTTGTAGTTACAAATTTGTAATTGTATTTTCATGAAACACAATTATTCACAAGTTCACAATTTTACAGGCAAAAACACTTATAATTGTGAACTTGTAGCTTAGTGAAATAGGCCCCTGGCTGGCTTTTTGCATATTTTTAATACTAACAATCGTTTAAATGGAAAAAAACCTTGCAAGAAATTCTCCTATCTAGAATACAAATTTCTCCCCAAAGGAATTTTTCTCATAAACATGAAAAAAACGTAAAGAATTATTATAATTTATAATAAGAGGAATGGGGAAAGGGCAAAAGTTTCGTTGAAAATCCTTATTTACAATTGGGCTGATAAAGAACGCACATTTAGAATATAAATTATAGAATAAGCGCATCTTTCGGCCACTTATAGCAATTAAAACAATACATATGAAATTCCAGCTAATTGCACATAATGAGAATATGGGGCCAAATTTTGTATTTCATATAGCTTTTACAAAAATAATTTTATAAAATAAAACAAGGCTTTACCAACACAAAGACTATTTTGAAAGTTTAGCTATTATACAAAATAATTATTTCTAAAATTTTGTTTGTTATTTGTTGTTAGCGGAGCTATTTGCACTAACTAAATCATTGCCGAATCAAAAAATCAAAACTTATACAAAAACCCACAAATATTATACGAGAATTCTATTGAATTCAATCTGATTTTTCTACTTGTGAATTACAAATATATAAGTATAACAGTTTAAGAAAACTTAATATTGAAATTTATTATTCGGGAGAATACCCCGACTAATCGTTAGAAACAATTAGTTTTGTTGCAAAATGCATTGAAAAAATGTTTGTTGTGGCTTTACGAGGTTGAATGTTATCAAACTGCTTAAACTTCACTGACGATTTGGTTTTAGCAACCAATGAAATGTCGGCATATGAAGAGCTAAAGCCACAACAAACATTTTTTCAATGCAGTTTAAGAAAACTTTTATACCAACAACTTACATTCGAAATATATAGAAATAAAATGGAAAACAACTAGAGTTCCTTAGGAATTCTTTCTTTGTAATAGAGGTTGTTTCTAGGCAACGACAGATGGCAGCCCCATTATCCTAGACCTGCTACAGCAGACCAATCATCTACCTAGCTGGAACAACAACCGATTAACGAAACTGATACAAGGCAAAAATAACAGTGCGAAAACAACTGCAACAACACGTGTAAGATGGAGATGCTTTGTGGAAGCCAAATGCTCCCAAGAGGGTTAATTGAGAAAAATATAGAGGTTATGAGATGGAAAATATTCATTCATTGTTAGATTATATAAAATTTAAATACACATAAAAATGTTCATGAAAATTCTGAATTTTGTAAACTTTTCAACAATTTTTTCAAACCATTTTGACGTTTTTAGCTGCAATAATTTATATTCAAACTATTACAAAAAAGCAAATCCACAGCTTCAAAGCATTTTGCATTTAAAATATAGAAAAACTGATCAATTATTTTTCAATAAAAATGTATGTTCCACTAAATAATTTGAAAAGTTATCCATATATTCATTTTAACTTTTGGATAACTGATAACGAAATTTGTGACACTTAGATTTACTTTTAAAAAGCTAAATACATATTCTAAAACTTCAATTATTTACAAATAGAAAAACCTATCTAAAAGTTAGTTTAAACTGAAACTTATTCAGAGAACCAATATGTTGGGATTATTGTTTAAAGAATCAATAATTTAAAAATATTAATTTCTTCCAACTGAATTCGATTAAACGAAAACCATAATCTCAGACTTTGTTGCATTTTTAACACATAAGTATTTTTTATTCCACACTAGATTAAAGACTCTATACTTCTAAGAGTTAAGCACAACTTTTTTTTTATAGACTTTTAAATAAACTCTATATTGCAAAATCATAATTTCATGCCAATTGCTGAAAAAGAAAATTTACACACAAAATTTTCAAAAATCTCTTTTGTTAGTAAAAAAGTGGTTGCAAAAAAATAATATTGTTAATTTAGTTTAAAAATATATGTATATTAATTTTATATAGATATATATATAAATAGAGTGTATAAATAAATATTTTTAATCATCATCTGATTCATCTTTTATAAACATACGTTGGGGAGCATGCTGTAAGGACAACGGCTGGCCGACCATTGTCACAGGCTGTTGAGGCGGTTGTAATGTTATACATTTCTTAGATCTTTTTGGAGGCGGTAGTTCGGTATGCGAATGACTATTTAACAAATGTTTCGAAAGATGTTGGCGAACAGCAAAGGCCTCATTACAATTGGCCACAGGGCAAGTGAGGTACCTGCATTTAATGCAATTCCATTTCAACATTGTATGTGGTAAAATGAAAAGAGAAAGAAAAAGAAAAAATGTATATTAGAATGTGTTTTTTCTTAGCAAGTCTTTTCATAATAAGCATGCGAACTAAAGTTCTAGCCAGCACCTGCCCTCTAAATGACGTTGTTCATGCTTCTTAAGTAGTGATTCCTGGTTAAACGAACTGGGACAAATATTGCATTTGTATTTGAATTCATCGTGCATCTTCAAATGCTGCTCCAAGTGAGCCTGTTGCAAGAATTTTTCATCACATTTTGTACATTCAAATGGATACTGAAGACCATGCGATTTCATATGAGTATGTAGTTGCGATTGCTGTTTAAAAGTTTTCTCTGGACATCGGGGACAATAGTAGCCTGTGATGCCAGCATGAGCTTGCAAATGTTGATTGAGCGAGGTGACTTGTGTGAACTTTTTCGGGCACTGATTGCAACAATATTGCTGCACTTTATGGTGGGTTTTCATATGATTATTCAAATTGGTAACTTGGGCAAATGAACGGCCACATTCAGGTTCAATGCATACAAATGGACGTTCACCGGTATGCAAACGTCTGTGATTATTTAAATTTGTAATCTACAAAACGAAATTAGTTAAAAATAAACATTTCCCAATTATAATTACGAATATCCACCTGTGTAAATGTCTTGCCACAATCTCCACATACATAAGGACGATCGTTTGTGTGTATACGCTCATGATTTCTTAAATTGGCCGCTTGAGTAAAACCTTTTGTAGAAATTAGACGAATTATTATATTTTTTAGAAGTTACATATGTATGTAAATAGTTTTTTTTTTGTTAATACCTTTATTGCAATAATTGCATACAAATTTCCTTTCAGCTGCATGATTACGTATGTGTGTAATCAACGAAGACTTTCTTGAAAATGTTTTATTGCATAAAGGACATGAGCCCTCTTCATTGAATATTAAGTCCACCTAAATTCCAATTAAGGAAAGTTATTGATATTTTTTTAAGAAAGCAACATATACAACTTATATACTTATATGTGTATCTAAATAATAATAAAATTTTGCTTGAACGTATTGTTATAATGTCTTTGAAACTGTTATACTGGCATAACATTTATTCAAATACAGAAATGTATGCTAAAGATCGTGGTGAATATAACAAATTTATATTTATATTTTAATTTTGTTAAAACTGTTTAACGAGTATATAAAAATTTTACAAGAAAAAACGTTTGCGCTGCATTTAAACTGACATCTTTCGTTCTCGTCCTTTTTATTTATATGGTACTTTTGTTACTTTGTTGGGTCTTCCATAAACATTATGAAAAAAAATTCATTTTTGGTCTTTTATTCTTTAGTCTGTTACCATAACAAATAACTATTATTATTTATTTCTTTCATTAATTGGGTAATATTCAATAATAAAAATTGTTTAACAAAAGATTCGACCAATTTCAATTATAACCTCTAAATTGTTCGTACCTACTCATTATCGGCTGAAATTAGGAATGACATGCCAACATTCTTGGCTCCGGCTTCAATGGTCTCAGTAGGTAAAGCATAATTATGTTATAATTATTCCGAATAATTTAGAGGTTATATTTAAGTCGGTTGATTTTTTGTGATCACCAGAGTACCTCACGCCAATTATGAATATTATGCAAGACAAAAAATTATTAAATTTAGCTTTTTATGCGAGGTATACGAAGTATTCCACATCTTTAGCTTACATCTTCTTGAAATTTTCAATAAAAGACCGAAAGGACACTAATAATAAATAGATAATTAAAAAAGTAAAACATTGTTTTACGATTTTTGATTAGAAACAAATATACAAAATTTGATATGTACATCTAAATGTTGTATGGTCTTCTCCAATTCATAGGAGGACATCGTGATTTGTTGGATTTTATTAACACCGTTTTTACGCGGACGGCGTGGTGTTTGTTGCACTCGCTGCATGTACGAAAAAATATAAAACATATATAATTTGATATTTAAATTTAATTGTATATAAATATTTTTTTAGTTTTTATAAAATTTTTATTTAAAATATTAAATCAAAAATAATACAAAAAGGATTAACAGGAAAAGAACGAAATCATTAAATAAATTAAGAAACTAAAAGAACACTAACAGCTTTTTAATAAATGAGCAGGCATTTTTAAATATTTAAAAGATACGAGTATTCAAGTTAGAAATAAAAGCCAAATCGACTTAGTGTTAAAAAGACACAGTTTGTCTAAAGAAAAAAAGGATGAAAATGGGGGCAGAACTCTAATGGAAAATGTTCATGCAAAATAATTTGTTTGCTTTTTTTAATTATGTACTTTAATCTTAACTTGGCTGATTTCCAAATAGGCATATAAAAAGTGAAAATGATACCCTTTCTAAGAATCAAATTCTAAAATCTGTGAAATTGGTTTATTAATATTCGAATACTTTAATCAAAATGGCTAGATGTTCCTATCCTATGACATGGAATATCTAATAGAATTAAATATTTGTTTTTATGTTCTCTGCCAAAGCTGCGGAATTTCCGAAAAGCTATTATCAAGTACGGCTTCTGATTAGAAAACATGGTGGAAGAACTTTTAGGCAACCAATACCTTCGTGCACAAAACAGGAACTCGCCACCAGCGTTACCATTGTGGTACGTGTGGCCGTTTACGACCGTTTTGAATCATATTTATCTAATTCCTTTCACTTTTTAACTCTTTTCGAAAAATCGAAAATTTATATAGATTTGCAGCAAACATACGTGTATATTTACTTTCCTTCATACATTCGCCTTCGCTAAAGGGATTATTTAAAAACTAACACTGATGAAAAACTAAACTGAAAAAAATTAACATAGAAAGCTGTGTGCTCTCTAAATATAATATTTAGATACCGATAGATTTTCTGGCGGAGATATTGATTCCCAGTCGGTATCATACCTTGGCGGATCAAAATGAGTCGCTATACGATTCGTTACAGCTTCTCAGTTTGGGTTTTACAGAAGCTTTAATCGGACAACGAATTTGGCCGAAAAATCGTCTTTCCTGATGAGGTGCATTTTCATTTTGGCTCCTACATATACCAACGAAATCGAATTTTCGCGTGGTGGCATCATTGGTCCATATTTATGCAAAAATTTTGCTGGAAACGCCATTTCACTCAACGAAAAGCGCTACAGATAATTTCTTTGGTTCCAGCTGGATGGCGCACCATGTCACATACATACATACATACATATGTAGCTCATCAAACAATATATATTTTGCGTATCACATTGTTTTGGCCGTCTCACATTTCTAATACAATATATCGTTATATCGTTATTAATCGTTTATTTTTTAGAACAAAAATTAAATATGTTTAATATTTTGTTTAATCTCGACCATTTTTTTTATTGTAAATTTCGTGACCCCTTTTGGTGAAATTTCTCAACAGTAACGTCTATCAGATATCTAAATGTTTTACATAAGATTATAAAATTGTTAATCGCGAATTTTGGGTAAATAAGCAGGAACCCTAATTCGGTAGAGATGGCCAAAACTAACCATTAAACAAATATGGGAGCGTGAGACCGCAAAACTGACTAAATGAACTGTTAAATGACGACGACTCCAAGCTGGTTGCAGGTATTATTGAAACTCTATGCAAATATGTTAATGTAAACATATTTTCGATAAAAATAGACAGCGCTGTCATATGAGATTAGGATATTGAATATGAGATTAGGATATTGAATACATAATTGATTCAAATACAAGTCTGCTGAACATTACTTATTACGTATTACCTACTTATAGTCATGTACATACATATGTATCATCCATATAGTAATTACGCTTGGTGGCAATAAGACCATCTAAATCCTAACTGCCCTTTAAGTTTTTAAAAACCCAGCCAAGCAATTATCCAAAATACATTTTCTTTAAAGTTCTGCATTATTTAAAGGAGCATAAAAAATTAACAATACATTTTCGGCCGTACGCAAAAAAAAAAAATACTTTAACGTTACAATTAGTTAACAAACATCAAAGAAAAGAAATAACAGACTCTCACTTATCTTTAAGCATTTAAAGATATTTGTAAAAATATTCCATTAAAGCAGGGTATGCTTGCTTTAAAGATTTTATAACACAAATTTTTCTTAATACATTTAATAATAGTTTTTAAAATTGTTTTAATTTTTTTTGCATACGGCCGTTTCAGAGAATTTTTGTTTAGTGAATGAAAAAAAAAATAATCAATTAAACCAATTTATATATTTTCCAACTTACTTCTTCCGAATCGTCCTGCGATTGCAGGCTATTGGTCGAATTGGTGGAATTCTGCAACTGTTGTTGAGGCATTTGTTGTTGATTCAAATTATTCGCTGTATTGCTATTATTAGTTGTGTTGTTATTATTATTGTTAGTGGTGTTATTAGCAGCAGTTGTTGCCGCCAGTGCCGGCGGGCCAGTAGCAGTGGCAGCTACTGCCTGATAGAAACCATTGCCACTGTTTGTCAAATGTTCTGAGCACTTTACACAGGTAGGTATATTATAGCCGGGTACTTGGAACAGCTAAGAATATAAAACAAATTTAATTTTTTTTTTGTTACATACTTATAAGTACATATCCATCATCACTTTAGCTTCAAATTTTTTAGATACTTTGTAAAAAAATTTCTCTATATTAAGAATAAAGAAATCATTCCGCCTCTATTAACAGTGGAAAAAATTGTGTAGAGAACCTAAATACTAGTACTTTAATAATACACAGCTTTAAGGCTATTACTACTGGAAATATAGAATATAAGTATGTACATACATATACAAAATTAAATGAAAAAAATAATATCAAGCCTCATCATCACATTGGATAACAAACAAACAAACAAAAAAAAACAGAAAAATCGAAATAAAAATAAAAGAAATAAACGTACATACATATACAATAATGTATAGCCAACTCACAGTAAACTATTGTAAGATTGGTTATCTTTACATCTCTGTCCCTTGTATAAACCATGGCAAGAGACAGCTTTAAAAATAAGAACAACAACAACAAAAGAAAAAAATAACACAACATGAAAGCAACGTATGAAATTGAAAAAATAAATAAATAAAAATAAAAACAACATAAAAAAATGTTGTGCGCCCTAAAGAGAAGTTGTATTATATTTAAAAGGCGTATTGTATGGGAAGGAGTCAGGAGATTGGAAGAGTTTTTGAGTACGATAATTTTCTTCTACTATTTCAAAAGCAACTTTTAGCAAGAAGTTATAAAAAATTACTAAAATATCAATTTAATAAAGAGACGTTCTCTCTAAAAAAAATATTTAACAAATCCTAATCAATTTATTAAAAAATCTATTTGTTGCTCTAATTTGAAATTTCAGGATTTGAATTAAAGGATTGTCTGCTCTTTGAAAATAAGTTCGTGCTTTTTAAAGAACAGTAAATTCCTTTATTGCTCTTTTAGGGGCAACAAATTTTATACTTTTTTCGAAAAGCCCATCAAATATATTTAGTTTATCGTCGAATTTGTATAAACACACTCTGGTGAATTAAAAGTTGCACTTAACCCAATAATTATTTCCGATTAACTTCGAAGCCCTTTAATTCTCTTGAAAGAAACTATGTCTTGCCAAAAACCCTTTCAAGGGTAGAAAATTTTATGAAAAAATTGCCGGGTATTATTACATACACAATTTATTTATACATATAACTGAAAACCGTTTATAATGTCAAGGATAAGTGAATTGAAATGGAATATTCTTATGCTAGAGTTAATGTCGACGTCGTTGACGGCGTCTTAATGCCAAAATTGTAATGTTCGGCGCAAACTTTCATTTTGCTGTTAATGTAAACGTCATCGACGACGTTAACACATCTGTGTACTACTGCATTGAATATACAGCTTTTCTCTTTTGACTTTTTCTCCCGCATATACTTATCTCTCAGCTTTTCCTCTCTCAGGCTTTTTCACCTCCCAACGTCGAAAAAGTTGAAACAGATTGAACTTTTTCGGCGTCAAATTTCTTACGTCGTCGAGATTAACTGCTCTCATACAATTTCATACGATTCAACTTTTTTTTGACATTTGATGCCGTCGACGACGTCGACATTAACTCTAGCATTAATTCGAATTCCTGTTTAAGCTAAACCCATTTGGTTTATAAAAGTACAAGATTAAATGAAACGAATATCCCTTAAGAGAAAAATATATTTGTTTACCATCGTCGACACATCATGCACACAGATCCGGTCCATTTTAATCGTATTACACTAACCCATATAATCTCTCTTTATAAACTAAATCTGAGTTCAAAATGAATATGCATCTATTTTATTTTTAGTCTGTATCATATTTTATATTGTAATTGTTTTCTTTTACACTAAGTTGTCTGGCTACTGCAAAATTGGTATTTATCTAAATTTCTGATAGCACTTCTGACTATTATAAAACTTTTATTTTAGTAATCATAAATTGTCGACTGCGATGAAAAAATGAAAATCAAATATTGTGTTACTTAAACTATTTACGCGGTAAGGGCACGATATGGTGTTTCATTCAGTTAACATAGGAACCATTCATACCAATCGCTTTATATTCGTTGCTTTGGTGAGTTTTACATTATGTTCGCTGAAGGCAAAGCATACATAGTATTTTATCATAATCACTTTTCGGAATAGTGTAATTTATTGTTTAAGCCGAATTCTGTCAATTGACATGCATGGTCATAAAATAAAGCATTCAAATCTTTCTCTGACGTGATTTAATCAGTGCTAGCCTGATAAAATACGCTAATAAATAGCATAAATACAATAGGTAAACAATAAATACAATAGGTAAACAATCGGTTCAGTGTTATTGAACTATTTATAATTTTTTAGCCGAGACTAGTTCCGCTGGTATTAGATGGATCTCCTCATTTTAGTTGCCCTGTAGCGTAAATTGTAATAAACTACCTTTATGCAGGAGTTGCAATAACATCAATATACATATGTATGTATTTAATTTCCATTTTTTCAACATCTTTTATGCTCTACGCCCCTGCATTGTAGGTAATGTTTTATTTTGTATTATTTGTTTCTTTTTTTTTTTGCTTGCGCTCTTTTTATGTTTTTTTTTTTCTTATTGTGTTATTCTGTATTTTTTCCAAGTTAAAATCATACCTACATACCTATTAGAAAAATTCTGAAGAAAATTGTATATACACACGAAAGCAATAAAGAATAAAATAAAAATTTTCAGCTTTGGGATATAAATTTATTTAAAATTTTTATTATCTTGAAAGCAAATAGGATTTAGTAACTAAGTAGCGCACATTTCTATTAATATTAATAAAACTTTACAAGGCAGTTTAACTTCTTTGCATTAGTTTTATATCCCTTACGTTATTTGTTTCTATAATTCCTTTTTCTGTTATTTGTTTTGATCATTCAAATTTATTATTTCTGTGTTTATATTTTCTTTATTTTTTATTCAAAATATCTTGATTTATTTGCAAACACAAAACACTTGTCGCTTTATGAAAAGTTTTCGTCAAACAAAAACTTTTTTAATTTTTATACACACACATGTACATTGTGTAACTACCCTTATTTGAAAAGTAGCAGAAGTGTTGTTGTAACTACCCCTTGCTACAGATAAAAAACTGACATTTTAGATAGCAGAGTTGCCAGGTTTTTAGTTCTCAAGGCAGCTTCTTTACGTTAATCACCCCTATCGTGAACGGTTTTTTCCCTCGAAATATTTTCCCTTTTCCCCAAGTTGCAATCGTGAATAATTTTTCCCTTCAAATGTGCGAAATGTAATTCAGTGGGGAATAACATGCATAAAATTATTCCCATTAAAAAAAATTCGCCATATCGTGAACGACTCTTTCAAAATTATTTTTCCCCTTTTTTGTGTTAGTTTGTTCACTTTGTTTTCTCTAGGGAACTGGATAAAAATGTAAGTAATTTTTGTTTTCTTTCGAATATTCTGATTATATAAAATTATTTTTTAGGTCGAAATCAACAAATAAAGTGCAAAGCGACATCCTACTCAATAGAAAGCAAAACAACCAACCCATTGCTAGTGATTTTGTAAGTTTCCAAGGTGTGATGGGCGAATTCTGGAGTTCTTTTGTAGAGGATCTAAATAGTGCTTGTCCTCCTCTGAAAAGAATCCGTGAGTGGAAGAAGGTAGTCTTATTTTATATATTGTATATTTTTATACATACGTACATATGTATATAACTTGTATTAGGTGTGGATAGACCAAAAAAGGTATGTCCGGTCAAAGGCTGCCGCTAATTTGAAAAGCCAATGGGAAAAAAGGAGGTGGACAAAACAATACCAAAAGTTTGTCAGTTAGCGAGCAGTGCATATATGAACTAATAGGAATGAAAGAGACGGTAGAGGGCTTAGAAAATTCCTTCAGCTTTGGTTTGCCAGAAGACTTTTATGGAGGAGAAAACTTGAATTGTTAATTTAATTATTTATTGATTTTAAATAAATACTTTTCAATTTAATTTGTGACATAAATATTTGTATTTATTTACCTTTCTAAAACAAAATACTTTTTTAAATGTATATGTATGTACATACATACATACATACAATTTGAAATTATATTCTTATTCCCTGTTTATACATTCTTCTCATTTTACATTCACTACATATTGATAGCGGGAACAAACATTCCCATAAAATTCACGATAGCAAATTTCCCTTCATGGGGAATGAAAATTTCATGGGAACAAAAATTTCACATTTTATTGGCGATAGGGGTGAATATCTAATATTTGGTAAGTTACATACATACATATATTCTATAACAACTTGCAGTATCTACTTCTAATTTGACCAAAAGTTTGTCTCCCCTTTTTAAAATCGAGTTTCAATATTTTTTAAGTGTGTACGAATGTGTGTATATTTATAGAATTAATTATAGCTTTTTTGCGAATTTCTTTTTCCTTGCATCGTAAATTGAAAGAAATCTTATACGATACAATTCCATTCGAGAAAATTTGTATTATCCACATTTTACAATTACAGAGATAGATGACTCACCTCTCACGCCATCGCTAAAAACTTCGTACTAATACCAAGTCCAATTGGGAAAGAGTTTTCAGAGTACTTAACATTGAAAATATTAGCAATATGTACCCAGAGACTATTTGATTGTTTTGGCATAAGTATATGCGGTGAAATGTTTTCAAACTGGTTAATACTCACTGACAATTTGGTTTAGCCACCAATGAAAAGTCGGCATATGAACAGTTAAGTTCACAACTAACATATTCGAAAAGTTTAAACATTTTCAGAACAATTGAAAAACACATACCTTTTAAATAAATTATTCCAAGAGCCCGATTGAGAATCGCAAAAATAACACCGGAATGGTTACCAATTTAACAAGATTTTTCGGAATTAACTTTTAAGAAAAAAGCTTAGAAAATTTTCGACAGCGATATCCTTCGAACGAAGAAAGCAATTCTAATCAAATTCTGCCATGTTTTGCTACACAATCCCTAAGCGGGCGAAGAACCTAACTAACTGACAACCCTACATATATGTCAGCGTTGGGTTTTTTAGTAGTGTTTAGTATTCTCCTACTACTTTATAAAGGATTTATGTACTGCCAAGGCTCATTCACACCAGATAAAAATACTTCGATTAGCACAACAATTAAAACATATTTTTTAGTATTATTTGAATAATTAGATATACTTTTTCTATTATTTTTTATCAACAGAGCTTCGACGCCATTGTTTATTTTGATATAAATGAGCATGCTGCAGTAATTTTCCGGAGCCTTGTCAACTTCATATGTACATATGTAGAGTAGAATTTATGTAGTCAGGACAGTCTTCATATAACAAATTTTGTTTGACAATCGGTAGGACAAAATGCTTTGAGTATAGAGGTCTTTATTGAAAAGATGAAGGTGACAAAGCAGTTGGTTTTTTTCTAAACATGTTGGCAGTTTTCAATGTACCTCTCTAATAAAGAGAAAAAAAGAAATCGTTGCTAAATCGTTGTTGCTGTAATACATGGTGCGGTTGTTGCTGTTGCTGTTTTGTACAGTGTACAACCTAAACAGGAAGATATGAACTTTACTCTAAGAAAACAGAAGCCGCATACTCCGTAACAACGAGAAACAAGAAACAGCATAAACCAGAAAATCAATAAAAACAACAAAATACACATTTTTGCAAAAGCAATAAAAAGACGCGCGCAAATTGTTATTTTAACCCAATACAATTTTTTCTTCGCTAATTTTATAAAACTTTTAATGTATATACATACATACATAACAATTGTTTGAAAATTTTAAAAATTGTTTAAAAAAATACTCACCGCCGCTGGTTGAAAACACAATCTGCAAATGCTTTCCATGTCCTTTTAACTGTCAACTAAAATTATATAAAAATATTACAGCGAACGACTTTAAGCTAGCTACACTACAATGGGATATATAGTTTCAACGCAAAGCCCGGCAATTTATTAAAATTTCATTAACACCGGGGAGGTCTTTACTTATATTTTTTGCTGCAATACAAAATACACGCACTTTTGCCCAATTTCTTGCTTTTTCACAATATCAATTGCTTAGAAATATTTTATTTACGTTTTTTACAAACTTTTTCTTATTGATATTATTTATTTATTTCTTCTTTTTGGTTATTTCAGTATTTCATTTTTTTTGGCCAGCGGAGCACCTTTTTTCTTAAATTTTTTTCACACACACACTTTTTTCTTTCTTTTGACATTATTTTTTAGGCTTGTCGCCTCTTGTGGTTTAATCTACACTTTCTTCATTTACTGATGTTTTTACTACTGTAATGAATTTTACTTATTTTGTTTGGAGTAATTTATGTACTTTTTGTATTGTTTATGCTTTTTTATGAGAATTAGAAACTTTTTTCATACGACCGTCTAATCAAAATAATTTTTTTTATACTTGTAAATGGCAGAGTCGATCAAATATAGAGATGACGTCTGATAAGTTCCCTTACAGACCGCTAGTTGGCGCTGTTCGGCTGTATATACAATTTTTTGTATTCATAGATAATTCAAAATTTTCATCAGATAACGAAAGATAGTGGAAAATGGAGAGTAAGAGAGTAAATTTTAAGTTCGCATCAAAATTTGTTAGGAATATATAACAGAGCTCATAGTTATGAAAATTATATTTTGAAAACTTGGGAGCATTTTTCTCGTAGATGCCAAACTGAAGAAAGTCTGGAAAATATGGTTTATGAAGATAGCCATCAAAGACCACACAATATTATTAAATAATTTATTACCATTATTATTGTCGTTCTGCTCCATGCTACCCAATAAGTTTGCAAATATTTCTGAACAATATATATTGTAGTTTTCCTTGTTAGAGTAATAAGAACTGCACACATATATAATTAAGTGAAAGAAATTTTAAAATAAACAATTATCGAACTTAAATAGCTAGAAACAAAGATCAGTTTCTAAAGGTGAAATAAAAATATTCTATACGTAATGAAACTTCAAATAGCACGACCTATTACATATAGAAATTAATACTGAGTAGTTTCTGTAAGTTATTTTTTAATAATCTTTAAATCACTCCTTTCAAATTTCAATTCTAATATCTAACGTTAACTTTCATAAGTGCTGCCAAATTTAAAAAGTTATGTCTTTTTAATCACTTCCAAACAACTTTCCAAGCCAATAACAAAAATTAGCACAGAGCTGTTATTGTGAGAAACAAAAGTTGTCTATGCTCTTGTCAAAACAAAACAACAAATTTTGCAGTTCTTCAATTGCAGTCAGACGTATCATAAGGTGGTGTAAGATTGTGCGGTGTGATAAAAAGGAGAAATGGCTAGTAGTAATTTACTCAGTTTTAATTAATGTTTAATTAAAAACAATTAAAATTAATTAAAGTTTGTGAAAAAGTACAAAACAAGGGAAATATTTGAAAATTTATCAAAATATATATTTGTATCAACAAACAGCTGCATCAATGCTGAATGGCAGCCACTACAGAAACATCAAAATTAACTGGAAGAAGAAAATTAGAGAATTGGAAAAATCATTAGAAAATACTTAGATTTTCCTAGGTGCAAGTGAAGTGAAACCTTTTGTGTTCGTGAAAAGTAGAAAATGCCACGGGATGCTTTGTTAAAATATTTAATTTGTAATTCGTTTATAGTAATTGTTTTTTCTCTTACAAGAAACTGCATTTGAAAAAATTATCTGTTGTTAAAAATATTTGAGCACTTTCGTTACTGTAGTGTGCTTACAAAAAATCGAAGTCTTTACAGTGTCTGTACGTTCACGCAGAAGACAAGACAACAACAAGAAAAAGCACCACCATAACTGCAAAATTTGATATAACATAAACAGCTACAAAAACAACGGTTTCTCTAACTTGATTAGCTTTTCTTTTCACGGTTTATTAAATTAAAGAAAAAAGAACAACTTGTGCATACAACAATAAGTTAAACTACCGTAACCTATGGAAAAGGTATACCAAAAATTAATTTATTCCGAAAAGTTAAATAAAATAAATAGTAGTATTTTTATGTTGCAGTTGCAATTATTGTGATTGAAATTGTGTATTGTCATGTTTGAAAAAAAAAAACAAAAAATGCTTATTATACCGTTATCTATACATACACACATACATACATATATGTATGCATATGTACATATGTATGTATGTATAAAATAAATATGTATAAATTTTGAAAAAATATTAATAGATAATTGGTTTTTCTTTATAACAGATTTATGTTAAACAATTACCAAATGTAAAAATATATATTTAAATATAATCTAAATCATTTTTCTATCATCACTATGAATAATTCGTTTTGGAAAAAGTTAGGGAAAAATGATAAAACCAAATCAACAATTATTATAATCTAATTGGTAAGTCTTTTGTATGTTTACTTTTCTCTTTTACATACATACATATTTATGTGCATATATAAGTATGTGCATATATACTTATGTTTGTCTTTTATATAATTTCTTAAGAAATCATTTTTTGCAATACATTTTTACTTTCGTTTTTTACGTTTCATTTCATTTAAAAAGAAATTTTTAAATCTTTTGAACAAATATCTCCAAACAATGAATAAAATAGAATAATTTTGCATTATGTATGTAAATAAATAAATTAAAATGAAAAAATTATGAAATGAATAACCAGTAAATATGTAAAATATCACACTCATAAAAACCCATTCATACGTACATATGTACATTTATCTGCGTATGTATGTATGTACATATCTACATATTTAGATACATATGTATATATAAAAATAAATATGTTTGTATTGTTTTGAATATGGGTGGTATGTCAAATCAGTGAAAGACATCCAAACAATTGGAAATAAGAAATCCTGCTTATAGTAGTCCTTACAGCGGTTAAATATTAACAAGTAATGGAAACACGAGTTCAATACAAATCAATAATAAATAACAACAGCCTAAAGAAGTGAAAAGAAGTATGTGTATGTATGTAAATGTATTTATTGTCAGTTGTTGAAAGGTAATTATCCTAAACCAAAGCGCATCCATACAAAGCAACCTCAATAACACAGGCGATGAATTCGGTCGGCTCCTGACTTGTGAAAAATTTGTTATTATTTCATCTTGTCGACAATTTTATAAATTTTTATTATTTCTAAATAAATTATAAAAATGCATCTGATTCTTATTCTTACTCAAAATTTTTACGTGGGCTCTTTGGGAACGTGTTGTGTCCATCGTGTAAAAAATTGTTAGTTGTATTCTTGTTTATTTCTTCATTTCCTACACTTTCTTTACGAACCAATTTTGACATTTGTTCAGTATTAGACAACAACAAAATGCTCTGTACGTTCGTAAATACAGTACTGCGCTTCAACAGTAAATGAAAATATTCTTAACAGCCACAGTGCAGCAGAACATGCCCGAAAATATGTTAAATAAGGGCCATATACAGTAGTCATGTAATAAAGAGGCGGAGAAAGTTTGGTTTTCTGTTGCAGCGCAGTGACGCATTTATGAATGTACCCATTGCTTTGATGAGACCACCTTATTGTCAATTCGCCTTGATTCCAAAATTTAAATACAAACTTTTTTCTTACTCCAGCGAGTGTGTGTATCTCAATCAAATATTTGTCACGTTTGAAAATATATATAATAATAACTTTGCACAAATTTGGTTGAATAAAAATATTATTGGGAATATTAAATAAGGAATGCCAATAATGAAATAGCACAAAAATTTAGTTAAATATTAGATGCATATTTTATATTTAATGAAAACTAAAAATTTCAGAATAAATTTATTTTATTCTGGGAATATCAATTACACACTAGCAGCAGCAACCCATTATAATACGTTTGCATTTTTGATTAATACTTGTATTTCTTCAAAAAATTAAGCACTTGATTAAGAATTTTACCAAAATGCATAGAAAAAAATATTAAATGCTTTTGGAAAGATTTTGTATTTAAAAGATTAATCTAAAATTTTAAATAGATTAATTGATCAATTGGATAATGAGTGTAAATGTTTGTAGGAAACATTGCAATATACTATATGTAAGTATATTGTAAAATTTTGTTTCTATTTTTATAAATTTTACATACAAGTTGTACGGAACCTCAAAATTCAATGTTCGAAAGGCCAGGGATAACATATTTAATATAATATATTTTTAAACTCTCATATTATAGTTAAATTTCCATGTTTAACAACAAAAAAGTCTGAAAACTCTGAAAGTTTAGCAACATATTGAAAAATAAGACCTTAATATTTTAAATTAATAATTATTAAGTTGGGGGAAAAGTAATTAATAATCAATAAGTAAAAAGTAAAAGACTATGCGGATTTCATGTGTCAGCCGGTACAATTTTCGGTATAATCATTCAATTATCACAGTGGTAAACTTCTAAAATACCTTCAATAAACCTCTAATGTCTTGTAATTGTTGAATTGTATGAAACAATGGCCTATGCCGCATTCAATCCTTTTGATCTCTATGTAAGTAAATATATGCACGTAGAACATCGTGTGCCAATATCGGCGTCATTGTAATGTTACATAATTATTTTCTTACATTCGTTTCATATTGTAAATACTCTTGGGTTATTTTATGCAAGATATTTGAAAATACAATTTTATATCTCATTTATTGTGTTTATACTTGCAATTCCATATGAATTTCTTCTCTATCCTTCCCTTTCCTTGATTTTGTGTGTTTATTCAAAAACATGTCAATTTCTTGTGTTTTTATGTATGTATGTATGTACATACTTACATATTTCATCAAAAACCAACTGCATATATGGGAAAACTAACTGCAATGTGAAAGGAAAACAGCAATCGGCGTGTCAAGGAGAATCATGAAGGGCATAAAATGCATCATTAAATATTTAATATGTGTTTTAAGGACTTTGTAAAAAGTAATTGAAAGAGAGTAAAATAACGACTCGTTGAGAGTACTTTTTAACCGACATAACAATAAAGGACGAGGTTATATATTCGATAATGTATGTATTTATTTTTATGTACAGCAAGGACCGATTTTAAAGAGGTGGAGGTGGTTCCATTTCAATCGGAGGGAAGTGTAAATAACTAAAATAGTAATGCGTTACCTAATGAGATTTTTATAGCGGGTGCCAAGATGATATAAAAGTACTGAATTTAACATCTTACTTGGCACCGTTTTCAAAGATTTTAGCACGAGTAGGTGAAGCATATGTACTTATATTAATTTCTGAAGTCGGTTCAAAAAGTTTTTATTATAAATTTTTTAAAAGTTGGTTTTGGTTTGTTTCTTTTTGTTTAGAAACTATAGTGACAAACCATGCACCTATAAAATGGTTGAATGTAGTTGCGTCCTGTTTTTGAAAATTTTATAAAGAAAAGGAGGTGGGAACAAATAAATATTGGAAAAGATTTTAAATGAATGGCCACTGGCAAAAAATCTAATCATGTGTTTTGCATTGAAACTATAACAGCAATTCGATAAAACTGCGTATGATGCTTTTGAAAGGCTTTAGGACCTTTTTTAAAAATTTTAATAATAATGGGAGATGGGCGAAGGTTAAATATTGTGCTAGACTTTAATCCAATTTAGGATGAATGGTCAATACCCAAGAGTTTAATTACTACAGCAATAATTCAGGAAAATCGTGCATGAAGAGTTTGAAGGTATTTTGGTTGATTTTTTTTTTTAATTTTAAATACTGTACAAGAATTTCAACTATATTTTCCGTATACTGCGCGCACTGGTTGTGCTGTAATCGAAAGGTCTTTTCTGCCTTTGTTTCTCTATTTATCACCATTGTACTCTGACAATTAATGGTAATTTTTTTTCATTAAATAAGAAAACTCCTGACTTATGTATTTCAATACCCCCGGTAATTTTGATAAAATATTCCTTGAAATATACGAAAAGGGTTTTGGAATAAAACTATATTTAGTATGCAAGTGGAGTAAATCGCTTCAGAAGATACTGAAAGATGTATAAGTTATAGATAATGAACAAGATTTTTGTTCATTTAACATTTAGATTCAATGGACAAATGCATTTCTTGTGATAAGACACGAGTTTATGTCCATAAATTTGATTAGATCTAAGTTCCTTTAATAGGAAAGGCAAACTTTTTCTTGAATGAGAGCAATCTATTTTTCATGTATGAATTCATATTATTTTTACTTCGACAATTCAATAAACTCGGTGCATAATTGTTACACAATGCGACGACGTACTGTAATGTCAAAAATGAATTCATCTAAAAAGTATATCGATTAGATGATGTTTGCGGACTTAACAATTAAGTTTTTGTGGTAGTAAGTTATTAATTTATCAAATGAAAACAATTAATTAATTGATGAACAGTTCGAAATGTTTTGCCTGATACTGTAATTGTACAGAGCTCTTTTATGTTTATCTATCGATTTAATATTCCAACCATAAGATTTCTCTTTTTTTCCTGACATATTCAACATTGATTTTAACCATCGTTTTCTAATTTGATTTTAAACAACAACAATAAACAACATTTATGATTTAAAAGAAACAAAGTAAACAGTTTACGATTACTAGTGTTTATATTCCTTTCTTCACATGCACTTGTCTAATTAGAAATTGTTGAAAATCCAAATCAATCAATTATAAATATAATCGTGCAATATTTTTATAATTTTATCCTCTTATACGCCATTAAAACAAGTTTTGAATTTTAATTAGAAAAATTTGCAAAAAGAATAGAAAACGTCATTGAAATAAATTGAAAAGAAGGCAAAATGCTGTTTGTAAGAACCACAATTATTTTTAAATTTCTTAGTATGTGGTTGGTAAACAATTTTTGTTTTGTACGAGTATGTTTGGAGTTTATTTACATATACTTATATACATACATACATATGTACATATTTTCATTGAAGAACAGCTAACCAAATAGTGTGGAATGGAGAAGGCAAGCTTTCAAGATGTATCATATAATGGGATCTACGGGACTTCACTCAATCTGAAATACTAAAAAGTTTCTTGCAGTAAAATTGGAATATGAACAATACGATTGTATGGATTATATTTTAAAAAATGTAGTCAGTGTTAATCTCCACTCTTCGTGTGGGCTTTATTTTTGAAACCCGTAATCTAATTCTTTATATCTACCCTGGGGTTTTTTATAGAGCACTAATTTATTAAGAATATTTCACACCTGTGACGAAGCGCTTAGGATGATTGTGCCGCAAGAGTGAACTGGAGCTAGTCACCCTTTTAGTCGCACATTTAATACCAGCGTGTGGATGTGTTGAAAATAGGGTACTTTATTGTAAGTATGTATGTATCTAATGTAAACGTACCTATGTACATATGTATGTATGTATGTACTTATGTACTTCATAGTTTTCACTTGCTTTTCTTCTAATAAAATTAAAAATTATCCTACTTTTCTTTTAATACGTATTGTTTTCATATGTGTGAGGATCTGTGTATATAAGTACATACCCTGAAGGAAACATGGGGACAAGTGTACCCAAGTCACCAGTTTTGTCGACTATTTTGGTGACTCATATGTAGACATCGTCAACGGAGTTGTCAACAAGTTTTTGTTTGATGAGCAGAGAAATTTCTGAGAGCACGCTTATGCCTCTTCATTTTTTAATTGCGTTTATTTGTTCTATGGTGAACTTTTAATCATTTATTTTAACTAAAACTGTAGGGATATATGTATATCAAAAATTGTTTACATGGACCCATTAGAACGACCTCTTCAGTAGTGGGTTTTCAATGATAAGTCCATCTTAAATTTCAATAGAAACAAGTATTGTGTAGAGTATGTCAATAATACTGGTGACAATGTCTACAGGGAAGCACTAGTTCTACGGTCGTCATATGGTCCCATTGGAACTAGTTCGTCACTAGTTCCAAAGTCAGTAGTGGATTTTCAATGACAAGTGCATGTTAAATGTCAACAGAAAAAAGCATTGGCTGGGGTATAATTTGTCAGTAGTACTGGTGACTTTGTCAATAGTGAATCACTAGTGAATCACTAGTGACATTTCCTTCAGGGTACATACATATGCACTTATGTACATACTTATGTACATATCATGTACACGTACATATATATGTACATATGTATGTATGTATGTACATAGTATTATCTACTTACATACATAAGTATGTTTCTTTTTAATTTTTTGCGTGTCAGAACAAGTTGTAAGTTATTATGGCATATACACGCATATCAATTACAATGCCAACAAAAATAATAAAACAACTAGAAAAGAAGAACAGCAGCAATAAAAATAATAACAAGCGCCACTTTTTTCTTCGTTTTTTCGATAGAATATAGTGAGTGGACTTTAAAATGTACAGTTTTTGCAAATGGCAAAGGAACATGTACAAATGAAACAAAATAATAACTATCAATATACATATGTATGTATTTATATAAGTATGTATGTATGTACTTATGTACATACATATATACATATATATTTATATCTGTGTATGTGCATACATACATATGTGTACGTATGTATGCACATACTATGTAGGTACAAAATACCCAATAAATATTTTTCCTGCTTGTCTATTATCAGAAATGATCTGATTCTATTATCAGACAATCATGATGATACCTACATACATATGTATGTATGTATGTATATAAGTATATAATTTAGTATGTACATATGTATGTACATAAATACATACATACATACATACCTATGTATGTATGTACATATGTATGGAATCACGTCGTAATATGTACATATGTATATGTACATATAAATGTTACCAATTACAATAAAACAAGTAAGGCTTTGTGGTTTATCCTACTCCTCCTTCTCTACTGCTGCTTCTTATGGTATCCAAATAAAGATATACATACATGCATATGTATGTATGTAAGTATGTACATATGTATTTATGTATATGTTTTATGTACATAAGTACATACATACATACATATGTATGTTGTCATCATGTCTTTTATTGTCTAGTTTTTATTTGTCTCTTTTATCTAATGATAACATCACTACAAAAAAATTAATATTCCCATTTATAAAAGACAAAGAGATACATAGATAGATGGGGAGAGAGAGAGAGCGATTATTTTTTTATAAGTATACATGTGGTCTTGGACGAGTTAGAGGCGTTCTGGAACGCCAGGGTTCCAAATAGTACATACATATAAATTTCCTACCATTTCTCAAGCTTTTCTCTTGAACAGCTCATGCGGCAGTTTTTACTACAACATTAATAGCATCAATAAGTTTATCTTACCTTTATGAATTCTTTTCAAAAAACATCGTTTTAGCTTGAGATATAATTTGGATTTGTTTTCTACATACTTATGTAAGTATGTACATACATACATTCATTTGTTTTTTACATATGTACATACATACAAAGGCATAATAATGGGTCACAATGGAATAATATTAATATATAATATATCACTTAATAATTATAATCCGGCAAAAATTGTACTAAAAAATAAGAATATATTATTGTGTGCTAACTTTGTGGTCATCACTGTATGTAATTTTTTTAAGGAAATCTTCATAGAAAATTTTTATGTTGGAAATTAAAAAAATCATCAAGGATTGATTGATTATAACAATTTCAAAATTTTATAGCTATATATACATACTTATGTACATACATACATACTTACATTCAAATATAGATAAGTATGTACATAGGTACTCGTATATACATTATAGGTACTCGTATGTACATGTACTTACATAACTTATTTATTTGTATTTTACTTACTATGTGCATACATAAATACATATGTGTGTACATATGTATGTATACATACATACATACATATATGTGTACATATGTATGTATACATACTTACATACATACATATGTACATACTTATATGGTATTCTATAAAGCTACATTTTAATCAATCTTGAACTATTAAATAAATAACATATAAAACATACTTGTTTCCTGCAATACTGTCTGAAACGAACAATATGTAAGTTTTTGTCTTTCTTGTTTTATTTATGATTACAAAAAGGAAAAAATGATCAGTTCTTGTCTGTATCGCCACCACATTAACAACAATAACACTGATCTCTTGTTTATATTTGATGTCATCGCATTCATATAATTGTTTATATGTACATACATACATATGTATGTATATAAGTACATAAGTAGGTATATATTTTTTATTTTATTATATTTTTTGCTGATGTTCTATAATTAACTACAAGTACAAAACATGGAAGCTAGAGCAATATATTGCAATACTGGCATGAAGAAATAAATAATTCTAGTAAGTCTAAAAAATGTGTTCAAAATAAAATTTTAATCTACTCGTATTTACAAAAATATCTATGTACATACATGTACATAAAATACAAAAACATTCATATATGAACATCTAGCTATGTACATACTATTACTATTTACATACATACTGACTTATATCAGCTGTATGTCCTTTTAACCTAAATTAAAGTAAAAGATTCAATAAACAATAATATTAGTAATTGTGATCAAGATTACAGTGTCCACCACAGAACAATTACGCATTTGGCACACGGTTTTCAATATTTATGAATTTTTTGCACAGACCATAAACAAACCTCTCGCTAAGGAGTTGGTGATATCTGACCTCCACGTAGAAGCTGATAATCGCGTCAGCGGTGATCGATTTGGACACCAACATCACTCCTTCAACCCTAAAATTTTCTTTCGCCCTTTGGTCTTCAGCAAAAACCAACACGTGGTGCATTAACGATCTCCTGCAATAATCAATAATCTATGAGCTTGCGCTAAGTTATTGGCGGCGCCTCTATACCTTGGTGCCACGAATCGACAGGATCACATGCAACCTAAAGCATCAGTTTAAGAAAGGTCCGTATATGAGCATTTTGCATAATTGAAAAACCGACAGCTGTTTTCTAATGTTATACATATGTATGTAAGTATATACATATGTATGTACATACATATATTGATTCCTGCATTTTTTTTTTTTTTGATTTCCAGTTTCCAGGGGAAAATGGAAGTTTGATCTGCATTACGACTATGTTTGCAAGAAGATATCAAAAAAGATCTCATTCCTGAGAAGAATACGCGATAAAGTATCTTCAATAACAGCTGTGAATATTTTCAACACAACAATAAAACCTCATTTTGAATATTGTTCAACTGTTTTATTCCTTGGAAACCTACAAATGAAAAAGAGACTTCAAAAGCTGCAAAACTGGGGTATGAGGTGTATTCTTAAGTGCGATAGGCTAACAAGCAGAAGAGACATGTTAGAAACGTTGCAATGGCTATCAGTAAATCAAAGACTGATTATGAATGTTTTAATGATTATATTTAAAATGAAAAATGGTATGATGCCGAGATATCTGGAAAAACAACTAACACATATGTGGCAGAAGTGCAACCCTACTATTTAAGAAATATAGGGGGGGATTTTAGACTAAAATTTTGTAGAAGTAATTATTCGCAAAACTTATTATTTTATAATGGTCCTAAACTTTATAATGAAATGCCTCGAGAGTTAAAAAATGAAAACAATTATTATCTTTTTAAAAGGCAACTAACATTGTATGTAAAAAATTTTGATTAAAGATTGAAAATCCAAAGAATTAATATTTTGAATTGTAAATAATAGCAAATAATAGCTAAATAAATAAATTAAAAAGGAAGGAGAATGTAAATTAAATATTCGATTAAACCTAATATATACTTACATATGTATTTCTTTCTGTTCGATAATTTCAATTAGATTGCTGTATTATGGAATAATTAAATTAATATCTATATACATACATATGTATGTAGTATGTACATATCTACATACATGCTAGTATAGTTAGTCGACAATATTTTTTCAAAGCAATAATTTTTCAAATTGTACTTTTTAAGAAAAAGTAAAAATGAGAAATCTAGGAAAACTTATTCTAAGTGGAACTACTTGGAGTCGTAATAGGACTGTTCTATGGTTGGTGACAATAGAATGCCATGGTTAAGGGAGGTTCGAACAGGCTGTACCATATTTTCCTGGGGGCAAGAAACACTGCCACAGCTTGACTGTCTTCTTTCTTTGGTGCCGCAAGCCTCCCAAGCCTGCGAGCCTTAGCTATGCAAATAATGAAAATATACCATTGTGAGTACTTGAAGAATGGCTACGTTATCATGATCAGGATGACTAAAAGGACTTTTATGCGCAGGCCGAAAACCGAATAATTCATCTGCTTTATGAAGAACCATGACAGAAATATTTAAATAAATTTATATATGTATGTACATATGAGGCGTCGAAATGTATAAAATAAATTTATTTGTTTTGTATAAAAAGAGCTAAAGCTCGTTTATGAAATAAGATGTACATATGTAAGTATATATGTATGTATATTAAATTTATATACTTATATTAATATATGTATATAAGCAACATTATAAATAACAAAGTTTTATTAAGCCGTAGTTGTATAAAAATCGATTCAAATTAATTGGGATCAACTAATACTCCATGTAGTCATGTAATTTTCTTGGTGCGACTAATTAAGGGGTAAAGTAACACAAAAAAAATAATCCTAATTTTGAACATATGTATGTACATACATATATGACAAACTGCATATCAAGTCATGAATTATACTGTATATGTAAGTATGTACGGATGTACATACATATGTATGTATGTATGTATATATGTAGTTATAAAAATACTTTTGTTTTATTCAAACATAGACCAATTGACGTCATTTGTTTTTTTATTAAATAAATGGAAATATATGGATATACTTACATACATAAGTATGCATGTGTAGTATTTGTGCATACTTATGTATGTACATACATCTAGCAATTTTATGAATGTTGTATTTCAAAGTTTAACGGCATATATCGTGCATAACGCTTTTGCGCATGTGCACAGTTTTTTCTCTTGATTGTTTTTTTCTGTTAAAAATATTTCAAATGCTTGGTGAGAAAAATAAGTTGATATAACGGAAAGAAGCGATTGTTATGCATAAAATTACCAATAAATACTTACATACATACATACATAGGTATGTAAGTACATATACATATGTATATGTATATACATACACACATGTACATGCATACATTACATATGTATGTAGGTATTTTAAATTTAAATATGTATGTAGGTATGCATATATTGTTCTCTACAATATATGTAAGTACATACTTACATACATACATATGTACATATGTGTGTACACATCTAATTGTAATTGAAATTTTGCTTACAAAATTAATCGTCTCATATTTCAAGATATATACATACAAACTTATTTACATATACTTACATATAATTTTAGAGAAACATTTCTAATTCTTACAAAATGTATTTTGTTGTGCCTTTAGCTGTTCATATGCCGACATTTCATTGGTCGCTAAACCAAATCGTCAGCAGTTTGAATCCATTCAACCTCGTATGATTTTACCAAACGAATCAAACGCAGTACGAGAATTCTGTGTTGTATGTACATATATGATTATTACAAAATACATATTTATTAATTTTATCGACGTTATGGTATGTAATTTATGTATTTTTATTCAGGCTCTATGTCATACATATATTAATTTAAGTAAAACTAATTGTTTTATTAAATGTTATATTTTATTTTTTATTCAATATTTAGATCACCATCGGTTGTCTTGATCAGGAATTTGAGTAAAGCCGTCTTTTTCTTTTAAAATAAGCGTAAGCTTTTTGATTTTAAAAGAAAAAGACGGCTTTACTCAAATTCCTGATGAAGAAAACCGGTTGTAATCGAAATATTGAATAAAAAATTAAATATAACATTTAATAAAACAATTAGTTTTACTTAAATTAATATATGTATGACCTAGAGCCTGAATAAAAATATATAAATTATTACAAAATACATAACCAATTTTCTGAAAATCCTACTTTTTGATTTCAAAAAAATATTCGACTTTGTATAGGAATACCCATATCAATTTATAAAACTATAAACAGAGAACAAACAAAACCACATTCGCAAGATATCTTCTATGCGAATAATGGGAGTGACGACCCAGATGAGTATAGACACAGTATATTGCTCATTTGCTGAAAGAACTTTATAACTCGAAAATAACTATGTAATTTACAGAGAACGAGTTCAAAGATAGTTATTAATTTCTACACAACTCAATGGAAAAGAAAAATAATAATAATTTTTGGAGTTATTAAGTTTTCTGAGCAAATGAGCGAAGTGTACATTCATAAATATGTTATTTGTATATATGAATATGTACACAAAGAAGTAATTTAATAATTAATAATTCTGCGGTATTAATTCTCACACTCTTCAAAATGTTAATGCTTAACATTTGTTTATGCTTGTAAGTGGGACTTTAACATTTTCAACTTTTGTCGATTAATTTTTTCTGTTTTCTTTTTTTAAATTGACGTTACGTTTATCATCGTCCGTTTTTGTTTATGATATTTTTTTTTTCTTGGAATATTTAATAATTGGCGTCTATGTGTTTAAATATGTACGAATGAGAGAGCAAAACGTAGCGACAATACATGCATCCCTATACTAGTTTCTCTTCGCCTTGCCCACTTTACCCGCAAAAATAAAAATTTATTCAACAGAACCTGACAATGTAAACACGCAGTAAAAGGCAAACAGATTTGCCTCCAACAACAATTTACATTTGTTTTGGAAAAAACATATCGTCTTGTACTAGCTTGCTTATGACAGTGTGACCATTGAGGTGTAGTATATTTCTAAATATATAATTTTCAATAAATCTTTTCCAGAAAATTTTCATGTAGTCTGATCGTCAACAAAAGCTCTTGAAATTTAGAATCCCACAGCAATTCTAGTATCTGTGTTTATATCATATTCGCACTGAACTTGTTTAATACAGATCTGTCTTTAGCAGCGTTACAAGACTTGAAAGTAAAATATTATTGCCTGAATCTTTGTAAGAAAAAGTATTATCTTGTTTAAACCCTGCTGTGTAAAGACTTTGTTTTATTGATTAGATGTCGCTTAAATATGTGTATGTCGTCAAAAATAGTTAAAGCAGTATCACTTTTTTCAGTATGATAGATTTTGTATAATTGTACCTATTACTGAGCTTAATGGCACTCTCATCCAAATATTAGCGTTTGGATGCAGTAATGGATTTATTATTTTTAAATTAGTGTAATATTATGCTTACTGCGGAACATTTTGTATCCGGGATCTGTAATGGCAACGTTAGCTTTTTGAATTGTAATTTGTTTGGTTGTCATTCTAATGATTAGGGGTTTCATTGTATACCAATTATAATTATCACTTTATATTACATAATATCTTATATTAAATACATTACAATTTTCATTTGGGGCGTAACTTTTTGATGTAAGAATGGCATTGGCGGGGTTACAAGAAGAGAGGGATATGCGAGCAGTTTTTGTGTTTTTAGTAATACTATGTTGGGTTTGTTATAAAAAACATGTGTTCTGAGTGAGATTTTGTTAATTTTGATGAGCGTGTAGCTTTCTAGCTAGAATTTCCGATTTTGGATAAATAATCTTCTAAATGAAAAGATAACACGAATGTAAAGGAAAAGTTAGACAAAAGAAACAATTATGGCAACTCTTAAGTGCTCGCTTTTTAAAATTTGAATTGCATTTTCACAGGCTGGACTCACCTGAGACAATATATCGCTGCTGTTGTATTTACATACGAAGCTGCCAGACTTAAAGAACTTTGTCCCAAAATACAATGATCTTATAATGTATGTATATAGTGATATATATATATATATATATATATATATATATATATATATATATATATATATATATATATATAGTGGACGTCCAATAATACGAATTATATAATGTCAGGCCCTTTCGTAATACTGGAAAATTCGTACTATTGGACTACAGTTTTTTCATTAAACATTGGCGTGTTTTGTTTTGCAGTTTAATTTCTACTGCCTTTTCTTGAAGTAATCTCAATAAAAGTGTTTTAGAAGTATGAGTGTTGTTCTCCACAGCCCACTGAATGCATGTGTCCAAACATTTAATTGCATCCTCATGTTTAACCTTTGGCAATGAGTTTACAGGAATCAAAATTTGTTTCTTTTTGACTTCTTTTACTTTAAACATTTCTTATGTATCAGATAAAAAGCACGAGACAAGACAGTTGTTATCTCTATAAATTCATACCAAATGACTACGCATTTGTTTGTAGACCGGAAAAAAAAACAAGAAAACAAAAAACAAACAATACAAAAACTAAAAAAAGTTACAAAAATTCAATTCATATATGTATAGAAAAACAAACATATTCTTTAATAAATACAGTTATTCGTATTATCGAATAGCAAAAAAAATTTTTATTCGTACTATAGAAACGCCAATGCAAAATATTTGCCTTTCGTATTATTGGAAATTCGTAGTAGCGAAAGTACGTACTATTGGACGTCCACTGTATATATATATATATATATATATATATATATATATATATATATATATATATATATATATATATATATATATATATATATATATATATATATATATATATATATATATATATATATATATATATATATAAATATATATAAACAACTAATTTCACACAACAAAATCCATTAAAATTCAATATGTACAAAATAGTACTAAGTTTTTGTTTGAATATATAACTTTAGGTCTTTTTATAAAAACAAAGTTTTATTTGAAAATATTTCGACGTCTCTGAGAGTTTTATTCAGGAATTTCTTTTAAAAGCTTCTTTAGTAAATACGATATTTACAAAAAAAATTTTGCTGAAAAATAAATTTTTTTTCAATTGTTATACCAAAAAAAAAAAAAAAAAAAAAAAAAAAAAAAAAAAACGACAAACAACAAACGAACCCATTGCAAAGTGCAGTTTAATTTTTGCATTGACGACTTCCAAAATCCATTTTGCCGTTTTTTTAAATCCTGCTTCAACATTTGGCATATATATTCACGAATTATATCTGGCAACTCCAGTTTCATGTGAGAATGAAGTTACTTTGCGTTTTGCTTTACTGTTTTCATTTCTAAAAAATTCACATTCAATGTTATTTAGTTCGTTTGGTCGTTTCGTAGGAAGTCGTTGTCTGTTAACGGGGAGTTTTAAGACTTTTTTTACGGAGTTTTATGTGCGTGTGTGTGTAGTAAAACTTTTCGTTTTTCATTTTGTTTGCTATGAGTGTATGTGTGTTTAATTAGAGTACGGTTTTCTTAATATTGCTGTAAAACGATCACTGCTTTGTAATGTTTTTTTTCGATAATTAATTGATCATCCTTTATGTGCATTGATAAAGAGAATCGTTTTGCTTTGAAACAACCGAAATCAAATTACTATGTAGTAGTTAATTTTTAAATTTTCTTTGGCACTCGAAATTATAAATGTAATATAAAGAAGTGTACATATATACATACATACATACATATGTACATACATATTAATTTAAGCAGATACATACTACGTACATATGTATCAATGTTCTTTGTGCATACATATGTACATATCTACATACATACTTATGTATGTATACATAAGTATACATATATGCATATTTGAATAATCAAGATCTTTTTTTTAAATTTTTAATTTATGAAATCTACATAATATCGGATGTGTGTAAAAAACATACCCACAGGCATACCAATAAAGAAATTGTATTCCTAAGGTTGTGTTGGATCTGGCAGTAACCTTGTGCCGGCCGCAAGTATTTTGCAGCAATTGGGGAAATAAACCATGCAGTTCAGTCTTTGGAACAATAATATTGTAATTTTTAAATCTATCGATGATTTTATCAACCTTAAAAAAATGAAATAGAAACGAAACTAAATGAAATAAAGTGCCATATCCATACATACTTATGTAAGTACATATGTACATGTTGCACTCATGCAAATGTACATATGTATGTATGTACTAAAAAGCCGTATCTTGAAATGACAATTATATCAGAGATGGGAGCTTATACGCTATTTAAATAAAAACGAATATATGTATACTGGCATAATACTATAGATTTATAGCTACATATGATTGATGGAAAATTACACTGTGTGTAATTTTTTAAGTCGTGGCAAAATAACCATATACAGACACGACTACGTGATAAAAGACTAAAAAAAGACCCGTGTCTCCCAATTTTTCCCAAAGTCATGCACTTTTTTTATGGGCCGCCAAAGATTTGGGGCCTCGGTATCATTTTCGCAAAAAAGTGATCATTTTCTCGGGCTCATATCTTGCAAACCGTTCCGAATTTCGATTTACTCTCTGAGGCAAACTGGTAGCTCTTGTCATAAAGAACAAAAATTGCGAACATATAAAATCAAAAAAACATCACCTTCCAGATAAAAATCGCAAAAAACTTAAAAAAATTCGATTATTTTTTACCTTTTTCTCTTGTTCAGGTCCATAGGTAGCAAACCGTTCAAAATTCAAGGAAACAATCAACTGCAAAAATTTACCTAAGAACTCAATAAACAAATTTCTACAACATATAAACTTCCTGGGAATAATTCTGAACACCGTTTAGGTAGCGCTTAGGTAGCCGCACTTTTTTCACTTTTGCGGCTACCTAAGCGCCGCAAAAGTGAATTAATTCAAAATCAATTCAAATTAATTGGAAATGAATTGCAATTCATTTTTTCTAACTCATTTGAATTAACTCAAAGTCAATTCAATTCAAATGAATTGGAAATGAATAGCAATTCATTTTACCAATTCATTTGAATTAAAAATGAATTGCAATTCATGTTTGCTAAATTCAAATGAATTGATTCAAATTTCATTCAATTCGTTTTTTGACGAAAAGAATTAATTCAAAATTTAGCTAATTCGTAATGAATTGAAATCAAAAATGAATGATTCATTTACAACTCTGGTATATAGTTACTTTTATATATATGTATATTGATTATGTACCATCAAAGTAGTATTGATGTACCTTAATTGTGCAGCAAATTGGTACAGAGTGCACAAAAATAGAAAATGCAATGGCTATAAAATATGAGTATCTCAAACTGATATATGAACATGAGATACCTTTATAAATTTGTGCTTTCTAAGGATTATCTGCTTTCTATCCAATATGTAATAGAAAATTAGTTAATTAAAATACACGTACATACATATCTTCTTAGTCATGACAAGTTTTTCTACCCACATCTTCAATCATATTTTTTTTCCAAAAAAAGAGTAATTAATTATCCAACCCTGTTATCTACTTTCAACAGTACCAACAGGAGAAATTTGTTATGTACGTCGTGTAGCTACATATATATTCATTATGGCATGCACAAGAATAACATGTATGTACTTATATACATACATATGTATGTACATTCGTACTTATAAGTAGTATGTATGTGTTTATTTATTTACTTTTTTAACAAACACAAACTGCCTTAAGTATAAGTACTTCCATATAAACTTCATTTAATCAAACTCAACAGATGACAGCCATGTTTTTACACTCGCTTTCAATAAGACTTATTTGTGCCTCTGTCGCCTTATAAAATACACGAATATGCAGTCAGTTTATCAAGTTAGTGACTAATGAGTAAAATAATTTTATAATATCAATTACCTTTAAACATGCAAAGATTAAATACATATAAACAATTTTCTTCCTAAAAGCCATTTGAAGCAGTTGTTAAATTTTTTAAATTTATATCATTGATGGACATTTCTTGAAACAATTGTTTAAAATCAACGCCTCTTTGTTTCTTACTCTCTTTAAGGTGAACTCAGTGATGACGTAGTTTAGCCCATGCAAGGGTTGCCTATTCTATGTATTTAAAAATCATTTAAGGCTGTATTTTTTTCTTGTATGATTAATATCTTTATATTTACTTACTAGTGTAATTGGATCAGTGTTCTTTTTAATAACCAAATAAATTTTAAAATTTCGATTTTCGTAGACAAAAAAGCGTTTTTATAGATTTTTTTTTTTATAATTTTGGTGGGAAAAGAATTTCTTGCGCGGCAACGCTGCTTTTAAATTCTGCCAATAGTTTTACTTTGTGGGAGCGTTAAACAATTTAAAGCAATTTTAAAGGGTTTAAACAATTTTAAAGGGTTTTCTTATTTTTGTAAACGAAATGTCTTAAAAAAATTGTTTGTAAAAGGTATTTAAAATATATTAAGCAGTCTTTACTCGTAATGTTTTATAATTTAAATTTATATGTGAACTTCGATAATGAATTATAAGAGAATGACTTAATTAACTTTATTTGGTTTTAATGTTTCACAAGTTGATTTGTGTGGCCTTATAAAGTATATCAATTACTTCTCTAGTTGACCTGTAAGCCTTAAAAATATAAAAAAATAATATAAAATTCCAATGTTTTCTTTTTCTTTTTGTCAGGAAAAAACCTTTAAAAAAACCAGCTGCAATAAACTGCAATGTAGGTCTTTTTCATCATTGTAATCTTATTGTGGAAGTTACAAGGGCTTGATGTTTGAAACACTGTTTTTGAATGCACCCTCAATAAAACGATTTCGCAATTTCTTAATTCCTGGAAAAATAAATTTAAGCAATTTTTTTGCCTGCAAACCTTTAAAATATAAAAAAAAAATTGTAACTTTCCAATGTTTTCCTTTGTTTTTTTTTTTTTATTGCATGTACAGAGATTTTTAAAGGGTTTTTCTCCCTTTAAAAAACTACCTGCAATAAACTGCAATGTAGGAAATCTATTTCTGAATATACTCTCAATAAAACATTTTTGGTTTTTCCCAATTATTTATAAAAAAATAAATTTAAACACCCTCAGTCAGTTTTCATGGTTTGATATGAAAATAATTTTTTAAGTAATATCAGTCGTGTTGTGTCTTTCAAAGCGAATTGGTGAATTTTAATTCAAAAATAAAGATAATAATAAATAAAACAAACCGTTAATCTCAAAAAGTGAAAAAAAAATCTAAATCTTAGTATACATAGTATACACAAATAAATAATTTTGCCCGAAACTTTGTTAAGTCTAATGTGAGACTTGGCAACCCTGGAGTTCAAGATTAGTTTTGATTGGTCGAAACAAATATATATTATATTTCGATAAAAATCAGGATTTTTTAATTAAATTTAGTTTTATTTTATAAAAAAAAATAATCTTTATTATAAAAACCGTGTATAAAGTGTTTAAAACAGCGGTGGACTTTTTATCAAACAATTGTTTATAAGAAACGCCTCTTTTTTTCTTATGCTCTTTAGTTTAATCGTTCAAGAGACTTTGGCGAGTGCAAATTTTTTCTCAATTACAGTGTTTAATATAAATGGAAATGCATTTAAAAGATTTTTTTATGATAAACAATGCTTTTGGAAATGTACAATGCCTTTTATGTGACCAAATATTTAAAAGGTATAGAGAAAATGTTATTAAGAGGCATTATGATTCTTTCCACTCTGATATGAATAAATATAATGATGTGTTTCGTGATGTGTTTTAATGTGGTTCGTTTTGATTGTCACTGTACCCTCAAATTATCTCACTAACACAAGTGCAAATCAATTTTGTCCATCACTGATTTATATGTACTAGCATTATAATATTAACAATCTGATCGCATGATGGCCAATAAAGGTGAATTCACCCATTCGTTCTGAACGAAATTTTTGTTGTTGTTCCGTATTAAATTTACTCTCTTTCTCAAAATAGAGACGTCAAACTACATATAAAAAAAATCGTTCGGAACGTTTAGAACGATTGGGTGAATTCACCTTTAACGTTTTCTCATTGAATTGTTAAAAAATAATAATAAAAAGCAAAAGAAAAACACTGATTATGGAGAGACTGCTGGTTTTAACATACATACATACATGTACTTATTTCATTATACCTGTTGTTGGACTGTTACAGAGATGTGAAAAATGGGTGGTTATGTTAAATTTAAATTCATATTATGAAAATCATTGAAAACAATACCTGAAAAATAATTTAATTTTACAGTTCCAAAGCTTCGGATGTGTGTGTGTTTGTTTTTTTATACTACATACATTCTCTCTTTTTCCCCTCTTTCTTGATCTTTGCTTTGCTTCTCAAATTGCATCTTGGGATTAGGTAAAATTTAATTACTGCAATGCTCGCCTCGGTTTCTTAGAGGTTTCTCTTTCTTACTCTATTTTGAATTTTGTTTTCCTAATATCTGTCAGACGTGGGATTTACATATATTTGAAAATTATTCTGGAATTACACAAAAAGGGTTAATTGTTATTTATTTAAATACAAGTAAAAACTTCGCCACGAAAAGAAAAAGTGTAACAAAATATTGACTATATGTATGTACAAGTTTATACATATCTATAAAAAAATAAAACTGAATTAATTACAAAATAATCGCACTCAGAAAATATGTTTGACGTACATATGTTTAAAGGTTTGCTTATAAAATCCGATTTGAAAGCATTATTTAACTTTAACAATCGTTTATGAATGCAAGCATAAATTTTCATGATGTGTGATAATGCGGTTACCTACATACATATGTATGTATATCAATTCAAAAAGTACTGATAACTACAATATTCAACTATCCGTCTCTGGTATCTATAAAATAATTAAAACTTTTGTAAATGAATACACTCATACATATGTAGGTTTTCTTAAATATTTAGGTATTTTAAATTAAGTATGAGTGAGCAATGAAAATTTAAATTAAGTTAATATAAATTCACTGAGAAATATTACAAAAATTGCAATAATATACTTATTGAAAAATACTATTAAAATAAAAGCAGATGAATATAAAATGAGCACATGTACATTCATACATACATAAGTATTGTATGTGAAAATTTATTGAAGAAATTAGTATATACTACATATGTACATATATAAGTATGTATGTAGGTACATGTCTAAGTGCCTATCAAAACTAATAAACAATTTGTTAATTTAAAGAGACTTGTACATATAAAAAAAGTATTCATTGTTTGGGGATTTTAAAAGAAAATTAAAAAAGATTATTAAAATGATTAAATTAAAATCACTGTTCCGTAGAGGTCAGACAACCTCTCAAAGCTCTTCCACATCAACAAAACATTCCAGTAACAATAATCGCAACAAATCTCAGTCCACCCAATCCCTGAATACAGCCATTGAAAACGAAGACAAGCAAAATCCTGCCACAGGTGCTAATGTTTCATCAAAATTCTCTCCTGCACAAAATCCTCTAGTAAATATTGAAGACTCTTCGGCTGAAAGAGGCGTAGATGTAGGTGATGACCAATTGACTTTAGTCAGTCATAATTTGGAAAATAATAAGGCTGTAGGAAACTCTGGGCAACACGCCAATACTTTGCCGCATAAGAAACAGAAAGGTGCCACACCCAAGAAGGGACATAAACACCCGAAAACTTTGCCTTCTAATAATTCAGGTAAAAAGGCTACGGAGTCAGCTGCCTTGCCTACGAGCGATGTTATGTCATCAATGGCTGCTGTAGTTCCAGGTCAACAAAGTACTTCGGTGGGCGCTGTTAAAAGTAATTTTAATACGGCTTCTAACATAACACCTTCACACTCAAATCCAGCTTTATCTTCAAACACAGCACCTAACAACTCGGCCAATAATGTGGCCAATGACTTATATGCCATAAATCCGGCATTTATGGCTGCGGCAGCTGCTGCTAGTTATCAATTGTTAAACAACGAACAGCAACAATTTTTAGAGGTAAGTGTTAAAAACATCCATTCTATTTTTTTAATATACATATTTATACATATTTAACAGGCTACCAACAGCAAAATGCAGGAACTACAAACGCAATTGGATCGTTTGGGTCGTGAAAAACTGCTGGCAGAATCACGTGTTAACGAGTTATTGCCCTACCAGACTGAGGTGGCTAAACTTAAACAAGAACTTATAAAAATGCAGGTAAAATACTGAATAATTAATAACGAGTGGCTAATTTCCCAATATATAGAAGTAAACAAGAAACGCATGTTATTAATACTTAGGCGGGGTTTCACATGATAACTAATCTTCGAACCGAAAAGTTATAATATTAGCTGCGTAGACTGTTCACAATTAGGTTAGTATTATCTCGACTCCTTGTTTTGTGATTAGAAGAGAAATAAAGAGAGAAGAAATTGTAGAGGGAAGATAGAGTTTAAGGTTTGTGCACATATGAGGTTTAGGCCTGAAACCACCCGCTGCTGATGATGAATGAGCTAAATTCCTTGTTTCTGTATGTTATAACTAAGGAAATAGCACTCAAATTGTAAAAATTAATATAATAATGTAAGACTTTTCCCTCTTTCTGGCAAAAGTAAAAATATCTACGTCTGTTCCAAGATTTTATAACCAGATGAGTATTTCCACTGGTGCTTTAGTGTAGTAAAATTTTTAATTAATACATATTGCTTTATTTTATTTATTTATTTATTTATTTATTCATTCATAATATGTAATATTAAGCCTGCTAGGCCAAAAATAAACTATTACATAAGTAAAATTTAATACCTGAAATTATTATAATCTAAACAAAAAGCATATTATACATATTTACAATATATACAAACGTTTATATTCATATTTCAATGATTGTTAATTTGGAAATGAATTAGAAAGAAAAAGAAAAAAAGAAAATACTTTATATTAGCTCCCCAGCCAATATTCCCTTTATAAGAGAGATTAATAGAAATGGTATAGAAATAAGAAGTCCTACATGGTAATAAGAACCCAATCATTAATAAACCTGTTCATGCCTTGTTGAGTAGTATTGGAAAAGTTTCAGCCGAAACACATTGTTAGAATGTGAGAAAATACGTAAGATGCAAGGCAGGTGATTCCACCAACGTGCTATCCTAATCGTAAATGATTTTTCGAAGAATGATGACATGATTCTTGGTATAAGAAGTTGCGGGTTTCTAGTTGAATGCGAAAAAACAAAAGATCTGTATAAAGGTAATGGTGTACAAGTTCTAATTAATTTATAAAACAATATTAAATTTCGAAATTCTACAAATTCATGGAAAAAACATCCGAGGAAGACCCGAACATATGGTGAAATATGTTGACGACCACGAATGTTATAAACAAACCTAACAATAGCATTTATCAATCGATTGATTCTTCTAAGATGAATTGAGTACGTACCAGAGAAAATTTCAAACCCATAAAGGATATGCGACATTAACAGTGACCATGATAATCGTATTTTTACATGAATAGGTAGGTAGAGATTAGATGTATAGATTCTACGCAAATTACCAAAAATTTTTCCACACAAGTTATCAATATGATTAGTAAACGTAAGCTTGGAATCGAGAATGATTCCTAAGCACTTAAGATTATCAGAAAACTGGATTCGAGTCCCACCAAGAAGTATAACAGGTTCAAAAATAAATCGATTAGACGGTCCAAACATTATTGCCTTAGTTTTAGAAGGGTTTATTGTCAAGCGACTCCGTGAAGTCCATTCAAGAAGGCGATCAAGGCAAGAACTTATGTTATTTAGCAAAGCACCAGTTAAAGAAACATGATTTTTAAAAAGTAAGAACACGTCATCTGCAAATAAAAAGGTTTCACAATTTCTGGTGTTGAGAACATTAGGTAGACCATTTATATATAACATGAAAAGAAGTGGACCTAACACAGATCCCTGGGGAACCCCAGACCATAAATATCGTAAGTTAGATCTAACCCCATTTAGCACAACAAACTGCGACCTATTAGATAAGTAGGAATATATAAGTTTGCAAGCAGTCCTTGAAAATTTAAATTCATCTCTCAGTTTATTTAGGCCGTCAGTTTGCTTTATAGAGCTTAAATCCCCAAAATGAGGGCTTCTTTGGGCGTGTATCTTTAACATACAAGAAGACAAAATCTCGCTTGTAATAATTTCGGATATAGCACTAAAGTAATGAAAATTTATTCTAAAGTTTAGTTTGAAACTTATAAAATTATCTAAATATATATGTAAATATATTCTTCTATATCTCCACAATGGCTTTAAAAATATTTTTTAAATTTGATACTTTTATTCATATGTTTATCATATGTTACTTTTATTCATATACTTGTAGATATTTGTTCTGTTTAGTCAGCCTTAAAACCCCATTAACAATATAAAACGAAATAATAAATCTTGAGAATTGAAACCACAAATCTATCAAAGCCAATATAAAACAAAACAAATTGCAATTTAGATGACTGGGAGCTCATGAAAAATTAATATAAATAACAAATAACATTTACATAAAAACTAAAATTACGTACAGGGAAAGCATGACTGAGCCTTACTCAAGCAGTTAGACTTTTCTAAAAGAGGGTGTTGAATTACTTAGTTGTTAATATAAATATTTTAAATTTCTGTCATTTCAAAACAGAGCGCTCAAGAAAAAAATCAATTGGAAATAGCTAATTTGAAATATGAAAATGAGTCGTTAAGAAATCGTTTAAGAGACGTTGTTAATTCTCCACTATCTGATGCGGAAAAGCATCAAATCATACAAGATTCACAGCGTTTGCATAGTTCTGCGCCAGCTTCAATAGCACTACCATCGGTAAGTATGAAAGCGGTCATAAATTTTTTTCTAATTAAAAATAATTTTTCGTTCTGTTGTTAGAGCACTGATAATGATAACGGAGGTACTCCTTGTCTTACACCCGATTGGGATAAACATTCCTCGTCCAGTGAGATATCTGTAGCTTGCTTACAAGACAAAATTATACAAATGGAAGAAACTCATTACTCTACCAATGAAGAATTACAAGCCACACTGCAGGAACTGGCCGATCTGCAAGTTCAACTAAGTGATGCTCATGCTGAGAATGAACGTTTGGCTGAAGAAAAAGATGTTCTTTTCCAATCATTATGTCGGCAAACTGAGAAACTTAATGAATCCCGTACTCAAATAAATAATCTCCAGGAACTTCTGTTAAGAGATGCCAAACAAAACAGTGCAGCCGAAGAAGTAGCGAATACAGAGCGTGAAAAGAAGTTAATGGACTTAATAAAAAATGCTCAGGATGAAAGTGAAGCGGTCTTAGTTAAACACGAAGAATTAAATGGTGAATTGCAAGAAATGCGTCAAACGCATGAAGCTCAAAATCTAGAACAGGCTCGTTTGCGGGAACGTATTGGTCTATTGGAATCTTCCATTGACGCAGAACATGTTCAACGCAAACAATTGGAAATGCAACTTTTAACATCCAAAGAGGAGATCTCTCATGGTCTAATTGAAATTAACCGTCTGAGCACTTTGCTGGAAAATGCTAAAGCTAAAATAGAAGAATTAGAGCAAGATTTGGCTAGAGGTGATAAAACGGATCTTAGTGAACTCTTGGATACAGCACGCAAAGAAAAAGATGTTTTAGAAGAAAAGGTAGCCGAATTACAGGATCAATGGTCTCGTAGCCAAGCAGAAGCTAGACGACTTAAAGAACAACTTACTGATGTTACAGAGGAACTGAAAGTCTCAAAAAATAATGCCAAATGTGCTCTTTCACATCTGGAATATCGCTTCGAGCAGTTGCAGCAAGAAAAGGATAAACTTTCTCTTGAAAACCAGCAACTCTCCGAATCTAATGCCGAACTTCAAGTTCAATGCAAATGTCATTTGGAAGATAAAACCCAATTACAAAACCTTTTGGCTGAAACACAAAAACACCTCTCCGAAATGGAGCGGAAACTCAGTGATACTCAGACTCAATTAGATGATCTACAGGAATTACGTAAACAGGAAATAGAGGAATGGCAACAATTCCAATCGGATTTATTGATGACGGTGCGTGTGGCCAATGATTTTAAGACTGAAGCTTTAAGCGCTAGAGAACAATTAGTATTGGACAATAAAACTCAAAAAGAAAAGATAAGAATGCTGGAGCAACAGATTGAAAAATTATCCAAACAACGTTAGTTGAAAATAAGATTTTGGTGTTTCTCAACTTGTGTTAACCGTTTTGTCCTTTTTTTAGAACAACAACAAACAGAAACTCAACAATCTGTGTTGTCGACCGTGCAACAAGAAATGGCCTCTAGACGTAGTAAAGTTGGCAGCTTTTCAAGGCAAGATTCAAGACTGTCGGTGAAGACTTTAATTGAAAGTATAGAAAATAATAAACAGGTAAAAGCTTGTTGTAACAAAATTAAATTTAAAGTTAGACTAGGCTGTATAATAAACAAAAATACACTTTATAGTCTAAACTGACTGTAGGCTATAGGCAAGAATTTATTAAGTGTTAGACTAAACAATGGCAACGAATGTTATTTGTAAACGTTAACCTTAATTAAATTTCTAATATTTATTTTAGACTGCAAAACCAGAGGAACCTGAATCTCGCTATAGTTCATCTTCTAGTTTAAACAGTACCACTACAACCGAAATAACAGCCAGTACTATACCTTTGGGCAATAACAACACGGGTGCAACTGACTGGCCCGAGAATGTAAGTCGTGCCAAGTTATTCTCAAATTTTAATCAGTATTAGCAAATCTCTAATCGAATACCTTTCATAGGTCTCTCGTTTAACGCCCCTGATAGGCAGCTTAAATACCACAACAACGACAACGGTGGCTTGTACAGCAAACACAAATAATACAACTACAACATTGGTATCGTCAACAAATACAACAACCAAAGGCCCATTAAGGGAACAACAACAGCAGCAATCAAATATACACATTAGTAGTTTAAATAACGTCTCCAAATCTTTTCTAAGTGGTAAAATTTCTATATGTATATACTGATATGATAAAGCTTCTGATTTCACTGTTTATTATTAAAGGCGAACGTAAGGATCCTTTAAATATGCTGGCCAAAAATGGTGGTTCCAAGCGTAATGCTCTTTTGAAATGGTGTCAGAATAAAACCGTAGGCTATCGCAATATCGACATCACAAATTTCAGTTCATCCTGGAACGATGGTTTAGCATTTTGTGCAATTTTACATTCCTATTTACCGGATCGCATTCCTTATGATACTTTAAGTCCAGCGAATAAACGGCGTAATTTCTCATTAGCATTTGCGGCTGCCGAATCCGTTGGTATATCTACAACCTTGGTAAGAAATGAAATAAATTACATTTGGTATTTTTTTTACAATTTCCTGACTCTATTTTCCAGAATATCAACGATATGTGCCAAATTGAACGCCCCGATTGGACCCAAGTCATGTCTTATGTTACTGCTATTTATAAGCATTTCGAAACCTAAACTTATTTTTCTATTCATATGCTTTTTACTATTTTTATCTTTAACAAGATTTAACCTAATAAGTTTTAATTTAATTTTATATTGAAAGATTCAAAACAAATGTTGGCTTATTCATTGTTAACACTTGATAGATATTAAATGTTATTAAATTCATTTTTATAATAAACATAAGACTTGCCTTGCTTTTTCCTTTTTAAGCTTAGAAGCCAATCATAGTTTTATCTTCATGTTTTTAGTTCTTTTTGTACCTTTTATAGACTCCTCTACTTCTAATTTTATTATTTATTTTACATATTTTTATCTAATAAAATATTCATAAGAAATTTATTAAGAACCAAAAAATGTAAATATCTCTACTAAAGAAAAAGCAATAACAGCAATTACTAATATAATAGTTTAATTTATTTTTGATAAAAAGGATGAAACGAAACATTTATTTAACATAAAAGGGAATAAAAAATAAATTGAATTAAAAAGTACTATAACATGAATTTTTAATATTTCTCAAATATAAATTCCAAATTTATCAAATTTGTTATTCGAGATACTCTCCAAAATAACTATTTATTATTTTATTTTTTGCAAAATGCATAGAAAAAATCAAAAGTTTGTTGTGGCTTTCGCTCGACATTTAGCCGACATTTCATTGGTTGCTAAAACCAAATAGTCGATTAGTTGGGGAGAATATCCCAAATAATGAATTTCAATATTAAGTATTTTATTTTTTGTATAAAAGCTTTCTAAAGCTATATTATACTTATGTGTATGTATTGTAAATTACCAGAGCTGTGAAAACTGCAATCAATTGGCATTGAAACTTTGATTTCAACCAAACTGATTTCATTCTTTGATTTCAAAATGATTTCAGATTTCAAAATGAAATATTGGCAAGATTGCAATATTGCAATTAAAGTAATTGCAATCAAATCGATTGCTATCAAATTTGATTGCAATCAATTAATATATGAATTAATTTCAAAAAATTGATTCAATCATTTTTGTCGTATTGATTTCATGATTTCGAATTGAAATCATGAAATCATTTTAGGATTTTGAATGCAATCAAAAAATTAGCAATCATTAACGAGAAATCATGTGATTGCAATTAAATCGATTGCAATCGTTTACAGTTCTGGTTTGGATTCTCATATAGTATTTGTAATTTTGGTATAAGTATAGGAGTTTGAATGCTTTTCGAACATGATTTGGGTAAAGGGTACTAATGGTTTTGCAGGCATATACTTAGCTATGCCAACAACAAACAATTCAATTCAAATGTGATGAAGAACTAGTTAACAAAAATTATATGTGAACTTAAAATTGTGGTACATATCGCTTAATGACATATAATAAGCGTTTATGCAGCAAATATGTCCGGATATAAAATCAATTCTAAAACTAAAACCACAAAGAAGTAAAACTATTAAAAAAAAACAAAACGTTTCAGCAAAAAAAAAATGTTTTGCCTCTATTCGAGCCATGTATTGAGTGAGAATTAAACTCTGGTAGACTGTATACAGCGTTTCGTGATGAGATGAAATAATTTCCTCATGAAAAATTCCAACTGCAGACAAATAAAAAGCGTTTGACCAATTAAATTCTGACTGAGACAGAAAAATGTTCCTCATGAGATAAATCTCATGATATTCAAGACGAGACATGAACTTCTTGAGTAAGACTAACGCGTAAGAAGAAAGCGGCTGCACTTTGGCTTTTTCATAAATTATTGAATTAGAAAATTTTATTAAATAATTTTCAAAATTTGTATTAACACATAGTCTTAGGCATCTATGTTCCAAAATAATCAACTCCTTCAGGACTGTTGGCGAAATTGTGAACCAAATGGAAAACACATACATGGTAGATCTGAACGGATGCATACTTTATAAATTACTAATTTGGTTTTTTTATTGAGGTATCTGTTAGCTAACAATTTGGAAAATAAGCCCTTAACGCTTAATCCTTTGCGCTTCGCTTTGCTAGGATGAGAAGGGACTGTAGAAATATTCAGTGTGAGAATATTTTTTCCCTGAAAACTGCTCTTAATTAGTTCAAACTTTCTGACAAACTGAATAAAAGCATAAACTAAGGCACACAACCCTGCAAAAAATATACTTATTTTGATTTCGACTTAAAGGTAATATTGAAAATTCTTTTTTTCGTAAGGCTCGGTAAATTCCATATATTTTCAAACATAAATATTTTCTTAGGTACATATACTTACATATCTTAAAAGTAACAAAAAGTTTATTATTCCTAATAATACACTATGACAAAGTAAACAACAACAACCATATTTCCCTTTTTTATTTCATGTCTAATTTTGAACTTCTGCCGTTTGTTTGGACTGAGCATGCATGGCATCCAACTCGTTTTGTATACACTCGAACTGTTGATACATTTCTAGCAGTTCCTTATGATTCATTTCTAGATTAATGTCTTCTCCAGCACCAGTTTTAAGTTGCAAGACCGCCAAGGCAGACTTTTCACGCTTTTGACATTGGGATGATATTTCTACATTGAGCTTCCAGGCTACATCAGCAATTTCATTCGATTCGTAACGATCACTAGCTAAGTTATTCATAATGGGTGTGGTTTGTCTCACCCATAAACGGACGATGGCTTCGATTTTGGCCTCATCTTGTAGCTGCAACTTGTCACGCAACTCAGCCTGCAACAATGAGGGTTTAATAATGTACGTGTTCGTACGTCTTAAAATATAGGAGAATGTTTTAATCAATAGTAGGAAATCTGATCGGCGAACACCCACTAAGCGTTCTAGTTCCTCTAAGGCATTTTCATTTTCTGTCGAAAGAAGTCCACCTTCGTCTGAAGATTCGCCACACGTACTGCTGTTAATCATTTGAAGGTGCACGTACTGCAAGACCGTACTAAAGGTATTGTATGGCAAAGAATTAATGATTTTTATGCCTTCTCTTGCTCTAAACAGGAAACATTTTATTTACATATATAATTAATCACTTATAAAGAAAACATTTACCTATCGGTTATTTTTATCCAGTTGATACTCATATTCGGTTTTATATTGACTATCTTAAACTGTTAGGGGTTTATATAAAAATGTAATAAAACAGTTATTATGCAGTTTCCTGTCTTTTTGTTGAGTTCTTTAATCAAAAACAATAAGAATTAGATTTAGTGACGGCAATTCTGTGAGTTGGCAATTCATGAAGATGAACAAGTTAAATTACTTTTGAACCCTCTATTTCAATTTATCTCTCTGTCATCACTAAGGCACAGGGAAAATGCAACCTTGCTTTTATTGTCTTTATATTATTGTGATTGATTTTTATTTGTTGTAATTTGTAAGACGTGTGAATTTTATGCTCTTTAGTGTTTGTTTTCTTGTGTAAAATTCCATGGTGTTTTGTAGAGATTTGTGTTTAGTACTATGTTGAGTGGAAAAATGTCGGCTACTTTGCGTTATCGAGGCGATAAAAATAATTTAATAGAATTAGCAAAGAATTTGGATGCTTTTAAAAAAGTACCGGAAAAATATACTGAGACCACTGAAATTGGTGGCACTTGTAAGTAATTGATTGTTGTTTTTGTTTTTTTTTTCTCTGCGGATTATAGTCTCTTGAATAACACGTAAACAGTGTTCCCAGCTTAAAACATTTGCCTCCAAATTCTTTTCTTAGGGAATTTTGGGAAATAAATTCAAATATTGCTTGGAAAATAGCATTACTATATAGGAATGTATGTACATACAAATGTATATTATACATTTCTTTAATTTAGAACCTAGTCTTCAAAATTTTTGGTAAATTTCATTGCTCTCAATGCATTACTGAGTTGTAACCGGAGTCTTCCTATTAACTTTTAGTTTTGATTGCCTTCTTTCAAAGTCGTCAGTTTCCAAGAGACTACTATCTGCGAATGCAGATAAGATTTAAGATGAGGCTATTTTTACAAAAATAATAGCAGATTCCATAAGTCCTGAAGCAGGGAGGAATCGGATTTTACATATTTTAGAACATGTTATCGTAAAATCGAAATCGTTTAAAGAAAATCACTGATGTTTATCCCAAAAGCACACCAACTTGAAACTTTTGAAAAAACCTTTATTTACTCTTACTGCATCCTAAATGAATGAAAATATTTATTTGAGCTCATTCGTATATAAAAGAATCCAGAAACAATACCCTATATTTTTCAGTGTCGCTTATAAGTCGCCTACTCATCATTTTCCTCATTTACAAAGAAGTAATATACTACAAAGATGCTAAATTGAAATATCAGTTCGAACCGGATATAGACACTGAAAAAGTTCAAATGCATGTTGATATAACTATAGCCGTGCCGTGCAACTCGCTGTCGGGAGTTGATTTAATGGACGAAACACAGCAAGAAGTTTTTGCATACGGCACCTTACAAAGGCAGGGAGTTTGGTGGCAAATGACACAAGAAGAACGTGTTGAATTTGAGCGCCAACAACATATGAATCACTATCGTCGAGAACAGTACCATTCTATTGCCGACATTCTGTTCAAAGACATGATAAAAAGTACCGATGCACACGAACAGCCATTAGATATTAATGGCAAGCCTGTAAAGGAAGATGAGTACGATGCTTGTCGTTTGCATGGCACATTAGGCATTAATAAGGTTGCAGGTGTTTTGCACTTGGTAGGAGGTGCTATGCCTGTGGTAGACCTTTTCGGTGATCATTTAATGATTGGATTTCGTAGATTGCCAGCAAACTTTACTCATCGTATAAATCGTTTGAGCTTTGGTCAATATTCCAAACATATTGTCCAACCATTGGAAGGAGACGAAGTTTACATATTAGAAGAAGATACTACAATGCAATACTTCTTGAATATTGTTCCTACCGAAATACATAACACATTTTCGACCATCAACACCTATCAATATTCGGTAACCGAAAATAGAAGAGTATTGGGTAAGTTTTTTTAATTTATTTCCCGAATTTGTTAGTTTTATATTACAAGGAAAATATATTTAGATCCCGCACAAAATTCATATGGGAATCCTGGTATATACTTTAAATATGATTGGTCTGCTTTAAAAATTATAGTTCGTGCCGACCGCGACAATCTAATACAATTTATAATACGTTTATGTTCAATAATATCGGGTATAATAGTTACATCAGGTTGGTTTTCTTCAACTATAAATACTTCTTTTTCTAATTATTAAATCTTTAGGCATACTAAATTACATTTTAGTGTCTCTACAAAAGTTCCTGCTGCATATTATCGCTCCTCAACTTTTAAATAAGCCTTTTAAGGAACATCTCAAGCATAATCCTGTAACTTCATCCCAAGAAGTCACAGCTAGTATGCCGCCTGTGGTAGTTACGAATGATTTGATAAGCAATGCTAATAAAATGTCTACCCAAGTGACTTCTCTATTGCCCCCCAACATTAATGACCTCAAGAAATAGTTCCAGGTCTTAAATTACGATTTCCAAAGAATCTCCAAATTTTATTGTAGTTTTTTTGTTTGTTTGTAAAAGTGATAAAAATAATTATCTTGTTTTATTTGGCCTTTTAAAAGTTGTTTTTGGAATTTTTGTTCAAGCCTTTGACTTTTTTCCAAACAAAATTTAATTTATGGTGATTTTTATTTAGGCTCTAGGTCTAACCATAAATTGCATACCATAAGGTCGATAAAATTAATAAATATATACTTAACAAAATTTAATTTAATTTTCAACATTTCACTAACTTTTGCTTAGCATCGAAAGGAAATACTTGCATACATTTGCATATCGTGGCAATGCTAACCAAAGGTTACCGAAATATTGAAAATAAATTTAATATTTTTTTCGAAAAAAATATCTAAATTATCTTAAACAAAAATTAAAAAAAAACATTGAAAAAATATTTAAAAACACCATTGTCTTTGGGCAACAACACTACACAGTTTGTTGTTTTATTTAATATTTACTAAATTTTTATCAATATTGTCGTAATTCCCTTTTCGCCTATATCCACCGCATGCTGTTTTCAATATTTCCATGGTAGCCGATACTGTTGTCTGTACATCTTGGGCTGTACCTAAGCTGGGATTAAGTTCCACCAAGTCTACACCTTGTATACGTTTAGTTTCACTCAGCGACTCAACTATAAATATGCCTTCGCGCAAAGATAATCCTCCAAAAACAGCTGTGCCAGTACTTGGTGCCACTTTACAATCCAATGCATCGATATCAAAACTAACATGTATTTTATTTTTAACATCCAAAGCATCCAAAGTCATTTCCATAATTTTGGCAATACCATATTTGTCAACAGACTGCAGAAGATAAATAGAGTAAATGTCGTTATAAAATTATAATTACATTATTAAAACTTTGATGAAAATATACAATTCTTTATGAAGTTTTCTATAAAAGCAAGAAAATCAATTTATTTATATTTGCTCTCAAGTTTTTCTCCTCGTTTTTCTTTCCCTTCGTTATAATAAATTAAGTTTATTTATATATTTATTTTAAGTTGAAGCTTATGAACAATTTAAATTTAAAATTTAATTAATCCCTTATGTTCAGTATAACTGAATTTCCCCTTTTACACCCTTAATTTTCATAAAATTTTATTCTTAAAAAGTTATTTATTACACCAAGTTTTACGGTAGACACACACCAATATGTACGTTTACATATAAATCCTATTTAATTTTTTTAACAATGTATTTAAAAGTAGCGGCTACATAAATGAAAATAGCAGAAAAAGCATAATTTATGCGAGTATATATGTACATAATACCATACCCTACCTTAACTAATACAAAAACGAATATCTCAATGGCATATTTTAATGGTGCGCAAGGAATAAAAAAGAACCTAATTTATACGTGTACACAGTATATTTATAAAGTCAACTGAGAACAACCCCTAAAAATCTCCCCCTCGTTTATTAAATTTTTGTAAATGTGGCAAAGGCTTATGATTTTTTGAAACATTACAGATGGTGTAAAAACTTAACTAGCGATCGTTTTTATCACACAACAATAACAACTACCGCCAAGGGTGGTTTGTCTGGCTTCCTCTACTGCTACAATTACTATTGTGTCCTGATGATCATAAACTTCATATGATTATACCCTGAATCAAAAGCATTGAAAATAGTAAATTTGATCCTTGCCATTAACCCACACACACACACACACACGCACACTCACACATTTAACAGCATACTTAAGGCTTTGTTCATTTAAAAGTTACTAACATCCATGGCATATGCTCGTATACCCAGCTTATTAAGTATGTAGGCTTCGTAAGGGTCAATGTCCCTCAGACCAATGTAAACCAATTGATTGGCACTTAAGCTGTAAATTAAACAAAAAAGAAATAAACATGATATAGGATACAGGATATATGTATGTACATGAGAAATGTTAAAAAATAAAAATGAAAGTTAAAAATTGCATGCCAATTTTTATTGTTGTTATTTCTTAAATCCCCGAAAACAAAGAAGCGTTACAAAAGTCGAACTAATGATGATCATGCATTGTCACGTTTTTTGTTTTATTCTAAAAATTGAGTACGAAGCATGCTCAATGCTCAATGTGTCAAGCTTTCTGCAGTTTTGTGTGTTTCCTGTTTTCAGTTTAAAAGTACTAAAATATATTTGAATCCTATTTTTGAAGATCTAAACAGTTTTAATATCATAAAGTATGCTTAGAGTGTTGATTTTTTTCATAAACTCACACACGTAAATTATAGTCGTCACATTTTTAGAATTAAAAAAAATACATTAAATGTTCAAAACATAAATCAGCTTGAATTGTTTTAACATCCATCCCAATGTGCGGCATACTCAATTAATTCATTTGGGTTCTAAGATTTCCGATTGTTATGGTTTTTGTTGTTGTTATATAAAAAGTGGTTGGTTTAATTTTTTTAATGAAGTGAAAGCCTTTCAAGTGCACATTCGCTAAACTTGTTTTGAATTACTCTAAAAAATTTGGAAATACATAGTTACAAGTGTGTCGCTTTCAAAATTCTTTCGTTATATTATGGTATGTTCCTTCCACTCCCGGAGGGAGCATAGGGCTTCTACAAAGCATATCCATCTTTACACGGGTTGTTGTTGCAGTTGTTTTCGCATTGATATTATTTGTTTTTTGCCTTGTATCAGTTTCGGTAATCGGTTCTTGTTCCAGCTAAGTAGATGATTAGTTTGCTGCAGCGGTTCTAGGTTAATGTCGTTGCCTAGAAACAACGCCCCCTCTGTATTTTGGTGTAGTGCTGAGCAACCACACTAATCCTTGATTCCTATCTTTTCCCCCAGAAGGTGGTGGCTCAGCCTGACTTTGTTTGTCATGATGTTATCCTCTTTTCCTGGTAGAGGGGGTGGTCAAGAGGTTCATTGAATGGATTTTTAGGAGTTGCAATGAACTCTGACTTTAAAGTTTCAATTTAAGCTATTTACTGTTCAAATTTAATTAATATGAAGAATTTAGTAAATATTGAATTTTTTCCATAATATTTTCCAACATTTCGTTTTACAAAATGTCGCCCTTACACCAGGAATGAAATTTTTTATATTAAAATTAGATACATACATACATAGGTATATTTGCCTTCCTAAGGACTCAGGACGTGCAAAGATAAATAATGATAATAGAAGAGAAAACTTGTTTGGAATATAAAAAAATATATAAAATGAAATACGTTTGTGTTCGTATACAGATTTATTTAAGAAAAAAACTTCTAGATGCAGTAAAGATGTAAATGTAAGAAAAACCAAATTTTTTTTTTAATTTTGAAATTTATTATTTGGGACACAAACGAACAATCAGAGAATATCACAAGTAATAAATTTCAACATTAAGTATTTAAAATAAAAAAATTTTGGTTTTTCGTTTTGCCTAATAAATAATTGGCACCCAAAGGACATCTAATTAATTTTATATAGACTGGAAGAAAAGTAAAATAGGTTCATATTGAATATACATACATACATTGTTTGTTGTGCATTTTGCATTAAGACATTCTAATCATACTATGTAGGCTGTTTTGTAATGATCTTGTATAATCATACGAGGTTGCATTCTTACAAACCGGATAAAGTTCACTCAAGATTTGGTTAGTGTCAATGAACGGCTAAATACGTAGGACAATAATTATGTATTAAAAACTATCAACTAAAATGCAAATGTGTATGTATGTATGTGTATGCAATATTCATATGTGCATACTTAAACGTATGTACATATATTGATCGTACGTCTAGCTGCCTGGCAGTTTCGATGTTTGCTCTCTTTTATTCTGCAACACACTTCCGCTGTTGCATGTATAGCACTCTTTCTATAATATGAAAACAAAATAAATTTCAACCACCTTTAAAACACCGTCTCGTTAAAAAAAAAAAAAAAAAAAATCTGAAACAATAGCAACTAGACGGTTTGGCGGCGTTAAGTCATCAGTGTGTCGTGCTATGTGCATGTCACATACACAGAAGATGTCATTAGCACAATACAAACGATATGAGAGTTGAGCGAATTAATGCAAAGTGTACATGTTGATGTGATCTCCCAAATACACTTGGTACCCGATCGAATGGATAAGATTGGTTTTTTATGTCATTTTACACAAGTATTAGCAGAAGATACGAAAGGGCTGAATTTATAGCCCTATTATTAATTATCTGCATATAAATACTGCATGTAGATACATACATTTGTAAATTCATACATACGAGTTTATGGCGACAAATACACAAATACACAAATGCCGTATCCTGGGAGGTTAATAATAATATATATTATAGTATTAATTTTAGTTCCTGTAAGCTGTGTATGGTGCTTCAGTTATTTGTTTAATTTAAAGAATGGATATTTAGGTATTTGGTACATAATAATGCAAATGCAGTATGATAGTGCAGACCTACATTGCGTGCAAAATCTGTTAAACTTATTTCGAAAACTCTTTAGATTTAGAGTAGTGCATTAACACAGAATTGACTTTGGGTTGCTTTAATAAGGTTGTCTTTCTTTTGCCAGTTAAGTCAATCTTACAGACCTTAGGATTGGAAACTTTGCTCTAAGAAACCACCTTGTTTCTTTGATTTATTTTAATGCTGGCCTGAATCCTAATTCTGTTTTATGCACCACACCTTGAAAAATTTCTGATTCTATTGCCCCTTTGTGTTGTTATATTGTTAAACAAACTGTTATGGTGTAAAATTATTGTGCCTAAAAATCAAACTGTAATTTAAATTTTATACTCTTGCTACACAAATGTGTGTGTATCGTATATGTACATGTGTATATATTATGATTTAAAAAAGTTTACTCAAAAGCACCCCCTCATGATGGCATACATCACCATACATACATATGCAGTTCGTCGAATAAAAAAAATAAGGGTGTTAAAGACTGGACTTGCAAAAACTCATAAATTTAACTAAAACATAAAAATCAGATATAATTTCTCTAAGAACTGCAAGTTTTGTATAGTTCGGAACTTTTCTGTATACATCAGAAATACAAAACGAAAGGGAGGGAGAAAAAAAAGAAAAGCCGGAAGTAAACAAAGTAACATTACACAAAAATTTAAAGTAGGAAACAGGAAAACTAAGGTAATAGACAACTTAATGATAAGCTATCAAAAAATAAAAGTAAATAAATAAAATAATGCAAAAATAAATAAATTAATAAAATAAAAATAAATAAGCGAAATTTTTAATATAATACATTCATTAAATTTCAATTAATTGACTATTAAAGATTAATACGAAATATTTAATATAAAATTTTGTTCGTGTTTTATTCAAAAATATGAAAAATTATGTGAAGTTTAGTTACTTTATGTTAGTGAAAATTTTTATTCACAATATTCTTCTCTATTTATCATTTGAGCAATTAGAGTTTAAAAAATGTATACTTTGTTGTCGACATTTCATTGGTACTAAACGAATCATCAGTGAATTCATAAATGAAAATTTCAAAATCATTGCATCAGTTGCATTAGGTTAGATTAGGTTAGGTTGATTGGAGGGGTGTGATAGCCCATGTCATACGACATACACTTAAGCCAGTAAAGGCTTGTTGTGCGCTCCCTTTAATTATAAAACACAAACTGCCAGAGTTCTACGGCAGGATTCGAACCTGCGACCTTCGCACTACGAGTATATTACACTACCTACTAGTCTACGAAGGCCAGTTTCAGTTACATTAAGTCTACTCTGATTATACATTTTATAATTTTCATATGTATATGATAGAATTTTCATATTTTATGTTTAAACATATTGATGATGATTTGGTTAGACCCAATGCAATATCGATATATGAATTGCTAAGTCCACAACAAGCAATAATTTTTCAAACTCTAGTTACTGTAACTAAAAGAGCCATCGGTATCCTATAAATCACATAGGATTTAAAATCCGTTTTATATATATAATTTATGAAAGGAAATATTTATGGGTAACAATCTAAAGTATAAAAAATCGACCAAAATCGACTATAGCTCAATATTTACCAAAAAGCGCAAACAACCCCTCTTATGCAAAACAGGTATGTAAATGTACATATGCATAGTATATGTGCACGTGTACATGTGTCCAATGTACTTTCCTTGATTTGTTTCAATTCTATTGTTGTGAAGGCAAAAAAAAACTTTTGTGTATCTGTTGTAAAATTATTACATCCCTTACTTAATTACAAAATGTATTGGAAATAAGAAACGGAAGTTGTAACCACGCTCACGCTTCTATAAGTAACTAAAACACTCTAAACTTGCGCAAAGAGAGCGATGATAGCAGCAAATTGTGGTCTATTGTAAATCCTGCAGCATCAGATATTGGAAGCATTTTTGCATGCGACTATTTTATGAGACAAACGTTTGATGACCTTTTTATTACAAACCGTCAGGAATGGAATTGACATCTGGAACGAGGGTGCGGTCGCTTATGTGTACATTGGAAAAAGCTCTCACTACGCAAAGCCTTTGTTGGTAATAAAGAACTAAATAAGTTACAGACTGAGAAATTTGAATGGGAATATATAAATTAAAACAATTGAAATTGATATACATATATATATATATATATATATATATATATATATATATATATATATATATATATATATATATATATATATATATATATATATATATATATGTACATATTTTTTTAAAACAAAAAAAAAATTGGTATGGAAACTTCAGTTTTAACTTAAAACATGACGTATCGACATATTGGATATGAAACAAATTGAACAATATTTACCTAGTTTTAAACTTTCATTATAAACATTTGCATACATAGTTCTTATTTTTGAACTACAATTAAGTTCAAAAATTTAACTTGAATACTAAAAATTCTACGTAGTTTTCAAAATCACGCATCGTTACAAAGTCTAATAATGTTCCTAAGCTTGAAATCTTTTGTTTTCGTTGATGCTCGACTTGGAAAGTTATTGATTATTGTTTTCCATGGTTTGAAGCGAATAATAATTACCTTGACTATTTTTAATATTCTAACTGACTAACCCATTTAAATTTGCCAAGTTTACGAACTACTGATCAAATACCGTTAGCTATGCAGGGTTTCTTGTTATACCAATATCGAAAACCCTGCAGCTTTGTGAGAGCACAATATAAAGCGCTACTTATCTCTCTTCTCTTAACGGTCTCGCAATACGTAAACAATATAAACAGAAAGAGATAACAGTAAGTACAAACTTTTTAGCAGCCATTTTGGCAAGAAGAAAAACAGCAAAAGGGGAACAAAAATTTCTAATCATTTATTTTATAACATTCGCTTACTGGCAGCAGACGTGCTTTGGTCGTTGAGAACAGGGAAAAAGTTGTGAAGTTATTAAAAATTAATTGCAAATTAATAATTAATTATTTGAAGAGTTTTTATTAATAAAAGAAATTTTACACTTTATAAATCAAGAAAATTAAACAACGAGTTTGTTTGAATTAAAAAGTATTTCAAATTCAGTTAATATAAACGTCGAAGAAAACGGGAAAAAATGTATCTGTATCCATAAAATGCCAGAAATTTAAATAGAAAAAAATTGTGCAAACTTCCATAATAAATTAATTAATATTTTAAAACAGCATTTACAAATTCGATTTTTTTAAACTCAAATGAAAATTTCTTAAATAATTGTGTAACAACTTATTAGCTAAAAAAAATCTTAAACTATTAAAAACGCTACTCATTTAAGAATAATAAAAACAAAAGAGAAAAGGTTAAAAACTACAAAATAAGAAAAATAATTTTGTATTAAATCAAATGAATATTTGAAACAAATCAATAAAATCGATTTGTATTCTTGCAAAAGAAAAAGAACACTCCCCGTGTTTTAAGTACAGATAAAAGGAAATCAAAAAGGAAATTAGAAGTGAAACAAAATCAAATGTACACACGTCTATATACGCCATCATAGTTTACATACAAAAAGCAACATAATTTTGTCTAACAAAAATATATATAAAAAGAACCTAATAATAAAACTACTCTAATCAACTTCTCTCCTGCGTCTGCTGATTTTACAACACACGCAAACTCATTCTTACGTATTACATACATATACACACAAATTCACCAACAAAATCAAACTAACAAATTGTGGGAGAAAAAGTTCCGAAAAATAATCCAGCGGAAAAAGGCCAAAAAAATAAAAAGCTTCATTTAGATCGCTTAAAAACAGTAGCAACAACAAAAAAAGAAAAGTAAGTAAAAAAAGCGAAAAAAATTTTACCACCCCTGTTGTATATACTTATGTATGTGCATACAAACATGCATAAAATAAGAACTGTATTACTAGGGGTTGTTGTTCTCGTTTTTTTTTTTTTTATATTAAACATTCCTTAAAAATGTCTAATGTTAATATTACAGTTTTAAATTGTGTTCAATATGCGGCATTAGAAAGGAGAGAGTAAACAAAATATGTAATGTCCAATTGTTTTTCTTGTATGTGTTTGTAAAATTTCCATCGAATGTTTGGTTTTATATTCCTAGTGTTGCCGATGGAGCAAAAAAAAAATATAAAAATTATAAATACGATACAGTTTTCAATCTTGAAATTATTAAAGGAAAAATGTTTGGATAGGTACTTCTAAAACAAATATAAAGACTTATTTGCCGTTTGTAAAACAATGGAAATTATGTCATTGATACATACATATGTATGTATATATGTATTAATACGGTCTAATCAATTGATAAAATCTGTTTATAAAAGAATCTGTATTCAAGATTAGCATATTGCATTTGTTTTAATTTTAGCAGTTGTCATTTATTTTAAATTGGTTTACAAAGATTGAAAAAGTGCTGAGCTCGTTTAAACGAAACAAATTCCTTTAAATGACAATCATGCTTAACCGAAAAACAATTGCTGAAATTTTCCATTCTGTTGACATCTTACTAATCAAACTAAAAAAAAGAATGATTTAGTTACTTATGTTCTTAGCATATAATTAAGATACTTGCGGTTATTGTTAGACTGGATAAATATTTTACAAAATATATATATTAACCATTATTTTTGGCAAAGTTTGTTCTGTCTTGCGAGACATGCAAAATAAAATGAAGTAAAATATGATATTGATTACATATTCGCCACTATTTGAAATAGTCATTCTTATTTCGCATAATTTGGCGCAAAATCTAAACAATGTTAAAAAGAGATTCAAAGATTCAAAGTTTCTTGTAAATATTTCAATTTCATTTCATTTAAGGTAGTAATAATTAATTCAAATATTTTTTTCAATTCAATGCATAGTAGAAAATCACACTTTTTAATGTCTCTAGAAAAAAACATTAACATACTTTTCCTTACAGCTGTTATGTTCTTTTAATAATTATCCACAGAATATTGTATATTACAACCATTTTCATGTTAGTATCCATGATTTTTGTATTTTACATTAATGGCAACACTGCTACAAATACATACAATGGAAGAATAAATAGGGGTTATTTTTATTGCTCTCTTTCTTTTAGAGGTTATTGATTTTTGATTTCTTTTTTTGTTTTTTTTTCATTGCTTTTATATTGCAGTGGATTTTATTATGGCTAGTCCCGGGGCTGATAACCAATCACCAATAATGCCGGCTACAAACGCTGCTGCTGCCGCCGCTGCTGCAGCTGCTGCAGCAGCCGCAGCGGCCGCTGCATCACCAGCACAATCAGCTGCAGCAGCTGCGGCCGCAGCACAATTGCAACAACAGCAGCAGGTGCAGCAAGCCATTTTGCAAGTGCAGCAACAGCAAACACAGCAAGCTGTGGCTGCAGCAGCTGCCGCTGTTACCCAACAGTTGCAACAAAATCAAGCCAATGGCAATACGAATGGCTCCACCAATGGGTCCACAGAGACACGTACTAATCTTATTGTAAACTATTTACCCCAGACCATGACAGAAGATGAAATTCGATCACTCTTTTCCAGTGTGGGTGAGATTGAATCGGTTAAATTGATCCGCGATAAATCGCAAGGTTTCATTGATCCCCTTAACCCGCAAGCCACCACAAAGGGACAAAGTTTGGGCTACGGTTTTGTCAATTATGTACGCCCACAAGATGCTGAGCAGGCGGTTAACGTTCTTAATGGTTTGCGGCTGCAAAATAAAACTATCAAAGTTTCTTTTGCCCGTCCCTCATCGGACGCTATTAAAGGAGCCAATTTGTATGTCTCCGGTCTGCCAAAATCTATGACTCAGCAAGACTTGGAACAAATATTTGCTCCCTATGGTCAAATAATTACATCACGCATTTTACAAAATGCCGGCAATGATATACAAACAAAGGGCGTCGGTTTCATACGCTTTGACAAACGTGAAGAGGCCACTCGGGCCATCATTGCTTTAAATGGTACTACCCCACCAAATTGCACTGATCCGATTGTAGTGAAATTCTCCAACACACCTGGTAGCACCAGTAAGATTATACAGCCCCAGTTACCGGCATTTTTGAATCCCCAATTGGTGCGGCGCATTGGTGGTGCCATGCATACCCCCGTAAATAAGGGCTTGGCTCGTTTCTCGCCCATGGCCGGCGACATGTTGGATGTAATGTTACCCAATGGTTTGGGTGCTGCAGCAGCAGCCGCCACTACACTGGCCAATGGCCCCGGTGGAGCTTATCCTATTTTTATTTACAACTTGGCTCCGGAAACAGAAGAATCTTCGCTTTGGCAACTATTTGGACCTTTTGGTGCTGTACAATCGGTGAAAATCGTCAAAGATACCACAACAAATCAATGCAAAGGTTACGGATTCGTTTCAATGACCAACTACGATGAGGCAGCTATGGCTATAAGAGCTTTGAATGGTTATACACTGGGTAATCGTGTTTTACAAGTCAGTTTTAAGACCAACAAACAAAAGTAAATTTTTCATTATTTTTTTAACAACTTTTTTTATACTAAAACGGAAAAAAGTATTAAACTACGAAATGTATAACCAGAAATACACATTAACATACACACATAAAACAAAACACAATTACATACAAAAGTAAGAATAATTAAAACCCTTAAAAACCTACATATTACACTAGCAGATATATAGATACAAAATATGGAAAGAAACATGACAATGTTAAGAAATGAGTAGGCGCGGGCAAGTTTTAAGGGTGGTTGTATTTTAAACGTAAAGCCGGCTCTCCTTGTAATACTTCGTTATTGGTTAGAGATGACAAATACACAATGCTCTCGTTAAAATTATGAAAGAGACCATAAATTAAAATAAATACACGTCATTATATAACAGGAAGCAAACAAAAAGGAAAAACATTTTAAAAGGACACATTTTCTATAAATATTTAAATACGAAAGCATTGAAAAGATGAAGATTGTCTAAAGGATGTGAAGGGTACTTTGAACTATGAGTGTAGCAACACAGACAGACAAATTTATTTTCGTTGGCATTTCCTCTGACAGTATTCATGCAGTTACCAAAATTGTTATTTTGAATTTTATAAAGTCCGGAAAGTGAATTTTGAAATTTATATAAGTCAAAATTATAAAAAAGGATTTTGTTATGTAGGAAACCGTCTGGGATACTTGTCACCAACGTACATAAGTTTTTTTTTTTTGTTATGTTAGGAGAACAATATTATAAAACGTAATTTACATGATAAGTAAATATAACGAAAATTTAATCAGAACCATTACAGATGTCGTTGTTTTATATCAGTTTCAAAATTGTTGTGCTAGATTCTTTAATCTGCATTTAACATGAATCTATAATTTATTACAAAACTGTCAGAAGTCGAAATATGTCAACGGCACTTGTAATTGCAATATTTTTGATCATCATTTCAGTATTCTAAAATACGAAAGTGTATTTCATATATCGATCAGTCATACGCACCGATATTTCAAGTAGAAAATGGTTGAATAGTTATATCTTTTAAAGAATCTCAGTTTCGAATTAGTGATTTTATAGAAATTTTAATTAATGAAAATGGTAAAAGTTCAAACACAAATCCGCAGAAGATGGAACATAACCGAAACAGGTGTGCTTCCCAACCAAATTTGACGTGGGATGATGGAAAATCATTCCAAATTCATGACTGACACATGTTATTTTGGATTGAGCACACGAAATGATTTCTCTTTTCTATATTTTGTATTTAAATATTTTGTGATTTGAGTCCCACACCTTTTACTTAGAGAGCTTATGTACACACGATAAATATAAATTTTCTCAACGTAAATTGAACAAAGCAATTTTTTTTATAAAAGAAATCAACAAAAGAAATGATTTTAAATTTTTCGCTCTAATGTTTTTTTTTCTCAAAACTATTGAATGAACAAATATTTAAGATTTATAAAATTCAATGAATTTGTTTTAACAGAGAATACAATACTATCGAAAAACAAACTAATGCAAAGAAAATCTTCCAAGTTTAACGCATAAATATAATATAAATACGAGTATATATCTCAAAAACTCATTAACACTTGCCAGTAAAAAAAAACACAAAGCAAAAAATAATTGAAATAATTAACGATATTATTTCTACAATGAGATGCAACTATATGATATTTCTAAATAAAGTTGTCATCACAAAGCTAAAGAGGCTTGTTACAGTATTAAGCATTATTAGGAGAAAAAGAAAAAAAAAACACATTTTACAGAAATTTTTTACTGGTGATTGTTACAATAAATCTTTTTTTAAAACCCTTGTTCCCTTTTAGGATCCTACCTTAAATTAATTGAAAAACATATTAAAACAATAATTTAATGAAAAGAAAAACCCAAGTAATAATAAAAACGACTTATTTATGATTAAGTAGTAAATTTAAAACAAATTTTTAAATGCTTAAAAAATAATACAAAAATTAACTAAAAGTTTAAAGACTAACAAAAATATACACAAACACTCGCATAAAAAATGATCGGGTCGATCTTGGATACCAACAAAACTTCAGTTGTGTTGCTAGTCGGATACTATACTAATAGTTATCCACTGAAATTGATAACTCCCAGTTGTCAGCTATTACATTTACATATTAACCGTATTCAGCAACTGGCATCCCATCTAAGGCTTCGTTGCCATCCATATTCCACTTGCGAGATAGCTTTTAAAATGTTCAAGCAATTAATATTTTAATTAACTTCATTTGTATTAAATATTATTGCTACATTTGGAAGTAGCACATTTTTTAAAGCTTTTGTTTTAAAATTAGATTTAAATTGTTTCAAATAAACATTAAAAACAAACCCAAAAAGCACAAAGAAAATGCAAGGTAATCATGGATAACCTCATTTAATGTTACAAAAATAATATTTTAATACATATTTGTTTTTCTTGTACACCTAAATTTCTAATTTTTGTTTTAATTAAATTGTTATATAAAAAGTTATAATTTGAGTTTAAATATTCTTGGGTTTCAATTAACGTAGTATTGAATTTGTTATTCTTTGATTTTTATAGAAAACCATTTAATGTTTTTCTCTTAAGTTTCTTATTTCTTTTGTTGATTTCTTTAAGTTTGCATAAAAACAATCCGCATTCAAACATCAATATACATTTTTAATTTGTGTCCTTTAGGTAAAAAGGCAGCATTATCATTTTCACTTTTTTCAATATGTATTTATTTAAATTTTACTATAGTAGTTTAATTTATAAAAAAAGGGGTTAAAAGAAATTGTAGATCACGATTAAAATCAAAAGGAAGCCAAAAGATGAGGATTTTTTTTTTTAATATTTTTTATTTAACAAATTGACGAAATTTTTAACACAAATTAGAGAACTATATTTTATTAAAATAAGTATTGCTTTTTTTTTAGAAAATATATATTCTATATAAGATTTTTAATTTTTGTAATGTTCACTTAAAAATGTTTAAAACTTACAATATGTGTATTACGTTATGCACGTTATGCACTCCTATACAACGTAAGAAGATGGTGGTAAATTTGAGAATTTTTGCACCCCGATTGCATAAAGCTTTTCGTTTTGCTTATTTAATTAAAAAAATATATAATATGTACAAAGGATTGAGTTCTTGCGATATGCAACATAGAGTCGCCTCAAATATAAAATCATTTCGATATGTTATGCTGTTCACGACGAAAGTTGGCTTCCCGTATTATTGTATACTGTTTTTAATACTCATGTTGTAGTTCGTTAAATACACGTTCGTTGCTGTTCCTTGATTGTAGCCAAGAGTCCTTATATGCCTTGGTTTGTGTTTATCTATACAATGTAATGGTATTTTCATTCTTCTTTTTAGAATCATATCCAAAATAATAGCAAAAATAGTTAGTTAATTGTGTAATAAAATTGTGTTAAAAATGCAAAATTAGCATTGAAGAATATACATCCATTTTTGGAAATTAGTGCTGCAAGTCTGATTTTTTCCCAGTAGGAATGGAAAGCGAGAGAAAGAGAATTTTTAAAATACATATTTTTACCTCTCTTTCCTGAAATCAGACATGAAATTGATTGCTTAGTGTAAAATGAAAAAAATTAAAATCAAAAACTGCTTTTATTTAAATCAAAATGAGGGAAAAATCATAGATTGATTTGGAACATTTGTCACCAAGCACCACTTTCCAAGGGTGTGTAGTGGGCGTTTGAGGGATATGGTTGTTGCTGTACGTGAACATTATATTTTGTAAAGATTTTGTATATAACAATGGAAATCTATTATGAATTGTATAAGAAAATTAACTTGTTTTATATATTTGTTTATATACTTGTTTATTATATTGAAATTTAATATAAAATTTTGGAAACTGTTTAAAGTTATAAATGATCAACTATTTTAATGTTTTAATTGAAAATGCTGTTCTATATTTAAATACTTTTGGCGACTTTTTGATTGATCTTTTCTTTTTTCCTTCCAACTGGCTAAACAACTAATTTTAAATGCTTTAACATTATTTATTGTATATGTATAATATTATTCATGTGTATGGAATTATTTATTTATTTATTTTACTATAATGTACAACAAGAACATACAAACAAACATACATGGTTTAAAGTAATAATTTAATTTTTTTTTAGTTTTTAAGCAACAAGAGTATGAAATTGTAGAAACACACAGGATACAATTTAAGAAAACAAGTAGGTTTAGTAGTTCAAAGAAATAAAACGAAACTTAACATCTAACTATGAACACACATAAATAAGCAACAAAAAATCTAGTCAGTGAAAATATTTAAATATAAATTTAAGTAAAAAAATACACATAAAAATTAAATTTTAAGTGAAAAAAAATCTCTTAAAAAAACTTAAAGGAGTTTGATTTTTTTGTAACTCCTGAAAATTAAAAAAAAATACATAAATAATCCCCCTTATTATGGTTGTCGACGTCGACGTCACATCAAGTCGACAGTAAAAAGACAGCAGTTCCAGAACTCCTTGTAGGCAATAATTAACTAATATTGATGGCCAATTGTAATTTTAGAAGCCATAGTAGTAGTAATATCCTATCAATAATATTTAATAGTTCTCGATAACGATCCCACAATTGCCAATATATTGATGTCGACTTGGTGTGACGTCGACGTCGACAACCATAATAAGGGGGATTATCTTTTGATTTAATATTAAAAACCCAAAGATTTTTGTTTAAAAGAAAAAGTAATTTAGTAAAATTATATAAAAACATCAAACAATGAATAATAAAGAGTTGCAGGCAGTCTCATTGACAATTACACAAACAATATTCATAATAATTATGTGACATTCTATTGTTTTTGTAATTGTTGGAGATCTAATGCATTCCTTATGAATGAAATGTTTTTATAAAAAAATAGTTGTGTTTCAAAATGTTACTATTTTGAAGAAAACTAAAATTTAATAGTAAAAGTTTTAACAAGTTTTTTTTTAACTTTATTTTTTATATAAATAATAAATCTTCTGTGCAATAGCTGCTATACAAAAAGGAAGTTTGAAAAGAAAGAAGAAAATTTTTTAATGGAAAATAAGGTATCTCATATTATAAACAAAATATATTTTACTTTATCTTTAATTTTAAATATATTTATTTCAAATGAGCATTAAAAAGTTTATGTATATTTAAAGCAATTTTTTAATACGTGTAAACTTTTATATATAGATATATTTTCTTATTATACATACGTAAAAATACATATACACACACAACATTTACATACTTTTCATTATACATTAAGTAATAATTTTAATTTAATTTTTGTCTAGCGTTTAAGTGTAATTAAATTATGATTATATCTCTATATATACATAAAAATATTTATATAAAAATCTTATTTATTTTTCATTTTTAAGGGAATTATCACCAGAAATTTAAAGAAAATCTAGAGAGAAAGAAATAAATAAATTGATCTGGCATCAATTTAAGTTTTTTTATATTCATTTAATTTTCTGTCAATATGCTTTAAGGAATAAGAGGCCACTGTGTGTCGTGTTGTTTAAGCAAAAATACAAAAAGAAAAATCGTGTAATAAAAAAAGCAAATTCATTTTATTAATATCTTAATTTTTCATACTTTCTCTATAACACCCCTTTTAATTAAAACATGTTTTATAACAAATCTGTTTAAGGGAAATAAATTAAACGAAAAAAAAAACATTTTCCACAGATAATGTACAATTAAAACAAATTCGAACGACTTAATTATAGTATGGAAATGATAGAATTTATCGCGTTGCAATTCCCGCATTCATTTTCCTTAAAACGTTTTACTATTTGTTTTAATTTCTTTATTTTTTATTTTGAAATGTAATTCATTATAATTTAATCTTGGGTTTTGAGTTTAACGTTTAGCATTATTATTTTTATTTTTTTAACTATTAATTGTTTCTGTTTTTTTTTATAATTATTAGTTTGTAATTTTATTTGTCAATTATTTTTTTTATAATTTCTTATATTAATATTAATAATTTTTATTTAAATTTTTCTTTCTTTTATTTTTCTCAATAAAAACGATGAAAGAAAACTAAAACATTTTATGTGTGAAAAACATGTTGCAAAAAATAAAAATTTCTTAGACAGAGTGTACAAATAGAAATCATCATACAGGAAATTTGCTAATTGAATCTTGAAAATTTGGCGTTAATAGATAATGGAAAAGTCACATGGCTTTTAATTTATAAATATTCAAGTGACAAATTTTCTTGAACAGAAAAAAAATTAAAATATTTCAAAAACAAATACTTAGAAACTATTTTTTATTACTTTTATCGTTCTTGCAGTTTTCACTCTTTTCTTGTGCTCTAAGAAAGTATTTTATGTAACAGTTTTTGGCTTTATCATTTTCTAAAAAAAAATTATGATTTTTTTTATGTGTGTTGGTTTGCAAAATAAGTAATTTATAATTGATCAGATTTATTTTTCAGTTGTTTTTAATTTTGCATACAGGGTGATTTTTAAATTGGGAGTTTGGTTTTAAATGCGACCTTCGTCGCAGACAACAGTTTGTCTATATAAAAGAGATTCCACATAGCAAGAATTTGGATAATGAACTACGAACATATGTGCAATTGGCAATTCGGAAATATCACGAATTACAACGAAACATTCAAAAATATCTCAATAGAATGCCTAACGGCAAAAGTCACCCTTCATAATTATATATATTTTTCTTTAAATATTATTATTTGAAATTATGTAATGCAACAATTTTTTTCATTAATAAAAATAAAATATATATTTACGTTTTGTAAAAAATCATATCTTTTTATTTTATAAAACATTTGTTTCAATTTTTTATTTTACAACGCTAACAAAATTAAACATTTTATGTTTTATTTAAATTCTTTCTATATATTTTTATGTAGAAGATTTGTACCTTGTTTCCTTCCTCATTTCTACATGATGTCCTAACCGAGCAAAGAAAATCTAGTCATTTTTCAATGATACGACAAACATAAACGCTAACAATGATCTCAATTATATCTAAAATACAAATAGAACATTCCTTTTTTGATTTTATAGTTATTAAAAGCATTTCCAAAAACAAAACATACTTAAACATATGCTAGTCAAAATTATTATTATTAAAACAAATATAAAATAAATAATTGAAATGTTTAGCTTAGTAAGATTTTAATACTTAATTTGTTTTAAAACAAACAACAAGAAATATTATTAGTAATTTTCTTGATTTAAATAATTTTTCAAAACTGCTGTATTAAGATTTAAAAGACATTTTTAAAATTTTTTTCCAGTATTTTCTTAAAAAGAATACTCAAGCAAATTATATATTTATTTATTACATAAAATAAAAGTTGATATAACCTAAATTTTCTCTATTTTTTTTTTTTAATTTAATTGTAACATTTTCTTAATTATTGTATTGATTTGAAACAAAAATTGTACAAGTTAATTTTTCCTTAATGATATTATCAGCAATAATTTATTATTACTTCTTATATTTATTATTATCATTAAACAAGAATCACAAGCAAACTCCCAAAAGACACAAGTTTTGGGTTAAAAAAATTAAATAATATTATAAATGTATTAAAAAATTTTAAACAAATTTATGAGTTTTTCATTAAAACTTTTTAAATATACATTTAAAAAGCAAAAAAATATAGTTTATAAAAAATTGTGAACAGGTTTATTTTCATTGAATTTAATATTTATTTTTTGGTCTATTTTATTTTGGAAAATTTTTAATTCAAAAATCATTTGCTGGGCTAATGTCTTCTTAACAAACATTATCATAATAAGTTACCATTATGTTAAACACAAAATAAAATTAAAAAAACAGCTACTATTTATAAAACTGCAATTTTATAAGTATTTGCAAATAAAATTTTTTTTATTATTATCAAGAAAAGTTTTATATAAAATACATTCTTTCGAGCGCCTTTTCAAGCATTGATTCCAAAAAATTTCATTAAATCCTATATTTAAAAAAAATAAAAAAAAAATTAATTAGAGCAGCAAATGGTTTCATTAATAAAAAATTTCAGTTATTGTGTTATTTTTATGAATTAATTTATTTAATTTTTCTTATTTTGGTTTAAGATTGCAATTTTATTTTTATTACTTTTTTAAGATGACACAATAAAAGAGATTTAAGAAGCACAACAAAATAATGTTTAATAAATTTTCTGAAAATTATACACAATGATTAAAAAAAATTAGTTTTTATCGTATGTCAAATTGATTTGAAAACATTTAAGAGTTCAATATGCTTTTCCATATTAAAGATTTGAAAAATAAATGTTGTGCAGAAATTTTGTAAATGTTTCATTTAAAAATTTTATTTAAATCTCTTTTATTAATTTTATTTAATTTTATTTTAGTCTATATTCAATTAATTATTTTCATTTCTTTTTTGGTGGGTTAACAGTTTTCCTTTACAGGTTGTAATTCATTTTCAGTTGGATTGAATTCTTTCATTACGTTAAAATTAGTTTGTTAAAGTTTTGATTTGATTTGTAATAGTCTATAGGGTGTGGCTAGTTATTGTTGGCTTTTTAATTAAATTTTTCTGTGAAAATTGTTTAATTTTCAGAAAAGAAATAGTAAAAGATCTACAAAGAAAACTGTTGCACAATATTTTATATGTCTACAATATATAGATTTTAAAACACAAAGAATATATATTAGGAACCCAGATAACTGATGATGCTTTCATCAATACTTGCTTCTTGCTGTTGCTGCATAGCAGACAGAAATATACTAAAAAAAGAGAGTTCGTTTTAACAAATGTCCTTCAACGGGTTTTAAGCATCATATATTGATCCCAGTCTTCCATAATCTGGATTTATGACAAAGTAAAAGTAAAGTAAATGCAATATTTAGATTTTTTCAACAGTTGTTCTTTCACAATCTAGAACTGTTATTATTTCTCTCGGGATTTCTTATTATTTTTTTCAACCAGCTTTGTCTATATCCTTATTTGCTTATGATCCTATCCCTTCTATGTTAAACCCCTTTGTTTTCACTTTACAGTTGTACACAAAACATTTTTTGTTTTGTTTTTAGTTAGATGGTTAGTTTTTCTCAGTGTAAAACATTAAAATTCACTTATTATAAATACATAGATTTCTTCCTAAATTCGAATCTATGAAATTTATTGTGTTCCTGTGTTTCCTTTTGTTAAAAAAAAACAAACAACAAAATAAAAATATCGTCAGTTTGTATTCACTTGTGTTCTGCGTAATTATTTTAGTTTTTAAGTAACGTTTTCGGTTCTCATTTTGTTTTTCTTGCAGTGTACAATTTTATTTATCTGAAATTGTCAATTACTTTAACAACTTGCAAAGACACTTACTTAAACATGAAAATGTTATCGAAATATTGGTTTGGCGAAAAAAATATTCAGTGTAAATTTGTTTTTCGTTTGATAACACATTTAATCGTAATTTGTTGTTGTTGTCTAACTTTTATAAGTTTTTGGTAAGTAATAATTTTTGAATTTTATAAAATTTTCATTTTGTTTCGTATTCATGAAGCGGCTCGTTTATAACTTCTTTTCTTAAATTTTTTCTTTCAGTGTATAATTTCATAATTTTCTTGTGCCACAAAATAAAATGATAAAATTAATTATAATTTTACTACTTTTTTAATTTCTTATTTTCAGCGGAGTTGTATGCGTGCTAAAAACAAAAAAAGTAAAAGTATATTTATTTTTTCTTACTATTCATATGTATAAATGAAATCCAAAGTAAATATCAGCAATGACAGTTACATTTTTTAAACTTTTGTTAATATTTTTAAGTTGAATTAACTCTTAAGACTCATTTTGTAAATTTTTTATTTTAAATTGTTTAACTTCCAAATGTAATTATGCATATACTTATATGTATATTGATGGTTTTAAGTTTATTATTTATTCTGTGAATTGTTTTATTTCTTGTTTATTGCTTTAATTATAAAACGCACTAAAACCTAGATTTCAAGTGGGCTAAAAGTTACAGAACCTACTTAACAATAACAGGGTAACAGCCTGTTAATGCCATCGATCCAATCCGAGAAAACAAAGTCAGTAGCGTACTTCTTTGTTAAATTGCAAACCAAGAACAAATCTCCAATTGGTTTAAAGTTATTCCCTTGATCAAGGTTTTAGCGCGATTCAAACGAAATATTGTCATAAAAAATAAAACAATAAGAATCTAGTATAAATACATAATTTTTATTATAATTTTTATTGTACTACAAAGTGTTAAAAGATTGAAACCAAAAATTAATGTTGTTGAAATCGAAAATAACGACAGCATGGCAATAACTGGAATTATGTTCCCCATCAACCCAATGGGATATATTTGTATGTATTTAACAACACAAAGTTTTTGCAACATGAAAAAATTTTAACTGGGTCCTATACTCCAAAGCAAAAAAATTGTGGGTGCGTTCGTAAATGCAGTACTGCTTTGTAACTAGAAAATCAAAATTTATCCGCCATAACGGTACATTTAATTTAATATTTCAGCGCAGTACGAACATACCATCTTATTTCCCTATCATTACTAACTTTGGAACATATTCATCAATTTTTCAAAACTAAGTCGGAGGATGGGTTAGTTCGATTATGTTCAACAGGCAGCTTTAGGGCACTTTGGTCCCTTTTGGTATCTGTGACAGATAAAGAAGGCAAAATTAGAAAAAGAAGTGTAAAGAGAAAGCAAAAATATCCAGAGTATGCTGCAGGTTAACAAACGAAACCGTAAGTCCAGTAGAAAGGCGGCGTGGCAAACTTTTAGCAGATATCTGTTCCTTGTTATGAATTTCATTAGCGAACCAAATTTCGCGAAATTATCTTGAAAAATATCCGAGTTATTAAGCAAAATACAAAGCAGAAATCTGTTCCTTGCTTTGGGCTTTATTAGCCCATCAAAATTCGTGAAATTATCTTGAAAAATACCCGAGTTATTAAGCAAAATACAAACGCTATTTTTATTCCCAAAAAATTAAGATTTGAAAAATTAAATTCGTTATTTTTTGTAAAACACCAGGTGCGCAGAAGCTGGTGAAAAAATGCGATATATTACATACACGTTTATATCTTTTTAACTAATTGACGTACGGCATCGAAAGAAAAACCAAACAAATCTCTATATTTTATTCTACTAAATTGTGAAGTTCCGTGATCCTATCTTGAAAAGCCTCGGAATTATTAAGTAACGAAATTGACCATTACGAGGAAATTTGTGCGATTTATATCTCGGAAAGTGGTCTGTATTTTTTTCGATAAATTTATTTGTAAATGAACGAGCGCAATCTTAGGTTAGGTTAGGTTGATTGGAGGGGTATGTCAGCCCATGTCATACGACATACACCTAAGCCAGTGAAGGCTTTCTTTACGCAAAACTCAAAAGAGCAATAAATATAATCGATTTATAAAAACGCCCATTTGCGACCAATATAAAGTGGGCGTGGTAAAAAATTTACCTGGAATTCATTCCCCATTGCCGACTTTATCAGTCCACCTATCTACATGCCAGTATCTTTAAAAACATCAGAGTTATTAAACAAAACGTAAAACCTTTTTCACCCCAAAAAATTTAAATTTGAAAATGAAAATTCGTTACTTTTTTTGTAAAACACCAGATCAACAGAAGCTGGTAGCAGGTGGATTTCACTAAAACTTATTTTTCAAAATGCTACAACTCAGGAACGAGTGGAGCTATTGGAATGATTCTTTCACCATATGATAGATTAGAGATCGGGCTACAAGATGACCTCTATATCTGCGGAACTAATAGACCTACGAACTTCAAATAAAAAACATATGATTCTCCCGTTCTACCAACAGACGAAGTTTTATTTTTCTATCTTTCAAAAATTCGGAGTTATTAAGTAACGAAATTAACCATTACGGGCAAATTTGTGCGACTTATACCTCGGCAAGTGGTCGGTATTTTTATCGGTGCTCATTTGTAATTTTCCATTTACATAACACGCAAAGAAGTTTTTTATCTTATAATTTCTCAACCGTTTGAGATAGCTTTTTTTGCATATGTATGTACATATTTCTGTATAGCATAAAATTCTCTATAAAAATGAACATAGTTCTTTAAAATTTTTGATTGCCAGCAATACCTTTAAAAATTGAACTAAAATTATTTTCCAATGCGAAAATTTCTTCTCAGTAAATAAATCCTTTTAAGACCATAAATTCCATAGGTTAGTCCTTTTACTCACCCTAATCCATGTGAACGTATGTAGCATTAGTTATATTTTAAAGTACAAGTTTCAAACTTTATATAATTATTACACAACCGATGATGACCAAAAACTGATATTCTCAATATTTTCTTAGTTTAATTATATTGATTAGTTTCGAAATGGTTTAGTTTTATACAAAATAATTGTGAACTCTACAGCAAAACAAAAAAAATGTTTGAGGGCGAAATATCAGTATATGGTAAAGTGCAAAAAAAAAAAAAAAACAAAAAAAAAGAAAGAACAAAGCAAAACGCATTTCGTATTTTTTTATAGAAAAACATAATGGAAGTGTAGAATGTATTTATTTGCTCAAATGTATATTATGAATATGGACAGCTCTTAGGTCTACAAATTACTAACGAAATCAGCAAGTTGGTGTGGTTGCGGTGGCAAAGAGGTCCGGCGGGGTTGGGTCCACCCGAGGGTCCGTGGTTCGACTCCCGTTTCCTTTTGTGTATCCAAACTTTTATTTTTATATTCCACAAATTCATTGTAGAAATGACAAATCGACCATATGGTGTATATACGCTTTCCAACTGTGGTAAAAGAGGATATATGAAAGGGAATTTGCTTATATTTTGATTTCTGGCATTTTTTTGCTATATATCGGTTATTTATCAGCCAATAGTAGTTACTTTGCAAAAGGATTCTCATAAACAGTCGTACGTTAGAAAACGACGATTCCACAACCAGCGCCATATGTCGTATATATCGGCTTTTTATCAGCCAATAGTAGTTACTTTGCACAACAGGATTCTCATAAACAGTCGTACGTTAGAAAGCGGTTCCAGAACCAGCGCCATATGTCGCAAGGGCTGCGTAAAACCCTAAAAAGCTTAAAAATTCGTTTTACGTTGTCCATACAGGTGGATGGTGTGTGCATATAATTTTGCGACTTTTTATTCTTGTTTTGTGGAATATAAAAAAAAAATTCAAAAAAAGATAAAACTAGTATCAATCCACTGCACACGCAAGCAAATTCCCAATACCGGCACACCAGAACAACTCCTCACCATTCCACCCAACGTGGCTTCTTAAACCGATTTGTATTTTGTAGGCATAAGTACTGTCTTTTCCTACACAAACAATACATGAGAGTTTTACTCTTTTTGAAAATTTATGATCCACAAAGATACACATTAAAAAAACGCATGCACATTTCTGTTTGATTTTTTAATATTTTTTATAAAAAGTTTTTTTGGTCTTTTCTTTTGCAGTTTGCATTTATACCGAAGTTTGGGCATCATAATTAATGCTGAAAATATGTTAATTAAAAAGAAAATAAATATTTTTAATTTACTATAACGTTTTCACAATTATTTTTAATGAAAATAAACCTTAAGAAGTAATTTTTCTGGACGTACTTATATATTATTATAGCTGGAGGTGCATACACAAATCGGAAACCATAAAAAATCGTGGTTTAATAAAAGAAACAGCGGGTTGGTTAAAAAAATGAAATGAAACTAACTGGGTGTCGAGAACCCGCTTTAAATCTATCATCGGCTTGGCTTATACCCTGACTTAACTCTTTACCAACTCGACCAGCACGTCTTGTTGCATTTGATGCTACTTAACAGGTATAAATAAATATTCTGTTTGACTTCATTATTTTTTATCAAGGCTGTTCTAACCATTTTTTAGCTTGGCATAATAGAACCATAATTTTAACTCTGTTTTAGAAAAAAAATGTGTCTGACAGTTTGTACATTCATATAACTGAAATGTTTAATATTATGTATTAACACCAGATCACAAAAACTCTGTACATCTCATCGCTTTATGAATGATTATTTTTTCGATTTTGCGTATGTATGGAAAGATGCGTATGCAATAAAATCTAAAAATTTATTTAATTACATACATACATGTGTACTTGGTTTTCTATTTTAAAAATGCTCAATATATATATAAAAAAAAATTTTTTTTGTCAATGCTGAGGGTTGAACCCGATCTGCCGTGATTAATAGAGAAATGTAAATAGACACTAGTCCCTTCTTAATACATTTCTATAATTTAATTAAGTAAATTATTGATTTGAGAAAAGTTATTGATATAAAATAAATGCTTCAAACTAAATATACAAAAATTATATTTTTCTTCCAGAATTATTCTTTTCTTTCGGAGTTTACTTTTAAAACGGCCCATAAAATAAAAATATCTATTTTTGAAAACTTCGGAGTTATTAAGTAACGAAATTGACCATTACGAGCAAATTTGTGGGACTTATATCTCGGAAAGTGGTCGGTATTTTTCGAGTAAATTTTTGTGTTAATAAACGAGCGCAATCTTAACATTAATACAAGATCACTTTCTTTACGCAAAACACAAAAGAGAAATAAATATAATCGATTTATAAAAACGCCTATTTGCGACCAATATAAAGTGGGCGATCCAAAGGTTGGCCACCTTGCAGTCCGATCTATAATCTATCATATGGTGAAAGAATCATTCCAATAGTTCCATTCGCGTTTTACAAAAAAGTAACGAATTTTTAATTTTCAAATTTAAATTTTTTGGGGTGGAAAAGGTTTTTCGTTTTTAAAGATATTGGCATGCAGATTGGTGGACTGATAAAGTCGATAATGGGGAATGAATGGGAGGTTTATTAAATCGATTATATTTATTGCTCTTTTGAGTTTTGCGGAAAGAAAGTGGTCTTGTATTAAAGTTAAGATTGCGCCCGGTTATTTACAGAAAAATTTTATCGAAAAATACCGACCACTTTCCGAGTAAGCTTTTTGATTTTAAAATAAAAAGACGGCTTTACTCAAATTCCTGATGAAGAAAACCGATGGTGATCGAAATATCGAATAAAAAATAAAATATAACATATAATAAAACAATTAGTTTTATTTAAAATAATATAAGACCTAGAGCCTGAATAAAAATACATAAATTATATTTCAGTTATACATAAATGTACAAACTGTCAGACACATCAAAGAAAAATCCAAAAAAGAGAACATTCATGGGGATGATTTACTTAATTTTTTTCCTTGTTGAAGATCATGTCTATATACATATATGTAAGTGAATTTCTAAAACAGAGTTAAAATTATGGTTCTATTATGCCAAGCTAAAAAATGGTTAGAACAGCCTTGATAAAAAATAATGAAGTCAAACAGAATATTTATTTATACCTGTTAAGTAGCATCAAATGCAACAAGACGTGCTGGTTGAGTTGGTAAAGAGTTAAGTCAGGGTATAAGCCAAGCCGATGATAGATTTAAAGCGGGTTCTCGACACCCAGTTAGTTTCATTTCATTTTTTTACCCAACCCGCTGTTTCTTTTATTAAACCACGATTTTTTATGGTTTCCGATTTGTGTATGCACCTCCAGCTATAATAATATATAAGTACGTCCAGAAAAATTACTTCTTAAGGTTTATTTTCATTAAAAATAATTGTGAAAACGTTATAGTAAATTAAAAATATTTCTTTTCTTTTTAATTAACATATTTTCAGCATTAATTATGATGCCCAAACTTCGGTATAAATGCAAACTGCAAAAGAAAAGACCAAAAAAACTTTTTATAAAAAATATTAAAAAATCAAACAGAAATGTGCATGCGTTTTTTTAATGTGTATCTTTGTGGATCATAAATTTTCAAAAAGAGTAAAACTCTCATGTATTGTTTGTGTAGGAAAAGACAGTACTTATGCCTACAAAATACAAATCGGTTTAAGAAGCCACGTTGGGTGGAATGGTGAGGAGTTGTTCTGGTGTGCCGGTATTGGGAATTTGCTTGCGTGTGCAGTGGATCGATACTAGTTTTATCTTTTTTTGAATTTTTTTTTTATATTCCACAAAACAAGAATAAAAAGTCGCAAAATTATATGCACACACCATCCACCTGTATGGACAACGTAAAACGAATTTTTAAGCTTTTTAGGGTTTTACGCAGCCCTTGCGACATATGGCGCTGGTTCTGGAACCGCTTTCTAACGTACGACTGTTTATGAGAATCCTGTTGTGCAAAGTAACTACTATTGGCTGATAAAAAGCCGATATATACGACATATGGCGCTGGTTGTGGAATCGTCGTTTTCTAACGTACGACTGTTTATGAGAATCCTTTTGCAAAGTAACTACTATTGGCTGATAAATAACCGATATATAGCAAAAAAATGCCAGAAATCAAAATATAAGCAAATTCCCTTTCATATATCCTCTTTTACCACAGTTGGAAAGCGTATATACACCATATGGTCGATTTGTCATTTCTACAATGAATTTGTGGAATATAAAAATAAAAGTTTGGTTACAAAGGAGACAGGAGTCGAACCAAGGACTCCCGGGTGGACTCAACCCCGCCGGACCTCTTTGCCACCGCAACCACACCAACTTGTTGATTTCGTTAGTAATTTGTAGATATAAGAGCTGTCCATATTCAAAATCCACAAAGAAGATAGTTGAACAAATACATTCTACACTTCCATTATGTTTTTGTATAAAAGAAATATGAAATGTGTTTTGCTTTTGGATAAAAAAAAGCAATAGTCGAACCGCGGACTCTGCGGAACAATTAACTGAAGCCCAACGGACCTCTTTGCCACCGCAACCACACCAACTTGTTGATTTCGTTAGTTATTTGTAGACCTAAGAGCTGTCCATATTCATAATCCACATTTGAGCAAATAAATACATTCTACACTTCCATTATGTTTTTCTATAAAAAAATACGAAATGCGTTTTGCTTTGTTCTTTCTTTTTTTTTGTTTTTTTTTTTTTGCACTACCATATACTGATACTTCGCCCTCAAACATTTTTTTTGTTTTGCTGTAGAGTTCACAATTATTTTGTATAAAACTAAACCATTTCGAAACTAATCAATATAATTAAACTAAGAAAATATTGAGAATATCAGTTTTTGGTCATCATCGGTTGTGTAATAATTATATAAAGTTTGAAACTTGTACTTTAAAATATAACTAATGCTACATACGTTCACATGGATTAGGGCGAGTAAAAGGACTAACCTATGGAATTTATGGTCTTAAAAGGATTTATTTACTGAGAAGAAATTTTCGCATTGGAAAATAATTTTAGTTCAAATTTTAAAGGTATTGCTGGCAATCAAAAATTTTACATTAAAAAAAGAACTATGTTCATTTTTATAGAGAATTTAATGCTATACAGAAATATGTACATACATATGCAAAAAAAGCTATCTCAAACGGTTGAGAAATTATAAGATAAAAAACTTCTTTGCGTGTTATGTAAATGGAAAATTACAAATGAGCACCGATACCTAATAAAATCAAACTAAAAAATCGGTAGGAAAATAGATTCTTTTAGGACCATGTATAGTTCAGTTTTTTCTTGCTACCTGATATATACATACATATGTATTATGAATGCTAATAAAAATACTCAACTACTAAGTCCATAGGCTTAGGCAGAAAATTTATCTAGAGGAATCTACAGGCTTTGAAAATTTTTGATGAAGAGGAAAATTATGTCATTTACTAGGCATTACACAAAGTTTTCCCTGATTTATTCTGACAGGCTTATTATCCATCCCCCTGACTAGGTGTAACTGCTTCAAATTTATTTGCCTGATAGTTTACGGCATTTTCGTTACTGATTTCATCAAATTCTTGATTAATTTATTTAAAAATTAAAATATATTTATCGCCCTAATTTAACAAAAATTTAACTGTTTTGTATTATTGTGTAATCGTTCCTTATAAGAATGCGCTTATTAGAGAATTATATTATATACACCTTTATATCTTTTTAACTAATTGACGTACGGCATCGAAACAAAACAGAGACAAATCTTTATCTTATGTTTCGTGATCCTGTCTTGAAAAGATTCGCAGTTATTGACGAACGAAACCGACCTTTACATGCAAAGTTTTTTATCTTATATTTCGGGAATCGCTCGGTATTTTTTATGAGACTTTTTTTGAATGATAGATCACAATTAGTATTTTACCACAAAACACAACAAGGATATATCGAAAAATGGTTTTTACACTAACGCCCACTTTCGTTCAATAGCAAGAAGGCGTGGCAAAATTTTAGCAGAAATCTGTTCCTTGTTATGAATTCCATTAACCCACCGAATTTCGCGAAATTATCCTGAAAAATACTCGAGTTATTGCAACGCAATGCACGAGTAGAGGTCATTCCCTGAGCGCAGATCCGTAAAATTGTGCTATTTACTTTAAGTAAACCGATATTAATTTATGGTTTCATTCAAGACGATACATTATAGTTTTTTTTAATATTATAATTTTAATTAATTGTTGTTTAGTCTAAGATTATTTGGGGCTTCAATGAGATGGCTTTAAATGAAATTAATTTGTTGCATTATTAACGCTAGAGCTATAGAACAATTAAGAATACATTACGGCTTTTAGAAAAGAGGCTCACAAAGGTTAGGAAGTAAGTCCAATTTTTTACACAAAAAAAACTTTAATTTTTATTATGAGTAACAACAAAGAACCGTTTACACTAACATTTCAAGTTAATTCGAATTCGTTGAAATTTGTACTATCGCGTCCGCAATATCGAAATATTTTTATGTTTTTTGTGATGGCCGCAACGACGGGTATCTAGTACATAGTTGCTAAATACTATTATTGGCTTATTTATAAAAAAAATACGGTTGCCGTGTGTATGAGTCCGTTCATAAATGCATCACTGAACTGCATCAGTAAATTATAATTTTCTTAAACATAACCAAAACAGGGAAAAAAATACAATAACCACATAATAAAGGGACATAATTTGAATTATATCGGTATAGTAGAGAAAGTTTGCTTTTCTGGTGCAGCGCAATGATGCATATACGAACAGAATTGATTCGCGGTTGTTTCATGTATGCTTTATACTTTACACTTATGATCATTAATGAGAGTCACGTTTTTTCAAACGTTAACAAAATATAATCTTCGTTTTGAACATTACATAAAAACGACGTGCCTATTTTTAAAAAAATGTTATCTCATCAAAATTCAAATATGTAACAAAAATGCTTATGTATATCGTTACCTTAAAGGCAAAACTATATCACCGATGAATAATTATAAAATAGTATTTTATTAATTATTGCATATTGTATCAAAATCCATGATCCAATTATGTTATAGTTTCTACTTTTAAAAATACATTTCCTTTTAATTTTTTAAAAACTTCATTACACGGTTTTGCATTTAGGATAATACACATATACATACATTTAAGTGTACGTATGTACGTACTAAGTATAAAGCAGTGAAGAATATTTTTTAGAGAGTATAAGGAGCTAGATGATGTGTTTTAATAAGTATAAGAAATATTTATTTTTTTAAGTTCTCGTAACTCTCATTAAAAACATCTCAAATTGTATTTAATTTTTCCACTTTCATTTATTAATTATATTTATTATTATATTTTGTAATGTATAAAAAGCACCAACTTAAAAAGCAGTAAAAAATCAAATACTATTTTCAGTTTTATAATTTTTAACCGAAAATAAATTATGATTATAAAAGCAAAAAAAAAAAAACCAACAAACAAAGCAGTCGTATTAATTTTTTAATAAATCTACAACAAACTTTAAGTTTCTTAAATCGTTTAGTTTCACAAAACTTTCTTTATATATTTTTAGTTCAAATAATTTAAATTTTTATTAAATTTTTAATATTTTGTTTAAGGATTTCAACTTTTGTTTTGCTAAAAAAAACTTTATTAAATTTTGTGTTGTCAACTTAGGTTAAATTTAATTTATTATTTGTTTTTTTTTAAGAGAAGATAAAAGACTGGTAAAACTTTTGAATTTTCAAAAGAAAAGCTTGAAATATTAAAAAATTATTATAAACAAAAAATACAATTTAGAAATTTATAAGACTGAAAATTTATATTTTAATTAGAATTAATTATTTAAAGTGTGATATTTATATAAGCAGAAATAAGATTAAAACTGTTACTTCTTAGCCAATTTTTTAATATATTGTTAAATAAACAAAATAATTATAATAAAAATGACTAAATTGACTTACCAATTTGGAGCAATATCATCTAATTGAGCATGTTTCCAAAAATCTCTTAGTTCTTCTAACAGAAACGCAACGGGCATACCATGGATATTACCCGAGGCTGTAGTGGAATGCAAATTAATGTCAGCATGAGCATCAACCCATACCAAAGACAAATTGGGAGTGTGTTTCAAATGACCAGCTACGGAGCCTGTATTTTATTCCAGTAGATTTTTTATCATTAATTTATTTTTATAAATATTCTTTTCTGTTTTCTAAAACCTACCGAAACCTATAGCATGATCACCGCCAAGACATAAGAACTGTTGATTTTCCTGTAATATCTGTGGTATCATTTCTATCAAGGCCTTGTTGCAGCTCATAAAGGAGCCGTAATTTTTCATATTTTTATAGTAAGACGATTCGGGTTCACTTAAAGGATCATATTTTAAATTACCATAGTCGTTTATGGTCAAAGTATCTTTTTAATAAAAAATTATAATTTTTCAACTAAATATTTGCATTATTTTTTCATCTATTTAGATCAGTCAACAAAACAAGTAAGTATATTTACCTCTCGAAGTTTGTTGCAATATTTCTTTTAAACCCATCTCCCTTAACAAATCTGGAGCCTGTTCTACACCTCTCTTAGTTTGTCCCTTGGAAAAGGGCACCCCTATAATACCCAGTTTAGTTTTAAGTTCTCTTCCGGTGGCTTGTGAACTCACACATCTTATTTTATTAACAATATTATTAAACATATTAAGGAAACACTTTTTTCAATTTCATAAAAATAGAACTTTCACTTTTCATTAACAAATAAACAAATTATTCTAAGAGCACGTTGTATGTTCTAAGCTGAACTAATATTGGTTTTCATTTAAATATTGGTTTTCATTTAAATATTGTTTAGCTAAACGTGAGTATTATTGCGAGCAGATAAAATCTAACTTGTGCGATAACCTTTTGGGAAAATCTCTTTTAATCTTTCTTTCTCTTAGAGACTTTGTGAGCATATGAACAGATAGATAGATACTATTTTATATAGAACTATTTTATATTAAAACATCTTGTTTTTTACTACACTATTGATGTTTAATCTTTAAACATTCAATTCCAATAGCGCTTAATTTAATACCAACAACTTAAACGAATTGTTAAATTTTTTTCGGGTACTTTTGTCGACTTTTTGTTATCGAAACGTACTTAGTTCACTTAATTGTATTAAACGTTTGTAAACCGCATGAATTTTAGTGAGTTTTCTCATATTGTATTACAGAAAAATTTTCGTTAATGGAGCATTGGAAAACGAGCTTAAATCGAGTCAGAAAACATCATGCAATGAATTATAAACAAAATAGTAAAATAATAATGCAAGTATATATTATAAAATTCTTTTATTTAAAATTTGCTATAAATACAATAGATATTCATTTATAAAAAACACAATTTTATCGATTTTTTACATCTTAGATGATAAGTACCATTTAGGCTAAATTTTAGAAAGAGGCTGTTTATTATATTAAATGGAGGTTTCAGTTTTAATCAAATAGTTTTAAAAGGAAAACATTAAAAAAGAATTATAATAAGACAATACATAAAACTGAAAATATTGCAGTTAAAAAATCACTTGGTTTTATATTAAAAATAACAGAGCCCTTTACGATTGTGCACACAATGCATTTTTTTATTATCAACGCAAGAACATAAGCATGTTCGTAAAAGCATCACCACGCAACATATGATACACATCATCTTCGCAAATGAAAACAGTAGCAACACTGCAGCTGTCAAGTGGTTAAAAATTTAACACGTCAGAAAATTTTGCGCAAATGAACGCAAACAAATAAAAATCATAAAAACTCGCAATCGCGCATCATTTATTTTTTTTATTTAATTCACAAATTATATGTCTATAAATTTTATTCCCGACTATTTACATACATGTATATATAAAAAAATAATTTGAAGTTTTTGATTACAATTATTCGAAAAAAAAAAAACGAATGAGTGAAACTTATAGAAACAGGCAGTAAGTTTGTTATCAACTTTTCCATTTTTTTACAATTTGTCGTTAGTATGTAAATGCAAACAAACAAGTGGGCAGATAAAAACATCATATACATTAATTAATTAAAAGAATGATATACATGACTAATAAAAGCATCACAAAACAATCACATTATGCCGTGCCGTGAAGAATTTATGAACAGTTTCAATTTATTTCATTCGCACCGAAAAAGCTATAGCAATATAGTAGTTTGCTGAATTCCAAATATATAAAACAAAACACATAATTAACAGCCAGGACGTATCCAGTAAAGGAGTTGCTATTATTATAACTCCCTGGCAGTTCACAAAAAAATATGCTACCCAGTTTTTTTTATGAGGAATTTGATCCCATAACTGCTTTAGGGGGTTTATAGAGTTAGATCTTCGTTCAATAGCAATATATTTTATTGAAAAATTTATAATTTTATACATGCATACAAATATACAATGTTAAAGAATTACTCATGCAGTTGATAATATATCGGTGAAAACAAAGTTCGAAAGTCGTACTATGAAGTGATTGACAAAAATCTGGTTTAAAGGACATGTTGTGCAAGCTTTAACAATTATTTTATTAGAAAAATTGTCTGAAATTATTTAAAACTTTCGGGTAGCATTTTTTATATAACAAATAACACCTAGATTAATATTAAATTCAAAGCAGTATTTTGTTTCCATCAGGCGCATATCCAGCTCGAGCTGTCGAAGGAAGTGTTTGAATGAAGCAATTTTTTTTAATTTTTTTTTAGCAGCGTAAAGCGGTTAATAAATATTTTGGTCATTTCGCTAGTGGAAATATACTTTATTCTCTATTAGCTTCCACATAAACTTTCAAAAATGTCTGAGCAGAAAATAATAGCAAAGTAATTCTCAAAGGCCTGTTACAAACTCTTAATTGTATTTCATATACTTTTTATAGAAAATATCAGAAACTGATTTATAAATTTTGTTTGTTTGCTTGTTTCGGCACATACAACCAATGATTAAAGGAAACTAATAAAAAAAGTGCACATACAACCTGCTTTGGGCGGAACTGGAGATTTAAGATATATTAACTTAAATTAAAATAAATTTAATAAAAAAAAAATAAATAAATAATTTATCATTGAAAAAATGTTTGTTGTGGCTTTAGCTCTTCATATGCCGACATTTCATTGGTTGCTAAAACCAAATCGTCAGTGAAGTTTAAGCAGTTTGATAACATTCAACCTCGTATCTTTATGCCATACAAAACAAATACAATATGAGAATTTCAATATTGCATATGAATTATAACAAATACATAATCATAGTAGGTTTAGAATGTTTTTATACAAACAACACAACAAACAATTATACTCAAAATGACTCTATTTTATTTTTCTCTCAACACCTATACAATTAAACGCCCGTTGGTCGTTAATGATTGTATTGTCGGGATATTCTCCCGAATAATAAATTTCAATATTAAGTATTTACAATAAAGATTTTATTTTTCATTTTGCCTAACTGAATACAATCATTAACGACCAACGGGCGTTTAATTGTATAGGTGTTGAGAGAAAAATAAAATAGAGTCATTTTGAGTATAATTGTTTGTTGTGTTGTTTGTATAAAAACATTCTAAACCTACTATGATTATGTATTTGTTATAATTCATATGCAATATTGAAATTCTCATATTGTATTTGTTTTGTATGGCATAAAGATACGAGGTTGAATGTTATCAAACTGCTTAAACTTCACTGACGATTTGGTTTTAGCAACCAATGAAATGTCGGCATATGAAGAGCTAAAGCCACAACAAACATTTTTTCAATGCATTTTGCAAAAAACTAATTGTTTCTAACGATTGGTCGGGATATTCTCCCGAATAATAAATTTCAATATTAAGTAAATAATTTATCTTTATAAAGTTTTATAAGTAAGTATTGTGTATATATGGAATAGTTTTTTCGTAGCTAAAAATTGCTATATATGCATGTATACATATGTATGTGAATTCGAAACGTGAGTATATGTCATCACATTCATTTTTGCATAAGTACGGTGGTAAGTATAAGCATACATTTTCGATCATATATCCATAATTTTCAAATCCATTACTTATATACATACATACATACATACATATATGTTCTGGATTGTTATAAATAAATTAATAAACTTATTTTTAGGATTGATATTGAATTTTGAGGCTAGGAATTTTAATATTTTAAATAAATTTTAATAAAACTTAAACTTAAACCTAAAGAATTCATTTTATATATGCCTGCTTTTAAGGAATGTTTTTTTTTGCATTTGTTTTCAGTTTAAAGCTTTTGTTTAAATTTTGGTCATTAAAGTCTTTAAATGAGATTCTCTTTAAAGGTCTTTATGATTTCGTTTAAAACATTTCTCAATATTCTTGTTAAATGTATATAAAAAGATTAAAAATACATACATATACGAGTACAAAATTTTTCTTTATACTTTTGGCTTACGGTAGTTACATATTATGTTTTATATATCTGTCTAATATCGCATATAAATATTTTCTGTTGCAGAATCTTATTGCAGATAAAAAAGCATATAAATAATTTAGTTAAAAATTGTTATTAATGTTGTATAAGATTCAAAAAAACTATTCGTCATGGCCGAATGTAATTCAAACTCAACACTATTTATTTGAAGTCAAAGAGACTCGGAAATGTTTTAAAAAAATATATGTAAGCATTTTGTTTTTTTTTTAGTTTTCAAATAGTATTGAGTTATATATTTTGAGCAGATCACAGGTATACTTGTTTGGATTAATGAGTTTTATCTAACATAACAATTTCTTCACCACTTTCATAATTTTCTTCCCCATTTTGATCATCATCCATATCGTGTCGTTGAATGCCATCTTCACCTTCATCGTCGGAGTTTATAATACGTTTTAAGTCATCATCATCGTCATCGAAATAAGGCTTAATCGTCATGCCCTCTATTTAGGGGAAAGCGTTAGAAATAAAAGTAGAATTCGAATTCAGTGACATTGCAAAACCTATTTGTTCATTCAATTTAATAATTTAATTATTTTTTTAACACAAAGAAAAACAATAAGTTAAGAATTCGTTAAAAGATAAAATGTTGTCGTACGATAAAATGTTGTTTCAAAATTTTGGAAAACGTTACCAATAATAGCGATAAAGGGGGAAGAACTTCCTGGGCTTTAGTTATTACTTTTTTACATCTGTTAATTCACGTTATATAAATTTAATGTCAATAAGCGATTTTAAAGTAATTTCAGTTTAAAAATTAGTTAATTTAATTTGTTTGTTATTCAAGCATAAGGTCTTTTTAATATAATTTTCAATGTTTGGATACTCAAAGTATCCAAATAATATCTTAAGGAAACTATATTTGATATACGATTACATTATTCAAAGATTATAAGATCATATTAAAACTAATTAAATATTTATGTTGACAAGATTTTATGCTTGAATAACAAATAAATTAAGTCAAAAAAGAGGGTATCAGAAAAATTTCAACAAATATTAAATAAAAATAGGATTATGTATAACGAGGTCTGTTCAAAAGAAAAGATGAATTTGAATTTTTCTCAAAAATATTTATATATTTATGAATTTCTATTTTGTCCCCTTGAAAGTATTTTCCCTTAGATATAATACACTTGTGCCAGCTTTTTTTTTAATCCTCGAAGGCCTTGAGCTCTCTCTCTCCCAGTGATTCGGTTTTTATCTCCCAAATCGTCGCAAAACGCCGTCCTTCAATTTTGGGAACAGGAAAAAGTCTCAGAGGGCCACATTCCCATGATTCGTTACCAATTATGAACCTTTTAAGCAAATCTGGATCATCATTAACGTCATTCAACATTTCCTGAGCGATTCCCATACGACGACAATTTTCCTCACTTTCATCGGTTTTTGATGTGTACCACATTGTACCACTTGTAAACATTTTTCTGAATCAATCACCATATGCCACTCTCAACAGTTCAGTTGCCTTTGAGCACTTAATTCCATTTTTTACACAAAATTTGATGCAAATTTTTTTATCCATTTTTTTGCCTCAAACAAAATAAACTGAACACAAACTCAACTAAGAACATACGTTCGAATGCACTAGCCCGATAAATTTTAAAATTTACATTTTCTATTGAACCGAACTCGTATATAAAATATTTTTCTACTTACTTTTAATAGGAGATCTAAACAATTCCGTTTCACCATCATCGCCATCATCCTCAAATAATTCCTTATTCCTTTGAGGCAGCAAAGAAAAGTTGTAATAAGGTTTATCAGCCCTGTGGCGTCTGGCCATAAGAAATTGAGCACATAATATACAAATTACCACCCCGGTTATAATTATCAAACTGGCCAAAACAATAAAGACAAAACGCGGCATGCCCATGACATGTTCGTTGCGATTTAAACGGAAGACGACATTTTTCATCTCCTTTGACTTTAAGCCAATATCAAGCAAACGTGTGGTTTCTAAAAATCGTGGAGCCTCCACTTTAATGGTGACCTCCCCTACAGGCACATTTTTTAAAACATAAAATCCCATACTGTCGGTGAAATTACGTATGTATTGTTTAATAATGGGTTTGACAATTGAAACTTTTGCATGTTGTACAGGATGATTGGACCAATCCAATATGAAACCCGTAACAGTAGCAGCGTTCTCGGTCTGTAAGCTGCCTACATGGCCCAAGGCTTGCACTTCACTACGTCCCGTAACCAAAGTAAAAGGTGCCAGTTTTATTATGCCCAAATCGGTAATTTTTCCTTGCTTGACTTGTACTTTAACAACATGAGACTCAAAGTTGCGGGCACTTACTTCAAGAGCATACAAACCCTCTGGCAATATTAGTTGGAAACGGGCCTCATTACGCGATACATTGTAAACTGGATTGTGGTCGATAAGTCGTATAAAAGATTCTCTTATAGGTTGATTTTCCTGATTGTGTACAAAACCTCGCACTCCAGTATCTACTAAATGTAAGAAATTCTTTAATTTCTCTATATTCTTGCGCCAAATCGAGGCAATATCGGTTTGAATGGGCATGCCGCAGCATGACAAGCTCAAGCTAAACATGGGAATGTTATACATTTTATAAAAAAGATTCGTCAAACGTTCGGTTATATCGTGTCTTAAGGTACGTGTAGAGGTAGCTGAGCACTGCAGAGGGGAAAAGCTGAATTCAGTTTTTTCTATATTATGTGCAAATTTCTCAAATATTTGCTCTCCATTAGGGTAACTGTAACAAAAGGAATATGATGAATTAATAATACAGCAATTTTCAATAATCATATTATATTTCACCTTAATTCTGAAGATCCTGAGGTAAATGTTAACATCAAGTCAAATCTTTCATTATCCAAAAATTCTATTAACAAGTCCCTTCTTTTTTCAACTTCTGGACTTAAAATACGTTCCCCCAATTCATCGCCTATAACTGGGTCACATACAGAATTGCTTTTTTAATATCAAAACGAAAGAAAATTAATACCACTATAGAGTTTATTTCAATAACTGTGCATTAAACTCACTTGTGATTGTACATTTTAAAAACACTATCGAAGTTTTCAGTCACCGGCAAGAAATATAAAATACTGCCTTGCAATAGTTTCAAAACTAAAGGCTCTCGCAATTTGTAGCCCTCAATAATGTGACGTACCAAATTCATTGAGATTTCACGTCCCAAAGGGGAAACTGAATCGAAGAAGGAGCTTAAAATCAAAATTTTATATTTACTCTCTTCAGGGGCGCCAATCTGTCGAAGAAACCGAACAAATTAGAATTGAAATTAAAAAATTTTATCAAAAATAATTGCTTCCGAAATTTCTAAAATAGAAATCTCGTTTGAGTGTCTTAGGCCTTACTTTTATATATCGAGGGCTTATAGTCAAATTGTGCTATCTGCAGATTTGTCTAAAATGGGTTTTTGATGCCAAACTGTTTAGTAATCTATTCTGCATCTATGATATCAATTTCGTGCAACAATTTTTTTCTATCACCATTATTTTCATGTTTTTGTTTTTTGAGTAAATTTCTATTAATAAGAAATTTAAACGGGTTTTTTGGTCTCCTGAACAATTGTATTTTTGTAGATAGCACAATTTGACTATAAGCCCTCGATATGTAACTTACGTCAGATGTCAACTTGATGGAATTATAATAAAAACCAAATTCGTTTTCGGCATAACCAAACGTTGCTATCTGACCATTGCGGGCTTCAAATTCAGCCAACGTGGATCTTAATTCCGAATTTGTGTGATAACGTGTATGCACTACATTCTCAATAATACGATAATCGTTAGCGGAAGCCCAATGTTGGGGATCATCGCGCATGAGAGTGATATCCAAGCGCATAGAACGTTTGACCGCATCAATTTCCACCTCCTCCCGTTGGGGCGTGTATCCATCAGCTAAAATAGTTACATTATGTCGCCCCGGCAACGACAATTTCCAATAATCGCCATATGCAGCTGTATAAACAGGATGTTTAGCTCCGTCTAATGTAATGGCAGCTCCCGAAATTGGTGTACCTATAGAGCTACGCACAAAACCATGTATTGCGTTATGTACTTGTTCTATAAATAAGATCAAAGGTTCTCGATTATCCTGCCAAAATTTTGGCAGTTCTTTGGCCATAGGAAATTTAACACAACCAATTTCCAAAGTTAACTCCATAACACCCGCCTTAACGTAATTCCAGTCTTGCATACCACCGGTAACACTATACCATTGAGCCCCATTTGTTATGCCTTCTGGGAATTTTTCATTCTTAAATCCCGGACAGGGATCAGCCAGATGCATGGTGGGATGAGCGTTTGCATACACTTTAGCTAAGTGTTTAAACAACTCATGGTCTTCGGTGGGATTTAATTTTCTTCTGGTATATGGTACCCTCAAACGAGTCATCGGATCATTGAAGTCATTCTCATTGTCGTCGTAAGGATAATTGGCCACCAGCGAACCACCATGTAAATTGGCTGACAATACGAAGGGAATCGATAGTGTCCAATTCATTACAGCCAATACTTCCGGCTCTGTTACTTTGTTATATTTATCGGTACCATATTGATCGGGAAAATTACGATTTAAGTCCATATTATGGGCATTGTATCGACCCAAACCGTTCTGACTGCCGCCTTCCTTAGATACTTCATATCCGTCAGGATTCATGGAGTATAAAAAGTGCATTCTGGTATTGTTAACTAGCTTTGTGATGCGTTCATCGAACATATAACGTTCGCAAATATATTTTGTCAAAAGTAACAACATTTCTTTGCCCACTACTTCATTGCCGTGCATATTGGCGACATACTTAAATTCGGGAACACTGGGTACATGCTGTCCAGGAGTAGCGAAAATTTCCATCACCCATAAGTCACGATTTTGTACAGATTTTCCTATCGAATACAGTCTTGTTATGGATGGATAAGAGTCGGCTATTTCACCTAGATATCTGTAATAATTCGATTTTTTTAAGTAAAAAATATAGAAAATGTTTTAAATCTATAGTATATATGTAGTATGTATGTATGTACATATGTATATGTAAATAGGCAAAGGCAAGAATTCAGGACCATTTTCTTCTCTATTCGTCCATTGATGTGGATTTTTCTTTTTGTGTTTAGAACATGTTAATGAGCTTTAGTACAGAATGTTCAATTAAATTGATTAATTATTTTGAAATTTATAAGTGTTTAAGCCCTTCGAAGTAGCGACTGTAGGACCTTGACTGTCATAAATAAAATAATTTTAGAAAAACTTGTGTAATTATGGTGGAATTTTGGCCACTAGTAAATATTAACTTCTTTGCCATACAATAAAAAGATATGCTTACTCGTACAGTGTTATAAAGATTTTTTATAATTGATCCAAACACTCATTTAATTGAGTGTCCCACAACTAGAAAATATTTTATAGGAAGGTTTATAGAAGGAGTGGTGTTTGCGGATATTCGATTAGAACTGTCCTAAATTGATCTACTTGATCTACGGTAAAAAATTAAAGCTCGCTCTAAAGCATCGTGCGACTCGCTGGCTAATCATAAGAACGTTCCCCTCAGTAGACAAACGTTTCTTGATTTCTGATGCCTGAAAAAAGTTTCTTGATTTCTGATGAAAAACCCATACGGGTATTATGAAAACGTAGGGTCTGTGTGTGAAACTACCAAAAAAAATTTTAGTTCAAGACGAGAGGTCAGCAATGGGAATAATTGCCACCCGTGCCAAATGGTAAGACTACTGTGAAATATTGCCGAAAGAAAGAGCTCACAAGAATCTTGATTTCAATTGTACGTTGTAAGAACATGCTAACTTGGAAAACAAGTTCCCTATTTTTTTTTTGTAGCACATTCATCATCACACTAGATTTTCATTTCGATTTCTCGATTACACCTCAAGGTGTAAGCCAGGTTTCACGTGCATTAAAATCGCGCCTATTTGCATGAGCACAATTAAAGATTTGTTCAATATTATGATTAAGCGCATACATTAAGCGCCTGTCCTACAGATTTGGCTTCTTATTGCATAAATACGAAAGATAAATTCTGCTTTCGTTTAAAGGAATACTTATATAGGTATGTATGCAACATAGATCACTTAGAAAAATAGCTGCCTAGAGGTAGTTTAGCTGCCAGCATGTCTAGTTTGGACCAGATAGCTTTTCAGTCCCTGCAAACTCTGTACTCCATAAGGACTAGTTAGAAAGGCCCGTGGACACAAAACAAGTCTGGTTCAAGGCGGTGATCCACTATGATACAAGGCCATTTGAACTGTCAAATAAGATCATGTTTTCCGTTCATAGTCCTGAATGGGTTCATTTACAGTGGGGATCAAAAGTGAATGTGTGTTACAGAGTTTTTGACACGTCTACCCGAATTTTCATTAAATGATCATTTGTAAGCGATCAGAGTTGCAAAGTTGCATTTTGCAAAGCAGCCAATAGGAAAATAACATTTTTGCTTCATTTATCTTCATTTATGCACTTTTCGAATGTAGTTGTATTAGTGAATGAAACCATATTTTCAATTAGTATTATAATACGCATTCAATAATACTACGTATTGTCAAGTTGTTGACAACGTGGATACCATTAATAAAAACAAAATAACTTAAAATAGGCATACGATATGGTTCACCAAAAGTAAAAAATCAATAGCAAAATGTTTTCAAACATTTTCGCAGCATCAAAATTATGTTCGAAAAAAATATTCGATGAGATCATTAGATATTCGGAGAACAAAGGGATGCAACACATAACAAGGGTTTTTCGTTTTAATATCACCCGGCATTGTAGCTATACTTATTTCAAGCATTTAAGCAAACAATAGTTCAATGCCTTTACGATTATATTATCGTTCTGTGAATGATATTATATTGATATTGTTGAGTGCTCTGTCTGATAATTAGATATAGTGTTCGCTGCCTGCTAATATATATCGTAATGTCAATGCGAGCATGTGTTGCATGCTCACAAGAAGTAGCCTTTTTTAGGGAATAAATCTAAAAGATTGCCATATACATATGTATGGATAAGTATATTTAACAATACAACACTCTGCTATAATAATTTATACAAACTTTTCCATTGCCGCAAAGTTATGATGTTGAAATTTTGTTGGTGTTAAAAAGCCTCCATTTTTCTCAATATCCTCAGCATTATCAGAACGTTCCTCTTTTAATTTTCGGAAATTGCCTAAAATGGAATATATGAAAGACTTTCAGGATGACAAAAAACAATATTAGCTAAAAATAAAATAAAAAAATATTTTGTTTGTTGTGGCTTTAGCTGTTCATATGCCGACATTTCATCGGTCGCTAAACCAAATCGTCAGTGAACTTTAAGCAGTTTGAAAAAATTCAACCCCGTATGTTTATGGCAAAACAAACAAACATAACATGAGAATTCTATATTGTATATAAAAATTAAGTTAAATTAAATGTGTGCAAAAGAAAATAAAAACATTTGTACTCGTAATAATGATAAATTAACCACTTCCCAACTACAAAATGGTGCATTTGTTAGTTAAAATAAATTGGGAATACAGAAACCAAAACCAAAACCATATGAAATGTAAAAATGATATAACTTTATTTTAATAACTTACAATATTTTTTGACTTTTTGCTTCATAAATTTTATTTATTTAGCAGGAATCGTTACACGTTACATACACAGAGATTAGTTTTTTTTTAATAGTAATTGTAAATACATGGATAATTAATTCATATTTTTCTTTAAATTATATTATAATAAGTTACACTATAAGTTTCGCTAGAACAAAAGTAAATAAAAATAATCATCTTAATATTGATATTAATAACAATAATAATAATAATAACAGTAATTAGTATTATTACTATTATTATTATGATAATAATATAATAATAATAATAATAATTCTTATGTATTTAGTATTAATTTTTGGATGTTGTTACGTAGAGAATAAAAAATCTTTCTAGCATGATTTTGTGGTAATTGGACGATTTTTTCGAGTTGTTAAACATTAATGTGATTAAAATGTTAAAAATGTTATCTATAGTGTTAAGGTAATAATTACGATTTAATAAAATTGGAAAAAAGATAAACAAGAACTAAATAAAAATACTACAGTCCTTTTTGTTTATGAAACAGGTATTGTATCCAAAACCTTTTTATTTAAATTAAAAATACGTTTAAAAGTTTATTATTAATTAAGCTGTGAAAGATTTAATATTATTTCAAAATAAATGCAATTTATTAGATTTAAATTATTAAGAAGATGTCAACATCGTATAGCTTTTAAACGGCTTGTTTGTTATGAAGGGCGGGTCGTTGTTGACAGATAATGGCGCCTATGAGATTTTGGAGGCGTTTGTGAAATTTATTTTCACTGATGCCAACTTGTCATTAAGTAGCACTTTCAATGATCAAGCCTTATTATCAACATGGGTATTCATTAGTTTGCTACATTTGGCAAAATTCAAGTCAAGTGATTTTCTGATGCAGAGATTTTGGTAAACCTGTAATTAATCGATGCCCTTAAAGGCAACATAAGACAAGCCATTTTTCTCGAAAGTTTAATGAAATGCTGTGAAGTTTCAACCACTACACAACCGCTCGTCTAATACATAACATTGTTGGACTTAAAGTGCGCTACTTCTGGCCAAAATATACGTTTTGATATGTAATTTTTTAGCATTTGTAGATATTGGGTCTTCCAAGAGAAACTTCCGAATTGTGACAGTTGATAGCGGCCATATTGCTGAATTGGCTGTTATTTACTTAGTCTGTTTTGCCGAATCACCATGGCGTTCAACAACAGGTCCTATTTCTGGATGGATGAAAAAGTGAAGAAACAATATATAGTCGAATTTGGGACGGTATTAATCCTCAATAGATTCAAGAGCGTCCAATGCATACTTAAAAAGTGCATGTGTGGTGTAGATTGCGGGGATGGCGGCGTCATCGGTCCATATTTCTTTGAGAACGACATGGGCCAGGCTACAACGGAAACCGCGACCGAAATTTGCACGATGTTATATTCCGTACTTAATGGCATCGATTAGCATACAAAATTTTAATGATAACTCACACACACAATTTGTTTTACTTAAATTTAAAGATAGGAAACGATTAATGAAAGACCCTTTACTATTAAAATACATATATATTTCATATAAGTATGTTTACATATATTTTATATTTAGAATGATTTCAAATTAAACGTTTTCTGAATTGTGGCATGTTGGGAACGATTTGAAAATAGTTATGGAATAGTTTCTTGCATATACAAAAGAAAAAATATAAACTTTAGTGGAACGCTTATTTTGACTGCACATAATCGACAAACAGGCTTCTTAAATGATGTAATGGTACGAAGTTTATAGATTTGGGTTACTATTTAAAATTAATAATGAAACCGGAATATTTTTAAAATGTAAAAAAGTAGTTCAATTGTTTATCTAACATAAAATATTATTAAAAAGACATCCATCCCTGTAAAATATTCAACACTTCTGTACACATAAATCATACTAATGGGTATATTTATGACGTTTTCACATCTGAAATTCGTGTGAAGAGAACACAGTTCCCTAGGAAATGCATTAGCTTTTTAATATAAATACGTCCCTCTAGCAATGTATACATAGTGCTATAAGTATCTTTTAATTTAATCACACTCTGCGTTAAAGTTCTCTACTGCAAGCAATTAAACTCCAAATACAAGTAATGTTGCATAGCTGAAATTCGTGCAACTTCTCAGAGAAGAAAAATTTACAAAATTTAAATCAACGTTTTAATTCATAAGATCGATGGATCTCTCATTTTTTCGTGTGAAAATATACATAAATATGGTGTGTTTAAACTAGATTTGTACGGCGACATATTTCATGAAATTCACTACTACTATATATTTTATATATTTTTTTATTTATTTCAATACATAGTAAAAGCCTTCATGGCCAATCATGCATGTATTGTGAGTATAAATTACATAAAACTGTTCCCTAGCAAAAACGACATGAAACTTTTTAATTTAAAGATTGCAAAAATATTATACAATTACTTACGCTCTATGTTCAATTTGGTGGCTTTTGACAATACGGAGCCACAAACCTTTATTTGCTTGGTCTACAGCCACAATCTTTTTTCAATAGTAGGGTATGTTGTGGCTTTTTAAAAATCATTAACTATTTTAAGAATCTCAGTTTTTTGACATACTTGTAATTAGTGAAAAAAAATATGCGAAAACAAGACCAATCTTTGGGAAATAATCTTTCTGTTTTCTATGTTCAATTTTCATTCCATTTAGTTGCTAATTTAGTGTTAAAACTTGATTTTATGTTGCATGTTTATTTATTGAATCATGTATTGCATTCAATTTACAACATTTCTCTTTATTGTTTTTACTGATTTACCATTCTCTTTCTTAAATAATTCTCTTTTAAAGCAATAAATTTTTCGCTTTTCAAAAACAATATAATTCAGTTCCATTTAAAATGCCAAATATTGTTGCAAAATATAGCATTTATAATTTTTTACACATGCCGTCAGACAAGTATACACTGTCAACCTGCCATTAACGTCACGTTGATGCAGTTGCATTTTTTTAGTTTCAAAAGTAAAATATTATCGTGTTCAAAGTGGGTACATGTGTATGTGTATAAATATTGGCTTACAGTTGCCGTAATAACTTTTATGAAAAAAGTTAATATTACTATTTTTCATACTTAATATTGAAATTTACTATTTGGGATATTCTCCCAAACTAATCGTTAGAAACAATTAGAGCTTTTGCAAAATAAAATAGACACGTTGAGTAAATTGTTTGCTGTGTTGTTTGTATAAGAACATCCTAAGCCCACTATGATTATGTATTTGTTGTAATTCATATGCAATATTGAATTCTCATAATGTATTTGATTTATGTGGCATTAACATCCGAGGTTGAATGTTTTCAAACTGCTTAAACTTCACTGACGATTTGGTTTTAGCAACCAATGAAATGTCGGCATATGAAGAGCTAAAGCCACAACAAATAATGCATTTTGCAAAAGCTCTAATTATTATTTTTCTTTAAATTAAAACAAGATTTATTAAGAGTTTCAAAAATAGCAAATGTAGAGAGAAGGAGTAAGAAGGGTAGAAGGAGACAAAAGAAAAAATTAAAAAGGACTTATTGAAGAACAAATATATTATCAAGTCGATTTTTTCACGATAGGTGTGAATCTTTTGAACCCATTTAGGTTCAACATGGTAAATTTTTATTATAACTTAAAACAAAGTTTCGTCTAATTATAAATATGCTTCAACTGTCCAATATTCTGAAAAAGAACTAAGATGAAGATTTTTTTTAACAAAAAATATAATTTTTAACACAAATAATATTTTTTTTAACATATGTACATATGTATATCAAATTATTCCCAAGTATTTTATAATTTTTAATTTCAAATCATTCTCACAGACATTAAAGATGGTAAAGCGCTTTGCTTGAAAATTTATAAGCTTGGAATTCCTGTAAAATTATCTGCGTTATCAGCAACCAATAGGGGGAGGAAATGATAATTAACTTTCAGCAGCACAGCAGAAAGGGAAAAAATCGTTTGAATGTACCGCCTGACATCCATAAAAATAGTTATGAAAACACTTATATACAGAAGCAAATGTATATGGATTGGAAAATATGAATTTTATACCATCGTGGAGCCCTTGATGGTAAATAAGTTATGTTATAATACTCTGCTTTAGCTGAGATATCATAATGCGACTCTGATCATGGAGTATTAGATCCCTGCTGATGTCACGATAAAACAATTGGCCACATACTTAAAAGTAAAACCACTCCATTCAGGCAAAAGAAAGAAATGTACAGGTCTCAGATATTTACATCTTTCACAATACAGTGGAGGCTCATAAAAGTTAAGACGCGCAAAAGTTAAGAATACGGAAAAGTTAAGCAGCTTTCTGTCACCATACGGAACTCTAAAAAGTTAAGTGCTTCTTAACTTTTTTGAGTAATTTTTGTTTTTATTTAATTTTTCTATTTTTAACATCATTTTGAATTCTTATATGTATGTCGATTGTTGCATTAATATATGTAGTACTATATAAGTACATGGGTAGCATAAAAAAATTCAACACATATCCAATCGTCATTTACCGTTAAAAAATTCTTTACATTCGTACGTAATGTTTCATACTATTTTTGCATCAGTTATTAGTTTTCTTTTGATCGTAAGAATGTCAGCAGCACGTAAGCAAAAAAGTTTATCAGTTGCCGAAAAATGCAAGATTTTAAAAAAATTAGATGAAGGCGTTTTGGCTAATCGATTGGCCATGGATTTTCATGATTCTGAATATTCAATTTCTAAAATTAAAAGAAACAAAGCAAACATTTATGCTGCAGTGTCAGGTACATGTGACGAAATTGAGAGAAAGACTTTACATAAGGCAGAATTCGTAGATTTGGAGAAGCAGCTGTACAAATTGTTCTTATATCAACGTGAAAGAAACTGTCCACTAAGTGGTCCTATTTTAAAAGCTAAAAATTAATACATTTGCATACATACATATATACATGTGTATTAAATACATATTAATAATATATATACAATGTATAAATACATGTATAAACACATGCATTTTTCATATCACGGAAAAGTTAAGAATTCGGAAAAGTTAAGCACCCTCAAAACAAACTACTTAACTTTTTCGAGCCTCTACTGTATATGTATCATGCTTAAGACAGAGTATGTGTGGGCTTATATTATAGTTTTGAATCTTCACTGAAGATGTTACACAGTTTACAAGCCAAATTTGATGTGGTATGATGCAAAATCGTTCCAAATTCAAACAAATCCTATCGGAAATAAAACACAACTCTTATTTATCAGGATGAATCGTAACTAACCAATATAGTATAATTTAACCCAAAATATCGGTAATAAAGTGGGTGGGGCTAAGGACGAACAGATTATGTGGTCATAATGTCCGAATATATAGTGCTGTATTGGTATATCACATATCCTTAAATGAGATATCAAGTGAATCCAGCAGTCTAGGAGAATTGGCAAGAAGTATGAGTACCCTTGAAATACCTAAAAATACGTGCGTGTTTTCTACGCCCACCTTACTAATATATGATTTGGAACTAACTGGAACTAACACAACCGTGACTAATATTAGAGCAAACATTTTAAAATATATGGATGTACATCCAATACCTTAATTAATATTTCAAATTTTCATATTAATATTTTTTAAAGATGTTTAGGAAATTCTTCACTGACATCATTCAGTTGTCTTTGACTGGGTTGCAAAGTGGTTAAAACAGATTAGAGAAACTTAAAACTTAATTGTTTTATACAACAATGTTTTTTAAATCATTCTGTTTAAAATTGACTTAAAACTTTTTAACTTTTTATTATAATCTTACAGTATATGACTAGAATATTAAAAAAATGAAATAAAATAGCACAATAGTGTCTCAAACATTCATAACAGGCAACAGAAAGTAACAAAGGACACACGAAAATATCCAACCAAAATAAAATGAAAAAATTTCAGATATTTTTTCCAACCATATTCTTTTTTTTGTGAATTTAAACTTGATCATTTTGTTTTATTATATTATTAAATTATAGTATGAATATGCGTTTTTATAATATATAGTATGTGCGTTTTTTTTTAGTTTACCAATATAATAGTAGTTGCTTTCTTACAAATCTGATACGAATAGCTATACATTTAATTAAAATTTATATTTTGTATAAATATAAAAACAAAAATGTACAATATTTTACAAGAGATGACAAAAATGTTTTAGGGGAAATGAAATGAGTTTATCTGATAAAGCCAATAAAATGTTCGTGGTGATGTGAAGTTAAATATTTGAAAATGCAGTGTAAAAACAAGCCAAATGTGATGGAAATTTCAAGTGAGTACAACATAACAAGTGAGGGTAGATTGTAACAAGCGAGTGAGATGGGGTGAGAAAAATGACAGCATGACAAAAGTGTAAACGTGTTTATCAAAGTGATATTAGTACAAATACTCGTATTGAAGAAAGTGTTGATGTTGAATGTTATTGGTTCGCGGTGTAAAAGAAATTTTGAAGAGAATAACAAAAAGAGTAATAAATTAAACTAAATAAGAAAACCTTAAAGTTTATTTTCGTTTTGATTTTGGAAATATCAAAATTATATGAACTCATATATTTTTCATAAGTTTGGTTTTAAATCATTGAAGTTAATAGAAGAATTTAAGAATAAATTTGACAAAATGACGAAGAAGATTAGAACGCTTTTTCAACTTTGCTACAATTTCCTATCGTAGAAACTCAATGGCAAGTATATTTAGGTCCCTGGTCGTCTTAAGTTTTTCTGAGCTAATCAACATAACATAAGGAATAGCGTATGGTTTTATGCCTGAACCTTAGCTTAATATTTTATTTCTTCCGCTTTAACCTTAAGTTATATTCCTCTAAAACAAATAAATTTTATTTTTTCATTATCTTTCGAGGTAGCACTAAAGGGGCTTGAAGACAAGTGGGAAATAACTAAACGTCTATATAACCAAACCTAATCTTAATAATTTAAGCTATAGGCTAAATGTAATAAATGCTGCTTTGTTAACTCCAATAGAGGTATAGTTTTCTCAAATTAAGAACTTTATTGGGTTGATGTTATTGAAATCTGCTAAAAGTATAATTTTAAAAATAAGCCCTTTAAATATATGTTCTAGTTTTATGATCTTTTATGATATGCAAAATAATTAATTAATAAAATAAAATAGAGCCTATATTTTTTCTAAAAAAATTTTAAATACATTTTAATCCTGAGATTTACAGTAGAATCTTAAAAATGTTAACCAAAATGTCCCAAGGGGTATTACCTTTTTGGAACTTTTAACTTTTCTAAGCGGTTTTTTTTAGTCAAAAAAAGGAACAAATAAAGTATGTATGTAATATGTAAAGAATTTTTTATATACCAAATGTTACATTTTTATTAAAAGACTTACATATATAAGTTTTCATTATTACAGAAACTTAGTTTTAGTTTGTACTGCGAATTCAATTTCACAGTCTCGCTCAGTTTTTTTTTTTTGTTCGCATAAAAATAGTTTATAGAGGTTTAAAGAAGCAGTCAAGGCTTGTTTGTTTCTTTTCTTTTATATAATAGCTCCTGATCATTTTCGTACGCATATTGATTAGGTCTGACACATCATTTGCATCATTGTTGCTCTCAAACCATTTTATAATGCTATTGATGCTTTCAACTGCTTTCGAGAAACTTACTTTAGATGTATATATGTATGTACACGCTCTAAAAAGTTAACCGAAAAGTTAACTTTTTAGAGCTGCACGTGGATTATGAAAAACTGTTAACTTATCCGCGCGTTTAACTTTTATGAGAGTTAACTTTTCTAAGATTGTACTGTATTTCAATAGAAAACTTTTTTCCCTATATTGAAATTTAGTTTCGCTCTTAAGCAAAAGAAAAAAAGAACTTTTTAAATTTATTCTCTCTTTAGCTACAGTGTTGTATCTAAAGTCTTCTATGTTGAAAAAGGTTTAAAAGTAAAATTAAAATATATAATTTAAAAAATCTAGCTAAAGCTAAAACTGTGACATCTGTTGTTGATTTGCATTCATTATATCTAAAAATTACAGTGCTATGTTTCGCTTAGAGATAGCATCTGAAATAAAATCAATCCTAGATCCTCTCCTTACGCCACTGAATTTCTTTTTAGAAATTAAAAAAAAATTAAGCCTTCCATATTTACAACTGCAGCCTTCCATATTTTATTTAATGAATTTTCTACATTTCTCCTTCAAAACAAAAAAAAAAAAAAAAATTAAAACTATTTTTGTTATTCTCTTAAAAAGGAAATTGTCAACCGAAAAAGAAGATAAATTTTGTAGTAAATGAGCACAAGTCTAATATGTATCAATGCTGTTTTGTATTTTTGAAACATTGAATTTGATTTTTGATATTTTAAAATCTATCAACAACAATTAAAAGAAAATTTAAAATATATTAATATACTAAAAACCACTTTGGATAATTTACTGCCTAAAAAAGTATGGACTATGAAAACTGCTTATACCATCGTAGTTGGTTTCAATAGGTGACAAGGTAAAGTCCAAACGTTGAGCCACATTGTTGTCATTTTTAATATGGATTTGTTGTGGTACACTGGCCTGGTAACTGTTACAGATGCAAAAATTATTTGGTACGAAAAAAACACAAAATAAAAAAGAGAGATGGAAAAGAGAAGAAACAATTTTAATAGGTATGTAAAACTAGTTTAAAATTGTGCAACAATTCAAATCAAAACAACTTGAACGAAATAAGAAGATAAGAAGTAATCCTACCCGAATGCCAATGCTTGTATGTTATAGATGCCTGGCGTAAGCAAACGCCAATATTCTCCTCTACGTGTGGTGCGTACTGGTTTATCCTCCAACCCGGAAACCACAATAGTAGCATCGTGTATGGGATAACCGCTAACATCTTTGACAATACCTTTAACACCTATATGAGCCAGTTTCAGTAGTTTCAACAGACTGCGCTTATTGCGTAGCCATTCGTCTGGCAGAGTGTAGGCGGGAGGATATTTGCAGCATGACAGCTCAATGGTCAGTTCGAAGCAATTGCTAAAGGCATAATTGAAGTCTTGCATGCCACCGTTAAGCTCATACCAATGGGCACCATTGGTTATGCCATTCGTGAATGTGTCATTGCAATTGTTGCCGTCACGCATGATGGGATGGTTGTCGGCATATGTGTGAGCCATAAGTTTAAAGACACGATCGTCCGGCGTTAAGCTTTCCTTACAGCATTCATGATGGGCACTGGTTGTAAAATAAATCAGTTTGTTTTTGCTTGTTTCATAGTGGTTTTTTATAATACAACTTTTTATATATAAACTTGTTTAGCCAAAAGGAGGGAAAGCAAGAGGGAAAAGAAGATCACAAGACAAATCAAGGACACATTTTTTCTTTTATTTTCTCTCTAGCTTTATTCAACCTCTCTTTCCATAACATTTTACATAGTTTCCTTTTTTATTTTTAATTTATTATTTAATATTGTCTTAAATTTCATTATTTCAATCTACTTACATTGAATTATCATAAGGGTAACTGGCAACTACAGCACCACCATGGAAATTAGCGGACAATACAAATGGTTTACTTAAAATCCATTCGATGAGGGCAGCTGTTTCAGGTTGCTTTGTTCGGGCGCTTAATTGAATTTGCTGCTGCGTTTCCAAACGATCGGGGAAATCACGATTTAAATCAACACCGGCAGCATTAGTGCGCCCAATATAATGGGGTAGAGATTCGCAACTGCCTTCCTGTAAAAAAAAAAAAATTATTTAGAAAATTATTTTTATTATTAATTTTTTTTGATGTATTGCATGCAGAAAGCAAATATTTTATTAAGTTAAAAGAAACATAAATAAATACCTTCTTAATTAATTTTTAGTTTGCTATTTTTTATGCTCTGTTAGAGCTGAAATATATCTTTTATTGATATGATATGTTTTCAAAGAGATTAAGAAAATTGACTATATTCATTATTAAATCATCAGCAATCACATATAATTTCCCGAAGATTATACGCGATAAGTACCGAATTATGGAAAAGTTAATTAATTAAAAGAACAAATGACATTGAGAAAAGTTCAATTTGATACGTTGTGAAAAGGAGGACTTCTCCAGCACATCTTTATTTTTAACAATGCATAAACTGAAATTAAAGACGACAAATTTCTTTAGAGAATTTTTAGTTTGCCACAATTAATTTCCTTATTTTACATTCTCCATTGTAAATTTAGTACGAAGGTTTTTCGAATTATTTACTTGCCCAAATAAACAGTATTTGTACATTGAAATTCATGTCGAATATACATAATAGATGTCTGTAGATTATTTCGAATTTATATTTTTATTCTTTTTTACGCCCCAGCCATACAAAGTAAATCGGTAAATAACTGTAATCAATATACATATAACCAATCAGTTGCGTTAAAAAAAGTTATTAAAGTTATCAAACAATAGGTGTTTGTATATTAAATCTAGATATAATTATATAATGCAAGTCCTTCATAGCCAGATAAAAAAATTACTTTACATTAAATATACTTTGCAACAATACCTACTGTTGTAATGAAACGCTTTGAATACTTCCTGGTGTAATGAAATACATTTAAAAAAATTATCGTCTTTAAATATATTCGGAATTTAATCTCAAATTAAAGCCTTCAAAGCACCAAAGTTTTGCTATCAACTGTAACTTTTTAAATTAAATAAAAAGCAAATAAATGCGCAAATTTTCAATTCCTGTTAAAAAAAATATATATTTGTACCATATTATGCATGAAAATTAGCATAGCAAACCGTTTGTAAGCGTAACTATCAGTTTTATATGGGTTTTGATCTTTCCTTAGACTAAAAAAATAATTAATAACTAAAAAAACTGATTAGTAACTCACAAAAAGCGGCAATGAAATACAAATATACTCAATTATGTTGGCTTACAAACTAAACTTCAAAGTATGTAAGTACCTACAAGGAAATTTTTAAAGTTTAATTTATCTAACTAAATATTTGGAAAGACTGTTCATTATATTTTTCTTGTATTAAAATATCACATCTAAGTTTCAATGGCAGTTGAAATAGATTTAATTGTATACAACAGACGCAAATAAGAATTACACGACTTTTATATTTTAGTACACAAGTATATAATATATAATATATATATAATATATATATATATATATATATATATATATATATATATATATATATATATATATATATATATATATATATATATATGTATGTATGTATGTATGTATATATATTTACGACCATGTTGGTGTAATAGTGGTATGATGAGTATTCACCACAGTTGGAGAAGAACTATTTTTTATCTTTTAAACGGTGGTGCTGCCTGTTTAAATATAAATTAGTAACCAAAATTCGATCAAATCCTCATTATATACATAATTCAACTTTAATTCAAGAACAGTATATTTCACAGATGTTTATGGTCCACAAAATCGATAAATAGAGGCAACAAGTTCGCTTAAATATTACACAGCTGCTTTAGACCCTTAAAACAGGATTGTGCCGATATATTAAACTTAATTGAAAATTTTCCAAATTTCCACAAATGTCTATGACTCTATAAATCATATTAATGAATGAATTATGAAAAAAAAATTTATTAAAAATGGTAATTGAAATCAAAATGTTAACAATTCTCATGGCATTAATGTTTCTTTAATATTAAAAAGTATATAATTATATACAGTATCGATTTGTAGAGCAAATTAAATTAAGTTCAGTACTATTTTCAATATTCTATTTTGCGTTTGTTTAATAAATATTTGTATATAATATTGTGTGCTACAAATTTAAGTAAAAATTTATGAACACAACAATAATGTTTTACATTAAAAGAGAATTAAAAGGTAGATGAAAAATAAGCTACAAGATGGCATATATTTAGCAGATTGTTGGCAAAAACGTAAAAAGTTGTGAGCCACAGTTTGGTAAGTGTATTGGAAATAAACTTTTTTCCAAGTTCATGACAAATAATCGTTATCCTAAGGCAGTATACATACATATACATATGTAGTTGCTTCAAGAAAATTGTTAATTCTTCCAAATACAATATCTATTAATTAAAATTTAAATTCATTCTTATTTATATAGTTTCAAAGCCCCAAATCTACAATATGCAAGTATTAAATAACAGCTACATATGTATATGGTACATATGTACATACATGTGTATGTTTATTTTAGCTAAACAAATTTCAATCAATTATCAATGTCAACTACGTAACGTGTGATCTATAAAATTGAATTAAAAGTTTTTGCATTTTCGCTGTTGAACGCACGTTTACAGCATGATAAATATTTTCCTTTATAGAAAAATTAAAAACATAGCGTTTACCAGAATATGAAACCATACGCCATTTAAAACAGTATATAAGTACTTATTTATGTACTATGTACATATGTACGTCAGTTATTTGCGCCTTATCAAGCGATAAAATCAAAACAGCAGTATTAATACCCGTAAACATTAGACTATCGATAAAATAATTAAAATATGTAATTAAATTAACATTTAACACAAGCACAAGTCAAGAAATACGGAAAAAATTATGCACTAAACATAATAAATTAACGAACATGAGTAAAGAGAAATTACTGCTTATACTATTATTTCATAATTTATGCATGTCTGCCTCTGTCTATTTTACAAAATCCAACGACCTTGAAAATGTTCGATAAAAAGTTTATTTTAAATTAAATTGAAGTTTAAATACACCCTACAGTGTATATTCAGCCATGAATTAGAGTCATTAATTAAATGTTCTTTCATTTATTTCAAATAGCTTTAATGGGAATATTTTTAAATTAAGTTTTCAATTGTCCTGAACAAATAAATATTTTTGTTTTCAATGCACGGGCAATTTATCCATTCCCTTCTCCTGTTCTGTAGAAATCCTTAAGAATTCAAAATAAAATTGGTTTTAAAAATAAATTACAAGTTATTAAATTTTGTAACAATTGAATAATAAAGTCAACTTTTTATATTTTTCAAACGTATAAAATGCTACTCTCCTATACGGAGGATTTAAAAAAATAGTACAATTCAAAAAAATTTTAAATTGAATGGAAAATATTATGGAAAGAATGGTACTATTAAGCTCAGATTGACCTAATCTGACTTTTACAATTGCCATGTGGTATTAAGTGAGGAAAGCAGCTCTTGCAGACCATTTACATACAGCCATATCCAATGACGCAATTAGAATTATTGCTAAATCTTCCAGCTTCTTTTATTCTTAATAAAGACGACGCCTAACTGACACCAGTCAATTTTAATGCTAATCGGTGGTCAGTCTTTATTTATATTACTTGCTATAGGTATAAAAATTACACATATGTATCTACATACTTTGACATGCAGAGTGTATATAAATAATATGTATAAACGAATTACATATTTACGCCGCTTTATACATTGAATCAATTTATATATTCTTTAAATCGCATTGTTATACATATACATATGTATGTATATTTGTGTTTAGCATTTACATATTAACCTATAAGTATGCCATTCAGTGTACAAATTGCGCAAAAATTTAACAAGCTTCATTTTCATAAAAACACTCGATATGCCTGCATTACACTCTTACGCCTACAACCAAACATTTACGAGAAGCTTTTTTGAAATACTTATGTATGTATGTAAAATTTCGATTGTTTTGTTTTTAAGGATAGACACAAGATTTTTCTACACTTACTTACTATTATTGTTTAGAGTGTTTTGGTAATTATTAATACATTTTATATGTTAAATTCTTATCAATAGCTGTTGTTACCATTTGAATTTATAGTTTCGATTGTGATTTAATTTCTATATACATACATAAATAGGAAATCAACTCAATTTACACATACTCGCATACAGAAAAAAAAACAGTCATTACCTGTGAACGTTCAAATCCATCGGGATTCATAGTTGGCATTAGATAAATATCGGTGTTATTTATCAAATGAGCCACTTCTAAATTACTGTGGTAATTGTACAAGAGATATTGAGCCAAATAGATTAAGAGCTGGCGTCCAATAGTCTCATCACCATGCATATTGCCCACATATTTAACCATTGGTGTTAGGATACCACGCTGGCGCATATTCTGACCTATATGCAACACAACCAATGGTCGTCCCTCTAGCGAATGCCCAATTGTTTCGACGCGGGCATTGTCGGGAAATTGTTTAGTCAAGCGTGCAAAGGTATCCTCCAAATCCAGTTGTGTAGCATAGTAGGGACGTTGCAGGAAACTTTCGTCTTCTTTAATTATGTAACCTTGACATAAACTTGGTGTACAGATGACCACGATAGTAATGAAACAGCATAATGAAAATATTAAACCTTCTTTGTGTTGCTTAATGTGCTGTACTTGTAGGTGTTTTAGTGTCTCCTTGAAATTCAACATATTGTTGGCTCCCTATTTGGGTGGCTCTCTGAAGTTGTTTTCAGTTGAAAAAATATTAATTGTGATAAGAAGTTCTTTAGTCTGCTGTAGCTCTTGGAAAATTGACGTAGATGCTTTTTTCGTTTGTTGCTTTTTTCACTGTTATAATTATGATGTAGTTGATATTACGTAGGCGTGTAGATATTCTTTTCTATTTTTAACTATAATAACGTCCTTTTGATTGATGAAGTTCGGTCGCAAGCTAAAATCTTTGGTATACTAAAACAAATTGCTATTAACAAATAGAGTGGCCCAGTTTTACTTTTTCTAGTTGTGCTCCCTTTTTTAACTTTAATTAACAATTTAGTTTGAATTAATGTTAATTATTCAATGGAAATCACGTTCTTTTTGATTTTATATCTTTCTCATTTAGATGTTTCAAAATGTTTTAAACATTTTTGCTCCCTGCTTCAAGCTCTTCCCACAAAACTCTCGTTGACTTTTGTTGGAACTGTTTTTATGGTATTATTGATTTTTGCGCTGTCGTTCGTTCGTTTTCGTTAGTCGTGCTGCTTTCCGTGCTCATTCACTGGTGCTTCTCTATCCGATATGTACAGAAGACTAACTGAAGCAATTTGCTGCTTTATAAATACGTGATATATTGTTTCAAATTAATAACTCACACTGGGTTTTTGCTGCCTGACGGACGAAAAAGTGGTGCAAGCGCATGAAAACTGAGTTTTGTGTCGCTTTTCTTTGTTTTTGTTTTACGTGCCTTTTTGCGAGGTATTTGAAATGAGTTGAAGAGAAGGAGAGAAACAGTTTTTGTAAAATCTAAGCTAGTAAAAGGGGATTTTTCAATAACACCAGCGTAGCTACAACATTTTCTAAAGTGGGCTAAAAAATTTCCTTGATTTTCTATTTAGTTTAACAAAATCAAGGCGTATGCAATAAGTTTTCCCTATTATTATTATTACAAAAGCATGCATACAAGCTTATTTAAAAAAATTTATATGAAATTTAGCTAAATTTACGTATTTTGGGAGATGGAAAACAATCAGAGATGACCAGCTGCTTTAATGCATTTAACTTGGTATACATAGAAGCGTATGTCTTGTCGAAACCCTTTGAAATATATTTGAGACAAAGAAGTCTGAAGCAAAGCAAATATGATAGAACAGAGGAAATGTGTAATAAATTATTCCACAATAACTAAACTTATTCTAAATTTGATATGAAACTTATAAGAATAAATTATTGATATTATTCAATATAATCGTACGGGCGCACATATTCGAACAGTTAGTAAATTACCTCTAAAATTGTAGCTGAAAAGTCAATTCTACTTTTCCAAACTGAATAAAATGCACAGATCTGAAACTATATAATATATATATATATATATATATATATATATATATATATATATATATATATATAATGTATAATATATAATATATATATATATATATATATATATATATATATATATATATATATATATATATATATATATATATAATGTATAATATATAATATATATATATATATATATATATATATATATATATATATATATATATATATATATATATATATATATGTATAATATATAATATATATATATATATATATATATATATATATATATATATATATATATATATATATATTAACAAAGCTAACAAACATAAACTTAGAATCTACTTGGCATGTCTGCAGAAACACCCAGTCTTCGGCAGGAACCGAAACTGCTACCTTCGGACATGTGATCTAACTAGAAAAAGGACAAAATCTTGAACAAATTCTGATCGAAGATAAATTTTAACGCTATGAGTTTTTGTTAAAAGTAGCTACATACTTCGTAGTTAATTCTTTTTTTATTTTATATTTAAGTGAGATTATGATCTGTACGACAAATAAAATATAATACAATATGTATACATACAATTTAATCCCAATTGAGATAAATATATAGTATATATACTTATATGGAAAATTAAACAAGTAAGCTAAACCTGCATTCCATATAAAAAAACCTTGTCTAAATTTGCCTTAAAACCCGTCAATTTCAACAACTTTCATTTCAGTCCACTGATTTAAGCCATAATTTCTTTCCTTAATGTAATGTAATGTAACATAAGCATCTTATGTTTCTTTTGTTCCAACAATAGCCATAAATTCTCACAAACACGGCAATTTCATTGCAAAATCAGCGAGAATTAAACTTAAAAGGTGCTTTTTACGTTTTAAAATTTATTGCACATAATCTTATTTTAATTCAAAGAGCATTTTCCATCATATAAAATTTATATTTTTTCGTCTCTTGAAAAATTTCTCTTGGCAGTATGAGGGAGGTGCTTTTGGAAATAAACGGCCCGGTTCAAGAATCAATCCGAAATTCTTCAGAGTTATTTCAAAAATGTAGGAACAGATTTTTAAAATTAAAACCAGGATTGTGACCTATCAGTCTAGAAATGTGAGTCCAATGATAAAATGGCAATATAAAATTCTCTGTTCAGCGCTTAAATCTCAATCGTATTTTTATACGTGGGTAGCTAGGAAATTTATAAAAAAAAATAAAGCAATGCTTTCTTAGACTGTTGTACTCATTTGTGCTTATATTTATAGACTAATGAATAAATGCATATAAGTACATATAATCGGCGATGCACGTGCATACTCGTATATAATATTTTAAATCCCAATAAAAATATTGAATTTTCTTGGGAATTTCAAGTTCATAAAAAGTATTTGTCCATTTTCATTAATTTTGGTCCTCTTCTTTAATAACATATATTTTAAGTAAACATTAATCTTTGATTCAAAGCATGTCTGACTAATTTTTCTTACACATTTGTTGATAATTTTGCTTAAACATTCAGCAAAAATGATACTGATGAGCTGGTATAACAACAACCCACAACAAATAGGAAAAAATTAAGTTTGAAGAATATCTTATATAATATTAATAGGCAATTAATAAATGTTTAAGTAGGAAATTAATTTTTTGAACGTGATATGGACGATATATTAATAGTATTTGGTGTTTTTTTTTATTTAAGTGGCCGTTGATTAAGGACAGTTAGTATATCGTTTATATGCATTTAAGTCTCAAACGATTTCACCTTTTTTAAGTTTCAAAGTGTGTAGTCAAAAAGAAAGCTCGGTGCATATGTGCATGATTGTACAAAGACGCTACTCATATTTACTTCAACACTCTCCTTAAATTTCGTTTGCCTTTCATGCAAACTCTCTAACTTTTTTCTTTGGTTTTTCAGATGAATTATTTGAAGTCTCTGTTTACATTCTCCCATAAAAATCGATTTCATGTTACTCAATTTATTGTGGGTTGCTTTTGTTTGTTATTTATTGTTTTCGTGAAAACAAATGCTGTTTCAGTTTTTATATTGAAAATAACACCGGACAAAGCGCGTTTACTTAAGGTGGTCTCACAACCGACAGATGATTATTGTGTTGACGTGTTTGAAAATCATGCTTTTATCATTTCGCATGTTTGAATTGTGCATATTTTTATAATTTACGTACATTTGTTGGAATTTCTTATAAGTATATGTATATGTGACGCGCAAAATAGAAAGGGACCAAGGGTAAAAGGGTTTTGTTAAGGAGAGCCATTTTAAAGATTTAAATACGTGTATCTTTGGTGTACCATCACTTTCATAAATGGCGCATATCTCTGGGAGGGAATACTTTTGGGGCATGGGATCGGTCTAATTCGATGCTCAGATGTTGTCCACATCAAAATAAAAAGTGAAAATTGATTTTTTACCCTTAGGTCCCTTGCTATATGCGCTGTCACATATGTAGCTATGTTTGTATGTGTGTATATCAAAAACTTTATTTGAACCAACATATATCAAAAGATAGATAAATGGACTGAAAATAATAATCGAATACAATTTACTAAATTTTTTAGTTACAGATTTATTTATTTTTAGTTAATTGATCCTTTGTACTTAAAACTAATGCACTCTAAAAATCAGAATTGTGCCTAGAATTAACACAATGTTTTGTTAAAGGCTATACTTTATCAAATTTCAATACCCACGATTTCTATTCCTTATGTGAAATTAATTCTAGCACTTAATAATTGCAGAAAGTGAGTCATTATTCATGTAGATTTAAGAAAAAACGTATTTTTTGTAATAAAAAAAGGATAATATTTTCCAAAAACTGAGTTTCACAAATTTGAAGAAGCAATTAAAATTATTATTCGAAGTTTTATCAACGAAGTGTTGAAAGCAATAATAATGACGTTCCTTAAGAATGGCTCAAATTTATCATCGTATATTACATTAAAACTAATAATAAATGGCGATGTTTGAAAAGAAATTATTGTTTATATGAGGTCATCAGGTAATAAGTTGGCAAAGTTTTATCGTAATAGGATGAGCGATAACATGCGCTAAAATATAGGCAAACATAAATCTTATATATGTATATATGTATGTATATAAATATAATATTAGAGATAACAAATCAGTTTCGGCATTATTTCAATTTAAATCACATAAATACATATGTACATATATATGTATGTACTTATGCTATGCTTTATTTCTACATGAAATATCACAAGAAAACGCTTTCAAAAAATTTTATTTAAATTTCATTTGCCAATTTTTCTCTAGTATAATTGCAAACAAGTAAATTTCTTCTTAGGCAAAATAATACCGATATAGACTTTTTCCACATTATCATAGCAACTCATCAATGAACGGGTATATTTTTCAACAAATAATCATGAGTACTTTGGGTAAAAATTAATGTTATCAAATAAAATCTCTACATATATAAAAATTACGTGTATGTTCGTGATCGCTAAACTCAAAAACTACTGAACCGATTTTGACCAAATTTTATATGCATGCTCTATGGGCCGTGAGGAGTGTTTCTGTGTATTTTGAAGTTCGTCCGACAGATGGCGCAATATTTCGTTTTCTTGTGTTTTTGCACCGTAACTCAGGAACTACTCGACCGATTTTGATCAAACTTTATATACATGCTCTATGGGGCGTGAGGAGTGTTTCTGTGTAGTTTGAAGTTCGTACGTCAGATGGCCCAATATTTCGTTTTTTTTTTGTTTTGCGCGACAGAGATTAGCGCGATAAGCCTATGCTGCGTTTTGCTGAAGGCGTCGGGTCCTTAATCAGCGTGTAGTGGCGTTAAGTAGCCCGATACCGGTATTTGAACAATAATTGCTATGTGCACTAACCTTTCATTCTCTTCGAAATATCAATATGCCATGACTGCAACGAAACCAGACTTGCAGTGAAAATAAAATATGAAGGCAAAACAACGTTTGCCCGGGTCAGCTAGTAATATATAATATACAATAAAAAAGGCAAATATATTGTATGTAAACAATTTAATGCAATAAAATTAATAGCAAAAAGTATATTAGATTTTTCTATGATAACCCTCTAGTAGTTAAGATTTCATGAATGAGTTGAGCACTCAATATGGGAGAAAAAGCTTTTTACGTTATTGTATCAGAATATGTAAAGCTGAAATGTTAATAAAGCTTTAGATGGAATATGTACACGTGTATGTATGGTATAGCAAAAAATATGTAAATAAAATTACGATAGTAACAAAGCTGTTACATTTTGGCTTTGTAGTTGCTAAAACTTTGATTTTGTGTATTCTTACACATGTACTCGTACTCATAATACATTAATCTGAATAAATTACATCACATTGCACGAAGTTTCAATTAAAAACTGCTGTTTATAGGTTAAAAGCAAATTCAATTGCGATCATTTATGGTCACAAGGATAATAAACTAGTTGCTAAACCGGTTTTAAAACTGAATTTTTTTATATACAGTTGACTCTGCAAAACAGAGTTTTTTCGAACTAAACTATTTTTCTGCAATGAAAAAATCGCATTTAGCACATACAACTTATTTTCCTTGATCATTAGAGTAAAAAAAAAACATAGTTTTCAAATGATATTTGGAATTACGGCTGCTTTTTTGAAAGGGATATCAAATACGACCTACTATAAACACTTCAGTAAAATTTTGCAATAATCATTAGCGTAATCGATTTGGCCTTCAACCGGTTCAAAGATCCAACATAAATGTCAACTGTTTTTTTTAATCGATTATGATCGGCTTTCCTATGGAGCTACATACATTTAAAAATTGGTACATGCTCTGTTGTTAATGAATGAACACATTTGTCATATTTTTTAAGGAAATGTGTAGCAACAAGCCAATTTCACAAAATAGTAATCCAATTAAAGCTAAATGTTACTCTTATATTAGATCTAAATCCCTATCTACAGAATCCGAAGATTGTAATGGATTTTAACCCCAGTCACATTATGTAGCCAGTAAAATCAACAAACCATTACCGCCAAACACGAATCTATGAACACTAAAATGGAATTACCTAACTGTTAACTTCACGCTCACCAATCGACCACGTGATACTCAAAGGAGACTAGCTAAACGCTTGTCCAGGACAGTCCTAAGCAATTATTTGTTTCAGACAGAACTCTGGTTATCCAGGAATAGAATACATCTAGAATTTAGATACCCAAGAAAGTCTAGGTATACAGTAATAAAAATTAATAACTAAAATCTAGAAAACCTTATTAAATTTGAGTTAAAATTTATTGCCGGCTCCAAAGCCGTCTTCAACTTTTGTAAGACTTTATGATCGCAGAAGACGACTTTATTTTTGCTTGTTGCCAAATTTCAAAAGTTTTTCTATTAAAATACATATTTTTAAAGTACACATGCACAGTTTCATAGAAACATTATACAAAACAATTAACAAGATCATAAGCAGATTAAAAATAATATAATTTTTTCATCGTGTTGCTATGACATTAAATATTAATATTATAATATTTGTTCATTCATTGGAATTAGTGAAACTATTTTAGTTTTTGTTAAGAACTATGCAGTCAGCACAAAGTGGTTCCAAATGCTACATATTTTGTAAATGGCTAATTTAGAACTCTTTTAAAAGTTCATTTTGCAAAAATGTGTACTTGCGTAAACAAAAATTTCTATTTTAAGGACTAGTATGAGTATGACGACATACAACAATTTAAGGCATACAAATACTACTATTGGAATTAGATTTTTACCTTTATTTGCTCTTAATATTCCATATGATAACAATATGTTACAAATTTATGTACAAATCTTATCGATAAATATTCATTAACAAACAACAAAATATTCGTTTGAAAGGAAATCACTTCCAAACGAAATTACAACAACGGAATGAACGTCCTTTGCGTATGATTATTTCTGTATTTGCAAAAATATTGGACGTCACACACAAGTAAAAAATAATAAAAGATAAAAGCCTTATTAGTTTTGTTTAACGTCAGCAAAATTGTCTATTTATAGACAACATCAGCAACGAACATATGAACCATTTTAAAAATAATACAAGGATCAAATAATAATATAAACGGGGGAGTGATATTAACAGAAAATTTTAAATCGCAATGACATAAAAATTAGTCAAAAAAGTTATTTATGTTAATATTTGAGACGTGAGAATTGTAAATTTACTTTGTGCACTGTTTGATATCAAGGGACAAAAGGAGCGACATTAAAAAAGTTATTATTATCAATTTATTTATTTATTTATTTATTTATCTGCATGTTCAATTCCTGTACAACAACAATTATTATTATATTTAAAGTACAGGAAAGTGGTATCAAAAAGTAAAGCTGAGACATACGTACATATTTAAACAGAATTAAGTATAATTGAGTATAAAACAAATAAAAATAAAACAAATTAAGTATAATAATATTGATAATTTCCTATTGTGAAAAATAATTAAATAAAAAGTGCTTAAAGCTAGTTGCGTTGCTATTAAGTTGTTGTGTTTGAGGGAGAATATTCCAGAGGCGTGCCGCATGTATGAAGAACTGACGTTCGGAAACAAGACAACGGTGAAAAGGAATTATAATCTTTTTCCCCCTAGCTGATCTGGCAAACCTGATTTTGTCAGTAAGATATTGCGGCATTTCAGAATAAATAACTTTATGTAAAAATAAAAGCACACGTATATTAAGAAGGTTTTTGAATGAAACTCCATATAGTTTAGAGGAAAATGAGGAAATATGATCATATCTTTTCAAACCGTAAACATATCTAATAATATTGTTATATAAAACGTTTAGCTTTCTTTTACTAATAGAGTCACAACTTGCGAAAAGTTCACATCCATAGATTAAACCAGGGATAAGGTAAGATTTTGCAAGAAGTTGTCTTATATAGAAAGGTGTATAGTGCTGCGACGCCCAAAGACACCTCAACTTTGTGTAAGTCTGTCCAACGATTGTGTTAACATGGTTGGCCCAGGTAAGACTATTATTAAAGATTAGTCCAAGGTTTTTGGCAGCATTTACAATGGGGATTTTTTCCCCATTTATTAAAACATCAATACTTTCAATACGATTAATAGTTTTCTTACAAATTATGATACATTTTGATTTTTGAGGGTTTAAGCAAAGCCCATTCGCGGTTGCCCAGCAATATATTTTATTCAGATCGTCATTAAGTCTTGAAATATTTTCAGCGACAGAAATGATTGAACTACTGAGATACAACTGCACGTCGTCTGCGTACATGTGAATTTTGCAATGGGAAAGTTGTTGAGGCAAATCATTTACATAAATAGAAAAAAGGAGTGGTCCAAGTATTGACCCCTGGGGTACACCCCTAGATAAGTTAAATAGCGAAGAATTAATATTGTTCGTAAACACAAATTGCCGACGACTAGAGAGGTATGAAGATAGCAGACGAGTAGCAGTTGGGGAGAAGTTAAAGAAGTGGCGAAGTTTCATGCAAAGGGTGCTGTGGTCAACCATGTCAAAGGCCTTGGAATGATCAAGAAGAACCAAAAAATTTATTTTTCCACTATCGAGTTCTCGTCGTAGGTTTTCAGATACGTCTAGTAATGCAGAAACGCAGCTATGATTTTGGCGAAACCCTGATTGCTTGTCAGACAATAAATTATTATTTTTGATATATAGTGAAATTTGATTATGAAGTATTTTTTCAAGAGCCTTGGATAAAAAGCAAAGGATTGCAATTGGCCTAAACTCTGAGTTATTTTTCGGTATTGGTACTATTTTTGCATATTTCCATTTAGACGGAAAGGTGCTAGTCATTATGATAGTGTTAAATAGATGCGTTATATATGGCAAGAGTACAGGCAGCAATATCATAACAAATTTGGGGTGCATATTATCTGAACCCACTGCATTTGACTTAATTAAATTAAGGCTTAAATAGACTTCAGATTGGCTTACACATGCGATTTGAAACAGGTTGCTAGTGATTTCGTAATGATTAGGGTTTAGACTCGAAAAGTTGTAAAGAGTGTTAACTATTGGAACTACTGGTATATTTGTGAAGGTCCTACCAAGCTCTTCAACATCGACTTGACAACTGCTTAAACTCTCAGAACTACCCACGCCAATCTCACGAATGTATTTCCATGTTTGTCTAGAGCCTATTGCGGAGCCAAAGCGTCTAGAATAATACTCAGTTTTCGCATTTCTAATGCTAATAGTAACATTTCTTCTTGCCATTTTAAATTCAGCTTGCAACCCTGAGGTTCTAAATCGCTTCCACCTTGAATAAGCACAGTCCCTTTTAGCAATTAGAAGTTTAATATTGGGAGAAAACCAAGGCTTTTCCCTGCCAGATCTTCTTTTAGACTTTAGAGGAACTGTTTCATCAAATAAACGTTGAATATTGTTTTCCAAAAATTCCACTTGCTCATCAACTGATGGCATATAGTACATTTCGGACCAATCAATACGAGATACGTTTTCACGGAGCATGTTATAGTTTAAGCTTCTGAAGTCACGATAGTAGACAGTATGTTCTGAAATAGGGATTCTAAAATTATACGTTAAGAAAATTAAATCATGCTTCGAAAAACACGGAGCTGACACTTGGTCATACAACATTACGTTTGCTGGGTTCGCAACAAAAATAACGTCAAGCAAAGTTCTGTTTGTCGCTGTATGGTGAGTTGGATTAGCCACATTTGTAGGAGTTAGGCCAAAAGATAACATACTGTCAACTAAATCTGATTCCAAAAGTAGATTTGAATTAAAATCACCTGAAATAATAATATCATCATAAGCGGCAGCAAGCGTATCCAACGCACTGAATAGATTAGTGAAAGATATCCTTTTGTTCGGCCTGTAGACGCACCCTACTAACATCTTCTTACCGTCAGATATTATCTCAACAAAAATAAATTCAACATATTTTTCATTCAATGACATATTATTTGAAGATTTAAAGCAAACTTTGCAGGATATATTATTCTTTACAAAAATAGCTACCCCGCCAGCAATACCCTCACGATCTTCTCTAAACACTTTATAGCCACTAAGGCAAATAAAACTATCAGGAGTCCTAGATGAAAGCCAGGACTCAGAAACACATACAATATCAATGTTAGAGCTTTCAAAAACATATCTGAATTCATCAATTTTATTGTTTAAGCTTTGGGCGTTAATATGGCTTAACGTTAGACCTTTCTTGTAATTGGCTAAAATCTTAACCATGCTCATTGTAGTGTCACTAGTATTTTCTCCCACAGTGCGATCATTACTCGTGTTCATATTTAAATATATAATAAAAGTTATTAATAGCAACGCAACAAACAATAATTTTAACAAAAAAACTGGTTAGATAACAAAATAAAATGCTAGCAAAAATATCGATTATTTTATGTTTATGACCGATAAGAATTATAAATCTAGCGGTAAAAATGGCATCATCGTACAATTTAAGGCATAATATATAAAATCTTAATATAAAAACAAAAATTATAAAAACAAAAATCATATAAAAATTGTTATAAGATAACTTAACTTCAGTCAAGAAAGTTAACATTAAGACCTTCCGCATTACTCGCATCATTATTTGGTGAACGAAACATCTGATGTAAAATTTTTAGTTCATTTATACATATCGGATCGCCCTCTCCCAATTTTTTTATGTAAACGAGACCTCTATTTGTGAATGCAGCTGATATTGTTCCATTCTTTTTCAGTCTATGAGCTTGAAGAAAGATGCGGTGATTTTCCGGTGTAAGGTTTTCGTTTACATAAAACGGAACTGAGCTATCAAACCCAATGAGATTTAGACGTAAAAGACTTTTAGATGCTTTTATATAGGAAGTTATTGATTTTAGGACAAAGTTCCTATCATATGGGCATTTGAACTTAATAATTACAGCAGTATCAGGAGTATTATTTTTAGACTTTCTATTAGTTTTGTCGTTTTTAACACGAAATATTGCTTTTGTATTTGGCGGGTTTATGTTAATAGCCTGACAGAGTTTTAAATACATATCAGAAAGATTTTCATTATGACTATAAGGAATACCATTTATGCGAATATCTGTTGATACTATTGAGTTTTCTTGCTTTCTTGTGTGTTTTTTTAGAGTTTCAATTTCATCTTTAAATATTTCATTTTCATTTATGAGTGCTATTATTTTTTCCGATGCTGTATTCTTTATTTCTTGAACTGTCGATTCAAGACTTAATACTCTTGTTGTTAAATTGTTTAAGCCACTCATTGCAATGTGTAACCTTTTATCAATCTCACTTAATAAACGATCTTCACACTCACGAAACATAGCTTGTATGGTTGTTTGCAATTGTTGAGTTAGTTTTTCAAAGCGCTTATCCATGATTTGTATAATCTTGAGTGGAGAGCTTGAATTCGTCGAATAAAGAGAATAAGAGTTTGTAGAACTATGAGCTTTAGGAGTATTTTCAATTAAAGAGGTCTGGATAACCTCCTTTAATCGTTTTGGCGCGGGAGCTGTTGGACAAAATTGAATTCCTATGAAAAATTAGTTTCCAAAAATAATTTTTTTTTAAACTAGATTTACACTATGGGCTTTTCTATAAAATTTTATGCTTGAAATATTTTTTATTTGATATTAGGATGGGAAAATTTAGAGAAATGTATGAAATCTTTATATGAGTCGATAGAACGATCTATGTATATAATTCAATGTTTAAGGATGATTTCATGTAAATGTTGACATGTTAAGTGTTATAATAAAAATTAATTAATTACATTTAAACTTAATTATAATTAAAATAAATTCAAGTAAAGCCAACGTTAGTCACTTTATACAACTTTTGCTTAAAGAAGGAAGGGATATTTTAAATTTTATCGCAAAAGCAAGCATAAACAGTTTATATGTAGTACAAGAACTATAATATATGTATCTTAAGGCTTTTACATTATTTATAGTTGCAAGATCACATTAATTTTATAATTCTTTCTTTAAGTTTTATATCCTGTCATTTACTTTCTAATGTCACATACGTGCTTTCTAAGTTAATTTGGCAATATTTACTCTGAAATAAAAAATGAACTTTTGAAGGAAAGTGTAAGTACATTTTAGAAACCTAAGTATTGGAAAAATACTAGAAAGTTATATAAATGTCTATGTGTGTATGTATATACACATGTATGCATATGCGAAGATGCATAGATTTTTAATTTTGATATAGTTCATCCTATACGTATGTACATAGGCGAATTTTCTTTTTTGTAGACTTATTTTTATTTTGGCTTCTGCATCTCTTTTCTGTTACAATTGGCATTTTATCATGTTATTCTTTATTTAAAATTTAAACTTCTGCTTTACTAATAAAGATATCATTAATATTAATATGTACATTAAAAAATATTAAAACCACTTTATAGAAATAAATAAAATTAAGTATATATTTGTTAATTTTTTCGACCTTATGATATGTAATTTTTGTTTTTTTTTTTATTTTTATTCAGGCTCTAGGTCATATATTGTATGTATTGTTGTTCCGTTCTGCTAGTGTTTGTCAGAATGATTTACACATTTGCGTTGTTGTAATTTGTTCTTTGATAACTATCACATGTAATTTGCCTTATAAAATACGATAAGGTTGCTTTACTTAAATTCCTGAAGAAGAGAACCGATGGTGATCGAAATATGGAATAAAAAATAAAAATTTAATAAAACCAAAAAAGGAGTTTTATTTAATATATGACCTAGAGCCTGAATAAAAATAAAAAAAAAAAAAAACAAAAATAAATAAAATTTTAAATATTGATTTCATGAATACTTCAAACAATTTTGATATTTGAAATTTAAGATTATGCATACACATACTTATGTATGTATGTGTGTAATATATTATACTAATACTTATAGCAAACGACAAATGAACCTAAGATCAAAATATACAAGCAGGTTGCCTGCCATGCGTGGTCTTGCAACCAAACCAATATTTGCGATACTCAAATATGTATTTTTTTCAAATTCCAAACAGACGCAGCTCTCAGATCCCATACACCAATACTTCGCAAGCAATCTCAAGTATACTTGCACTTGACCATTATAATGTAATTGGAAGAAAAACTATACCTCTCTGCACGTTTTTTTTTCACGTTGACATGAACATTTTGACGCATATGTATCTCTGTATAATAGGTTTCAAATAATAAAAAACGGAAGTTATGACGACAAAGTTAAAACTGAATTGTATTAAAAAGTGTCAGAGTTAGAGTCATTGAACTGCGAAATGTTTAATGTGCATAGTGGCCAGAATGATACGAGGGAGAACTAAAGTTATATCCTCCTATTATGAAAAAATATTCCTCAGGAATTTTTTCCCTTTTTTTATTCCTCCTATTCTAAACACTTCAAAAAAAAGGGAAAAATTACTCTGGGAAAAAACTAGGTATTACGAAACTTAAAAAAAAGGGAAAAATTGTTAACAGTTTATTCAAGTTTTTTCCCCATAAATTTTATAGGGAGCTAATGTAAAAATGTATGTTTATATGAAAAAATATAAGAAAATTAAATTTAAATAAAATATATAACTGTAATGAAGCTCTCTTGCACCAAGAAGACATCGCCATCTGTTTTTTAGCACTCCGTTTGTTCGTCCAATAATATTACGCAATTCATTGAATCACCTATAATAAAAGATAAAATTGTAAAAGTTTACTACAAACTTAAGACAAAACTTTACCTAAAAGCCAAAAATTGGTTTCACTTCTCAAGTATTCCCGTTCCAAATGAGTCCTAACATCACTGGTAGTCCAAATGAAGGAATCATGGCAAGCTCTAGGGAGTGTTGCATCAACATACTAATTCTAAGGTCGTGATCACAAATCTAAAAATATAAATTAAGAATTTATTACCACTATCCTAAGCTATTATTACATCGCTTACTAGCATAGTATTCAAACTATAGTTTCCTTTCCTATTATAATAGAGATGTTTGTTTTTGAATAGAGCTATGATATTTATGTGCGTACCATCCACACGCCCGATAACTCCTGGCATATTATTCTTTCTATAAAATTCTAGTGGTATTTTTCGTTTTTCCTCCATTGTTGTAGGCATTCTTATCCACATTGGACAAAGTTGTGCTTCAAATATATCAAAAACTTCCGCAAGCACTTTACAGAATGTTGGTTGGGCCAAAGAAACGTCTATGTCCTTTCCAATACCAGCCTGGTATCCACCACGAAGAAACGCAAAGCAGACACTTAACTTTGTAATGCAATTAACAGCAGATACATTTTTTTACCGGTTGCGAGTGCGAAGTGAGTACATCTAAAAGGTAAACAAAAGCATTTTTGTTTACCCGGTAATATTTTTGAAACCTAAACCAAGAACAGCGTTAATACAAAATAAAGTAGTTAACTTTGTACTTACAATGACTGTGGTAACTCCAGCGGATTAGATGCATCACGCATATCTCTCCGTGCAACCCTTTAATCACTATTTTTTCACCGTTCATCATCACTTATTTCTTCCGCAAGCAAATGAAAAGCCACACTAAACATTTTAATTGTTTTAATTTAATTTAAATGCATACAAAACAGTAAAAAACTTATTTAATTTATCAATCAACTTTTTCGTTACTATAAAAAAATGTAAACAGAAAACAGCTGACTCTATCTCCCTTGTTTTTTCTTGCTCCCTTAATTTCATATTCCCTCAGTTTATAGAATAGGAGGATTTTTTCCAGGGAATAAACGATTGGGAAGGGAAAAAATTCCCTGCGGAATTTCATAATTGGGCTGATAGATTTTTATTTGTTTTTTTGTTAATAAACTTCATATAGCGATTCTCGAGCGATCTAATTTATTTTCAAATTATGATTTTAGAAATCCTTCTAGTGTATAAATACTTCTTTATTCGACTCGAATGTTTTTCTACTGGGCCATATATTTAAACTGGCTGGGAAGTAACAACAATGCAAATCTTATATAGCGCATTTCTTATGGAAAATACACGTGTCTGCAACCTATCATAAAGATAAATTTACATTTAAATATCGGAGACACAAACCATATTACTTATTAAAATTTATTATATTAAAATTTAGAAAATAGGAATAGGACTAGATCCATATCGAAGAACATATGAAAAAGATGCTCCAAAATATATAAGAAAAAATAGTTGTAGATATATCCCCATACACATAAAAATGCTTCTCCAGGCGTGTTTTTAAGATGCACATTAGTTGGTATTTTTGAAATACTCTGTTGTTGAGAAAAATTTATTAAGAATCTTCTTGAGAATATCGGGAGCATATTAGATGGTATTCCCAAAATGGCCACTAATCTCAAGAAATTATAAAAAATACGACTTCAGAAGACATTTTTATTATTATTGCTTTTTGTATTGTTTTGAAATTTTTAACATTCTTTTATTTTACATTCAACATTTTGATAAAAATTGCAAGATTTTCTAAATTTAATTATTAATTGGTTAACAGTGCTCCTTAATTGCAAACTTTACAATGTTAAAGAGTGTAATTAATGCCTCCGCTACTTAAATTTAAACTTATCTTCACAATATTATACATAAATTAAATAACAATAAATAACAAATAAAATGCATTCGTGTCAAATTGCTGCAAGTTGTCTCCATTCAGTTCCGCATGTATGTAAACTGTTGTCGAAGTCACATTAAGTCCGCCGCAAAAAAAATTTCATTTGCATACTAGATAGGCCCTCGAGAATATTTAGTGGCTGCCAGCGAATTCAAGTGTTAATAAATTCATGTATGTGAAAATAAATTTAAATTTAAGTAGCAGAGGCAAGAACCAATTTCTCTAACAGTGCTCATTTTTCGGTTAACAAAGCGCTGTTAGCCACTTAATAGTTATGGAAAATTTTAAGAACTATTATTAGAAAAGAATATAAAAAAGCAATTTTATTTATTTTATTTTATTTTTTTTTTTTTATTTAATAATTTTATAATAATTTTGAGATTTCAGAAAAGTGAATTTGAAAGTAATATTTTTGAGCAATTGCTTGAATAGATTGATGGTCATTAAGGAAAAATAGATACCACCTAATGTGCTCCTTAGAGGCCCGTCTAGAACACCATTGCTATATAGTGGGATATACCGTCTGAAGTACACATTTCACAGTGGGATATACCTACAACTCTCTATTTTCCATAAAGACCAGTTATCTCTCCGGGAAAATTTCTATTTTTATAATTGGTTTTGTATATTATTTTGCACGTCTTTTTATTTTGCGTCCAACACTATACCTTGGAGCACCTGTTCCATGTGTTATCTTGTACGGATCCGGTCCCAGTTCCTACATTATCCACATTTCATGAAATTTTGCATTACTGTTAAGTAGCTAACAACAATCTGTTAACCGAAAAAATGATCACTGTTAAGGAAATTGGTTCTTGTCTCTGCTACGTAAATTTAAATTTATCTTTACATACATAATAACTTCTGTGAGATTGATGTACGTCGACAATAGCTTATATAAGGAAAAATATATGGCCTATTGCTTAGAAATATCTTTTGACTAGCAACGGTTCTTATAAAAAAGCAATCAGACCTACTTCAATGGATGTGGAAGGTAGAAGAGCATTAGGCTAACAGATAGTTGTAGTTCAAAATATTGTGTAATGCTTTCGATGTATGGCGGCTGTTATATAAGCAATAGTTTCCATTCGCATTCCGGTGGTAAGGCCCTCGATAATTACAGATTTTAGATTCATATTTTTACATTTTAATGTTTTAAAGTTTAATTGATTTAAGAAGACGTCGTTTTTGCTAGGGAACAGTTTAATGTAATTTATACTCACAATACATGTATGATTGGCCATGAAGGGTTTTATGTATTGAAATAAATAAATAAAAAATAAATAAATAAGGTTCTTCATATTAATTGTGCATTTTTTAAATTGAAAATATAAATTCAAAGACAAAAAAGTTTTAACGTTTTATTTTTGTAGCACATTCGATCGACCACCAGATGTGTTGTGTATTTTAATAAACACACGTTGATATTTTTAATAAAACATTCTTTATTACAAACAAAGAGAAATATGTATTATGTATACTATTGAAAAATCTAAACTAAAACTAATATAGAAAAAAGATCAATGACAAAATGAAAACTAAATCCAAGGACTGCTTTACGTGTATATATAACTATTATTATTATTATTAAATATATATACTACAATCTCCCACGCTAATTATTATTATTATTATTTATTTAGTAGTAGTATGTGTCATACTTTATAAAATTCATATACATTTTATATTCCAATACACTATAAAACAATAATAATATTAATATCAATAATAACAATAATAATAATAAAAATCATATAAATAATAATAACGGTATAAGTATAAAATAAAATAAAATTAAGTAAAAATAAAATGAAATAAAAATAAAAATGAAATAAAAATAAAAATAAAAATAAATGGATATAGAAAATAATAGGAATAATAGGAAAATAAGGAAAATAAAAAGTATACAGAAAATCATACAACAAAGCCATGTGGATTTTTATTTTTAAGGAATTGAACACATTTACTGTTAAAAATGCTAACATTGGGTTCATTTTTGGCATCTGTGGGTAACGTGTTATATAAATTTAGGCCCTTGTAGAAAAGAGACCGCTGCATTGCATTACTTGTCACTCGTTGCAGCCTAAAGTCTTGTACATTTCTGAGATAGTACGGCTGTACTTGTCCAACATAGTCAAGCTGTTCACATAGATATTGTGGCGCATCTCCCATCTTCATCTTCTGGATAAACCTAAGGGTGTTTAATTCTAATCGCTGTTCTATGTTTAGCCATCTTAATGTGCTTATCATAACCTGGATTGGTGTGTATCGATTGCATTTCAGAATTGAACGCATTGCCCTATTTTGCAACTTCTGAAGCCTCTCCATCTGCGTTTTTGTACAGCACGTATATATTATTGTGGATCCAAATTCAAAATGCGGTTTGATCATTACATTATAAATGTTTATTGCCGTTAGTAAGGAAATTTTATTTCTAATTCTTTTAAATAATCCGATTTTTTTACCGATTTTTTTGCATATATATTCGATGTGTTCTTTAAATTTTAAGTCCTTATCTATAACAAAACCGAGATACTTTATACTTTTCACTTTTTCTATTTTTTCATTATTGATCTTTATTACAATGTCACTGTTCATATTTAATTCCATTAATTTAGTTTTACTTTCATTTAGTTTTAGTTTGTTCATTTTTAGCCATTTATTTACATTTTCTAAATCGTGGTTAAGGTTAAACTGACATTGTACTTCATTTTCCGCTTCCGTAAACATAAGGGCATCATCCGCATAGAGAACTATTTCACATTTATCTAAAATGTTGGGTATATCATTTATATATATTATAAACAGTAGTGCACCTAATATCGAGCCCTGTGGTACCCCGAAATCATTTTTTATTGTATTAGATTTTACATTATTTACTTTCGTTGATTGTCTTCTATTTGTTAAATATGTTTTAAACCATTTTAATTCATTCCCTTGTATACCATACATGTATAGCTTTTGTAGTAATATATCTCTGTCTATAGTTTCAAAAGCTCTTTTAAAGTCTAAAAAAATTGCCATTAATTTGTTGTTTTTTTCAATATTTTTCCATCTATTTATTACATAATTCACTGCCGTTTCACAGGAAAATTTTTTGCGGAAGCCCGATTGGTATTTATATAAGAGTTCATTCTCTTCCATATATTTTTCTAATTTTAATTTCACGATTTTCTCGATTATTTTTTCACACGTTTTTAATGCATTTATTGGTCGATACTCTTCGCCATTTTTTGTTTTATAAACTTTTTCTATTGGAGTCACCATCGTTTCTCTCCATGTTTCAGGGAAAACTCCCGTTTCGAATGACTTATTTATTATATACATTATTGTATGACCTGTTACATTCCAATTGTCCAGTATTATTTTTATCGTCACCTTATTAAAATCGGGTTTGTTATTAATTGTTTTACATATGTCTTTCAATTCATGTATATTTATTGCACTAAATTTAAATCTAGAATTTATCACAGGTATTTTATTAATATATGGCTCATTTTCTATACTATCTCTAATTGTCTTAATACTATTGACAAAAAATTTATTAAATTGATTAGCAATTTGAAAATTATCTTTATATTCAATTTGGTTAAAAATCACAGTTTCAATCACTGATTTGTTCTTTTTTAAAACTAAATTTTTAATGTCTTTCCACATTTGTTTCGGATCCGTGGTGCTATTTATTTTTTTCTCAATATATTTATTTTTTTCAATATTTATCGCATTTTTGTAAATGTTTCTAATCACTTTATAATTATTCCAGGTTTCGTTTGTATTTATAATTTTTGCAATTTGGTATTTGCAAATCTTTTCTTGTTTGAGAGTTCTTAGCTGTGCATTGAACCAATTATTGACGGAACTTTTTTCTTTTATCATTTTTTTATAAGTAAACCTTTGTAGCAAACGTGGTCCCCAAAACGGACTGGTTGCCTTCTGATGCGACTTGATCTTTTTATGTTTTCATTTTGCTGATCTGTAGATTGTAATTGCTCTTGACGAAGAATTATTGGATCGACAGGTAGACGTTCTAATTGTATTTCTTCAATTTTTGTCTTCTGCGGCTTTGAAGGCTCAGTGAAAGAAACAGACTTTTTACCAATATTTATTTTCGATTTCAGCATTTGCCGTTTAAGTATATAGCCATTATCAAGTTCTACTCGATAATGAAGACTACCTAATTTAGCCTTTACTCTCCCAAATTTCCACACTGGTTTATTTTTTTCATACCATCGCACTTGAACCGTATCTTCCACGCTAAACTGACGGACGGGAGGCAAAGGAGCTACCAATTTCTTATTATGTTGAAGTGGACGGATAGCATCTAATTTGATTTTAAGCTCTCGACCGAGATACAACATAGATGGTGTTTTACGATTAGCTAGTGGAGTTGCTCTATAACGAAGCAGAATTTCTTGGACCTTAATATTAAGCGGTGAACTATCCTCCTCCATAGCTTTAAGTTTTGTTTTTAATATCTGCACATACCTTTCTGCTAATCCGTTTGTCGCTGGATGTCCCGGGGCTATAAATTTCTGTATTATGCCATTCCTTATACAATAATTTTTAAATATGGCGCTTTGAAAAATAGAAGCATTATCTGAGACAATTATTTGAGGAAAACCATGGGTAAAGAATATATCTTGCAATAGCGTTATTGTTTTTTCAGAAGAAGGGGCTTCTCTAATTAAACGAATTTCAGGCCATTTTGATTTTGCATCTACTAGCACTAAAAAGTAATGATTCTGAAAAGGACCGGCATAGTCTATATGGATTCTTTGAAAATTTTCATCTGGTTCCTCCCAGCGGTGAATTGGAACCTTTGGGGGATTATTTCTAATATTGGCGCAGCTGGAACATGACCGCACAATTCGCTCTATATCGCTATCGATACCCTTCCAGTAGCAATATTTTCTAGCCAACTGCTTCATTTTTACGATGCCGATATGAGTATGATGTAATTCCTTTAAAATTTCGGGGCGCAAAATTTCTGGTATAACTACACGGTTTGCTTTAAAAATAATACCATCTTGAATTGAGTAACCACAGTCAACATTGTTACCTTTCAGTAAATCTTCCTTTAATTTTGAAAGTTCTTTATCACGATCAGTTTCCTTAGCGATTGTAATTGCAGTGATTGAAAATGTTGAAATTTGGTTTACCAGTTGTTCTTGAATAATTCGCACTTCTTCATCAATAAAATGTTCAAATTTTGGCGCTTCTTTCATTGGAGCTCTGGATAGGCAATCTGCATTTACAATTTTTTCCGCTCTTCGATGCTCTATTTTATAGTTAAACCCCTGTAGGAAAGATGCATAACGTAAAAGTCTGGCAGACGTCATCGCTGGCGTTTTGTTGTCCTGATGAAATATTCTGGAAAGTGGTCGATTATCAGTTACCAATGTGAATTCTCTTCCATAGAGATACATAAAAAATTTATCTACAGCGAAAATTATTGCCAACGCTTCTCTGTCAAGCTGACTATAATTTTGTTCCGCTTTTGTCAGTGTGCGTGAAATAAAAGCTATAGGTCGCTCCTGTCTATCCATGATGTGTGATAAGACGGCTGCTATTCCAGTCGGACTTGCATCGCATACTAATATGATTGGCAGTATTTCGTTAAATGGCACCAGTACTCGATCTTCTAGGATTTCTTGCTTTAGATTTGTAAACGCCTCTTGGCATTTTTCTGTCCAAATAAATTTTGTACCTTTTTTCAAAAGCTGACGCAGGGAAATGTTAAAGTAGAAACGTTTGGTATAAATTTTGAATAATATGTGATCATTCCCAAGAACCTTCGTATTTCATCAACATTATTAGGCCTCGGGAGGCTTACAATCGCTTGTATTTTAGTTGGACATTTTGATATCTTGTTATGACTAACAACGTACCCGAGATAATTAATTTTTTCTTTAAAATATTCACATTTCTTTTTATTTAAGTGCAATCGATATTTAGTTAATCTTTCAAGACAGTTGGTGAGTCGATTTTCACACTCTTTTAACGTCGAGCCGTGTATAACGATGTCATCAAAATATGAGACCGTTCCATCAAGACCTTGCAAAATCTGATCGATAATTCTGTTAAACTCACTTGGAGCCGACTTAATTCCAAAAGATAAACGATTCATTCTATATGTACCTCTGTGTGTTGAAATTGCCTGGACTAAACTGCTTTCATCGTCAACCATGACATGGAGATATGCTTTATATAAATCTAGTTTGCAGAAGTATTTAGAATTTTTTAAGTTATTGAAAATTTCATCGAATTTTTTAATTGGATAATGCGCTGATTGTAGCTGAGGGTTAACAGCAACTTTATAGTCGACGCATAAGCGAACGTTTCCATCAGGCTTAGGAATTACGACTAGTGGAGATCCCCAATTGCTCGTGTTAATTTTTGTAATTATACCGTCTCTTTCCATGCTGTCAAGCTCACGTTCTACTTTTTCTCTTAGTGCAAAAGGTACTTGCCTCGCTTTGAGAAAAACAGGTTTCGCACCTTCTTGAAGCTTTAAGTTGCAAGTTAGATTAGGAATACATCCTACATTTTCTTGAAAAATTTCTTGAAACTTGTTTTCTATTTCTGCTACCGAGTTAATATTGATGCTTTCCTCCAAGTTCTTGTGATGATCAATATCTGATAAATTGATTTTTAAATGCCGTATCCAAACGCGACCCAATAAAGCAGAATGTTCTTGAGATACAATGTACATATCTTCATTAGATTTTGTGCACTTATATTTAACGTCTACATTGACGACGCCTAAGGGCTTAAAAATATCACCTGTATATGCTCTAAAAACAACATTTGTTTTGGTAACAGGTTTATTTATATTAAGCTTTTTGAAGTCATTTTCAGGAATTAAAGTAAAGCCAGCACCAGAATCCACTTCGAAAGACTGCTCTTTCCCTTCAATTAGAACTTTTGTAAAAAACTTGTGGGAATCTAAAGATGATACTGGATTCTTGCTATATATATCTATGATTTGGTTAACTCCATAATGCTCATCTAACGTTGTATATGAATCAACCGCATTTGTTTTATGATTATTTGTGATTCGCCTATTTTCTTTAATTCTGTTTTTTATACATACCAACTTAACGTGACCAACTTTACCACATGCACTACACTTTAAATTGAATTTGTTAATTCGGCATTCCGTTGACATATGACTGCTTCTACCACATCTTAAACACAATCCTTCAATGCCTAGATCACTATAATTTACTTTTGTCGATGCTTTCGACGTTCTTTTCCTACTTTTGCTACGGATATTGGTTTTCCAGCTATGATCACCTTTTCTTTGTTGTAGTTGGCATACTTGATGAATATCAGAAGATGAAGTATATGCACTGTTTGAAATAGCCTTATTGTCAGTTTTTGCTGCTTCCAAGGCTAATGCCTTTTGTGTGATTTCCGTAAATGTTGATTCTGGTTTTTGAAGTAACTGTTCCCGTATATAGCTATCACGTATCCCTCTAATAAATTGTGCTCGAAGAAAAATGTTCGCAACTGACTTGTTGCATTCACATACAAACCCACATTCCGTTGATCGTTTTTGTAATACAGCAACAAAATCAGCTATATTTTGGTTTTCATTTTGTATTTCACAAAGAAATTTATGCTGCTCTACTAACACATTCTTTTTTGGACAGAAATGTGCCTCCAGAATTGAAACTATTTCATCATACGTTAAATTATATATATTTTTAGGAGCAGCTAAAGTGGATAAAAAAGTATACACTGTTGGGCCAATGTATTGTAAAAGCAGTTTTGCACACATCACTTTATCAGCAAATATCTTTTTAATTTGAAAATGGAGCTCTAAACGCTCTTTATAAGTTTTAAACGCTTCAATTTTCGGATCAAAATTTTCAAAACTCGAGATAATATTTACGCTCGTGTTGCTCTGTAGATTTTGTTGCGTTTGCATAGCCGTCGTCATCGCTGTAATAGCTTCTAGCAACTTCTTAACCTATGCTTCCATCTTATGGGCTTACGGATTTGTCGGAAAAAAAAGTAAAATTGATCCACTCCTGATGTTGCTTTTTGATTCAGTTTTATCCTCGTCGCCAATAACTGTTGTGTATTTTAATAAACACACATTGATATTTTTAATAAAACATTCTTTATTACAAACAAAGAGAAATATGTATTATGTATACTATTGAAAAATCTAAACTAAAACTAATATAGAAAAAAGATCAATGACAAAATGAAAACTAAATCCAAGGACTGCTTTACGTGTATATATAACTATTATTATTATTATTAAATATATATACTACAAGGTGTAAAACATTTCTCTATCATTTTCTTTTTTATAGGGTAAATCTCATGTTATTGTTATCTATTAATTATGGATACATTAATACATACACAAGGTAAAAGAAATAGTAAAGAAACAATATACAAATTTTTAATTAACTTTAAAGAGTTTCACACGCTGTGCGAACGTGGCCATGTTTAGGAAGGTTTTCATTTTATTATTACTACTTTTTATTTTGAATTTTTGCCTAAGTAGAGTGTAATATTGCTTTGTGGCACTTAAATCATTCACTTTACATGAAAAGCGGATTACATATTATTTACATTTTTTAATGTACAGCATCAAATACTTTCTAAAATCTTTTTTTTATAGATTTTCAAATACTACTTAATAATAAAAAAAAATTAAAAATTTTACTGAACTAGTAGATATCACAATTTTATTATTTAATTTAGCATTGCTTATCTTCTTTCGAACTGGAGCTATTTGTAATTTTAAGTGCTGAAAGGCCAAAAATACATATTTGAATACATTTCCAATATTTTTAAAATGACAAAAGTTCATATGAAAAAAATTGAGTGAAAAAAGTTAAAAGGATTGCACTTGTTCCATCAGTGAATAACAACTACGTGAAAGTGGGACATCATAAAAAAAATCATATAAAAAGCCAAAAATATTGTAATTCTAAGAATAACATGCATGTTTTGAATTCGACATAAAATTTATCCATTCGAAATCATTACGATATTATTTTTTTTTTCAAATATACAACAAAAGAAAATAAAAACAGTTTTCACGTGGAATAAAGAACAGTGCCAGCATGAGCAACTATCCGGAGTAACCAAATAATAAAAGTTAAAGGGTGCATAGACGGTCGTCTGTAATTAACACTGGTGTCCAGTTTAGTCCGTTTGTGTTGAATAAGACAAAAGCATACAAGTATTAATTTTAGTTCGTTATACCTATATTTGTGTGTGAATGTATGTTTAAATTTTTTTCAACTTACCTTAGCTAATGCAAAACCATCCGGATTGCAACTGGGCAGAAAATGAATCTCTGTGCTATTCAAGAGCTCTTGTATTTCAGGAATATTAGCATAATTTTTAACTAAGTATTGTGCCATATATAGTACCATTTGGCGCCCCAAAGACTCATCGCCATGTATATTTGCCACAACTTTCACTATCGGTTTTAATAAATCACCCACGATCATGTCGCCCGGGGCACTTAGAGCCAAAACATTTATATCGCGATTTTGTACCGTTTTACCGATGGAATACGCGTGAGCTAAATGTGGAAATTGACGTTGTAGATTCAAGAAAAGAGAACCGATTGCGTCATTATCGAAATATTTCGAATCATTGGTAAAGGATTCATCTTCTACCGACAACTTTTCTGCTCTTAAACCATTTAATGACAATAATAGAAATGCAAGAGCGCAGTACAATTGCGCGGATTTTAATGACTCACTTTTTGGTGACAGACACCCTCTATACTGAAGCGCACCTGCGCGCATTTTAACTTTAAATTAATTTTCTCAACTCAAAATAATATATTAAGCAAAACTGATTCGAACAACTTTATTTATATATTGACTTTAATTACTTTTGTATTACTTAAATAACTTTTTTTCGCCTTATTAATTTATATTTTTACTACTTTGATGACGTTGTTGTTATGATTTCTTTTATTGCCCGACTGTCTTATTTTTATCTGAGGGCACTATACACTTCTTTATTAAGATGATTTTTTTAATAATACACTGCACTTGCATAAAATAACTTATTTATTAAACTAATCTTTGTTTTTTCGATATTTTAACTTAATTTTATACAGACCCACCGCCACAATGACGTTTTTATTGTTTACTCGGACGCACAATCTTCGGACACCTACTTTCTTTTTGACACGAAATATAAAGTTTCTCAGAAGTAATGCCAGACTGCGAAAAAATTACAAAGCCTCAATTGAGAACGATGATATTAAAGGCCATGTCACATACAATTTTGCTTCGCGTTGCGTTACAGCTTCGCTTTGACATTTAAGTTGAAATGTACATACTTATACGAAACATGCCACATAAAACACTTTTAACGCAGCGTGACGCAAAAAGTTCGGCAACTCTCAACTTTTTGCGTGCTTTGACAATCAAAGTTATGTATGTATGTATGTTGGAATATGATATGAAAATGTGATGTGATATGAAAAATACTTATTTTTTTATATTTAAAATTTATTTCCTGTTAAAGAATAGGAGCTTGTTTTTTTAAAACAAATTTATAAAATAGTACCTATTTGCATGCTATATGTAAGTATATAGCATAAGATTATTTTATTGTAAAAAATCAGTGGCAGCGTATTATTAATAATATTTTAACTTTTTATATGAATACATACATATGTATGTATGTATGTATTTGAAAATCCAAGAAACAAATGAATTGATGACAATTAAAAGCTTTGTATGGTATAGTGGTGTATTTTCAATAAACTACAATAGGTGATAACAAAATAAACACACAAAAGCAAATAATATTTTGACTTTAATTTTTATAATAAAAAATAATTAGCAAAATTCATAACCACCTTTTTGGTAAACATACAATGCGCGCGTTGTGTCAAAGTTTTCATTGTGTCATACACCTTTTGCGTTACGCTTTTCTCTCAAAGTTAAAAACGTCACGCAACGCTACAAAGTTTTATGTGACACAGCCTTAAGGGCTTTAATTTCTTTGTTATTCGACTTATGGACGGAATTACTTATAATTTTATTACAAGTACTGTTATGTTTATTAGTATGTTATATCATAACGGCATGATTCCATTATTTATTTAGTATGTGTGTATGGCATCTCTTTTTTCTTATTTAGAAAAAATTTCCCTTTTATTTTCCTAAGTTGTCAAAAACATGGAAAATTCCCATATTAATTGACAAGACAAGAATGAAGAAATTGTTCATTAAGATCAAAGAAATTGCGAAAAGTGATTAAGTATCCAGAAAACTTTTATAAAAATACAACTTTCTAAAAATTAAAAAAATAATTACTCTTTTAAATGTGTGTTGACAAGAATTATCTACAAATTATTGCTCATTTTAGGAGCTCTAAGGAAAAATAGAATAAAGCTAAAAAAGAGATAAAAGCTAAGACGACATTTTGATAACAGGAAGAAGCACATAAACACCCATAAAAGGAAAGGAATAATACACAAGTCATACTAGCATTAGGGAAAAAATAAAGAAAACCTTGACATATTATTAAACAAGCAGCTACATCTAAAATGCCTACCTCCAGATCTTCGGCAGCAGCAGAAGCAGTGCACACCGGTTCCGGTCCCCAACCGCTAGTAAAGATTGGTCATTACATTTTGGGAGCCACTTTGGGTACTGGTACCTTTGGCAAGGTCAAGATAGGAGAACATCAGATGACTAAACACAAGGTGGCGGTAAAAATACTAAATCGTCAAAAAATTAAATCTTTAGATGTTGTGGGTAAAATTCGAAGAGAAATACAAAATCTAAAGCTGTTCCGGCATCCCCATATTATTAAATTATATCAGGTTATTTCTACACCTACTGATATTTTTATGATTATGGAGTACGTCAGCGGTGGAGAGTTGTTTGATTATATAGTGAAACATGGTAAATTACAGGAGCACGAAGCTCGTCGATTCTTCCAACAGATTATATCGGGTGTTGACTATTGCCATCGTCACATGATAGTACATCGTGATTTAAAGCCAGAAAATTTGTTGCTGGATCACAACCGTCATGTTAAAATCGCCGATTTCGGCCTATCCAACATGATGTTGGATGGTGAGTTCTTAAGAACTTCTTGTGGATCACCCAATTATGCGGCTCCTGAAGTTATATCGGGTAAATTGTACGCCGGTCCCGAAGTGGATATATGGTCTTGTGGTGTTATTTTGTATGCCTTGCTATGCGGCACTTTGCCTTTTGATGACGAGCATGTCCCTACTTTATTCCGCAAGATTAAATCGGGAATATTCCCAATACCCGAGTATCTCAACAAGCAAGTGGTTAATCTGGTGTGTCAAATGTTACAGGTGGATCCTCTGAAACGTGCCACCATAGAGGAGATAAAAAAACATGAGTGGTTCCAAAAAGATTTGCCAACCTACTTGTTCCCCTCGTCCATAGAGCAAGACTCAAACGTTATTGACACTTATGCAGTGGCGGAGGTATGCTCAAAGTTTGGCGTCAAAGAACAAGAAGTGCATAATGCTTTACTAAGTGGAGATCCACACGATCAGTTAGCCATTGCTTATCATTTGATCATCGACAACAAACGATTTGCTGATGAGGCAGCTAAAACAGAAATAAACAACTTCTTTGTGGCTGGCTCACCACCACCAGCAGCCCACTCACCCAATGAAAGTCCCGATATAATAGCCGGAGGCTCCAATTCTGGCAACTCCACGCCCGGTAGATCATCTCTAACACCTTCTATGAAACCTCACCCCGAACGTATAGCTCCGCTGAGAGAACGGCAATTGGCCATGTCTATGGTACAATCTCAAGGCGGTGCAGCCTTTCCCGAAAAAGCTGCACGGGGTACACCAATCAAGCGGGCTAAATGGCATTTGGGCATACGGTCTCAGAGCAAACCAAATGATATTATGTTAGAGGTATATCGTGCCATGAAAGCTTTGGACTATGAATGGAAAATTATTAATCCATATCATGTACGCGTTCGCCGCCAAAATACTAAAACGGGCAAATATTCAAAAATGTCATTACAACTATATCAGGTGGATGCTAAGAGCTATTTGTTAGATTTCAAATCTTTAACAAATGATGAGGTTGAACAGGGCGATGATGTTATTTTGGAAAGTTTGACTCCACCACCCTTGAGCAACACCGGCATAATGCCACTACAACCAACCGGTCATCATACAATGGAATTTTTTGAAATGTGTGCTGCTTTGATTATACAATTGGCTCGTTAATCTATAACTGCTCCATAAATTTAAGTTTATTTTATTATAGTTTCACTTCTTTTCATTTAGATAGCAGTGTCAAGTAATTCCCCAATGGCTTAAGAGGATGGGTTTATAAATTATATTAAACAAAGAAATTTCAAGATTTTTTTAAATAGATTTATTAGGGATACAAATTTTTCTACTATATAAAATTTTTTTTAGTACAGAACAAATCTTAAAAAAGAAAAAATTGTTACAACTCCCACTAGGATTTCAAATTATTAAGTATACTCGAAAGCATGGGTTCTTGTAGATTATTTTTTTAATTAATTATAACATACGTGTATTACCAAAAAAAATTGCAAATTAACATAAAAACGAACACTAATACTTGCAGTTTTTAAAACCGTGGCAACTGGTGTTAAAATATTTTTTGGTTTTATAAAGTTTATAAAACTTTATAAACTTTGCAGAGCAGCCTTCATCTATATTATTGTTTGTTTGTTTATTGTTTTAAGTTTATTTTTATGCTTTATTATCATCGAATGGGCTTAATAAAAGTATAGGAAGTTATCAGAATAGGACTTGATTATCAGAATTGGCTTGATCGCAATAACTATTATTTTTGTATTAATAAAGATTAAAAAGTATTAACAAAAATATAAAAAGTAGTTTTAATTTTAAACATATAAACATAAATTTAACTGAATAAATTTATTGCTAAAAAGAAATTGAAATAAAAAGAAAAAATGCAACATTTTTCTTTTAAATCTTTCATTAAAAGAATTGTTTTGGTTTTCCATAACCGTTACCAAAGATTTTTATTATTATTGTTTCGAACGAGCTTTGATTTCTTCGTCTAGATTAATGGATTAAGGTTTTTAACTAAGAAACTATATTTATTTATATTTTTTTTATGTATATGATTTTTATATAAATGAGCTTTAGGTCTTTTTTACAAAAATTATTTTTATTATGATTCAATATTTCGACGCCTCTTTGGGCGTCTTCTTAATTAATATAATTAATATTATTAATATTAATAAAAAATATTAATATTAATAAAAAATTTTTCCTGAAGAAGACGCCCAAAGAGGCGTCGAAATATTGAATCATAATAAAAATAATTTTTGTAAAAAAGACCTAAAGCTCATTTATATAAAAATCATATACATATATTAAAAAAAGGTCGAAAATAGTGTTAATTTTTTTTTCATCTACAGAATATTATCCTTACAGATTACTTAACACATTAATTGTAATATTTAAATAACAAAACTTTAAACATATTATAACTAACATTAAAATTTAACAAAGGAGTGAAGCTATTACATAAATGCAAGCATCTTGCAATTGGCTCATTAATCGCACAGTTGGTTCTAAGAAGATTCACCTCAAACATACGATTATTTCTTAAATCCCTTGGAGGGCAATACAATGTAAAATAGTTTTTAATTTCCGGGCAATCAATATTGTCCGATAAAACATTATAGGCTAGTAATAATAAGGAACAAGTTCTACGATCACTTAAAGATTGTAAGCCTAATAACTTTCTCCTTACATCATAAGAAGGTGGTAGTTCATGATGCCAAATTAACTTTAAAGCAGTCTTGGTAAGAATTTTTTGAATGCGTTCAATACGATTAGATGGACCCTGAAGATAAGGGTTCCACACAATAGAACAATATTCCAAAATACTTCGTACTAACGATGTGTACAGAGATTTTAATGTATATGCGTCTCTAAACTCTTTTGAATTTCTATTAATAAAACCAAGCATACTGTAAGCTCTAGAAATTACATTATCAATATGTTTAGAAAAACTTAACTTAGTTTCGAAAATTACTCCTAAATCTTTAACTTCAACCGCACGTTTAAGCGGGAGGCCATCAATACAATAATCAAACGTAATTGGGTTTGCAATATGTGTATAGGACACTACGCAACATTTTGAAACGTTAATGTGTATATCATTATTGGAACACCAGTTAGACAAGTTGTCCAGATCTGATTGTAAGTTTTGACAACTCGTATGATCGGAGATATTGGAATACAATTTCAAATCATCAGCGAATAACAAACAGTTAGAAAATTCAAAACATAAAACATGAGGTGAATAAAGAAAACGAAGTTAATTTCAATCTATAGTATTGTTTTCGGAGACCGCAACCAAACTTCCTAAGTGTTCATTTGTATTTCATAACAATTACAAGAGTTATTTTTTGGTCTATGACCACCATTATATTTTTATTGTTGCATCTATTTATTACATGCTTCTGGTACTGAAAATGGTATGTAGTGTAAAGTAGTATTCCTCATTGTTTTAGGAAACGACATTTATGTTATTTCAAATATATTTTTATTATCATAAACTTTTATTAACTCACTTTAACTATTAATAGATTAAAAAAGATTAACAAAACAATATTTGTCACACCCAGTGGAAGGGCACAGTTAAATAGAATTTTTTCTGTATTAATTACAAAGCTCAATAAAAACCGAAAGTTTCAATCATTTGTTGTCATCAGGGGAACGATTTTTACGTTTTAAATTACTTATTATCGATTCTATGCTATTAGCATCGACAAGGCCAATAAATTTATCCACCACAACTCCATTGCGAAATGCTAAAACTGCAGGTACAGCCTTGACTTCGAAAGTTTCAACCAAATCAGTATTATTCTCCACATCTATAATGGCCAAATCGATTTCAGTTGAGTCCGTTAAAAGTTCTTCCATTTTGGGTGTTAAAATTTTGCATGGATCGCACCATTCTGCATGAAAATTTACAATAACGGGTACATCACTATTGATGACCTTGAAAAGAGAATTAATTGATTTTTACATTGGGATAATTAATATATGTAGAAGATAGACGTGTATGTATGTAAGAGGCACGTATAGATGTATGTTTATGTATACTACATGTAGGTATGTATAGATCAGAAGTTTATTAAAGGTATTGAAGTGATTATTTAATGGTCGAAATTAGATATTCAATATATATTCAAATGTAATTTGGAAAATATGACGGTTTTCTATATTATGGAAGATGCAGTTAAATTTAAAAGCCAATTATGGCACTTGTACATAAAATTAAAGCCAATTATAACTATGGAAAATATAACAATTTGGTTAATATAATAGTCAAGGTTGTATAAATAAATAAATTAAAAAATTTAAAAATGAGCCACCGAAGAGAGAATAAAGAAAGATAAGAGCAAATGATAATTAGTAAGTGCTTAAACAAATATAGTTATGTAAAATGTACTTATGCGGAAAATTAAATATATGCCAAATAATATACATAGTAATTCTATAAAATTATATTATTACAAACTTATAAAATAAATGTAACTTGTTCATGATCAGAAAATGGGTTATTGCGACATGTATATATATGAACTAGTAGATATCTTCATTACTTATAAAAGAATTGGCAATGAATGACATGATTTGTTTTCAAAAATCGAATATGCTATTTCTATGTAATCATTTTTTTTACTCACTTTCTGATCGAATTCATAATGATCTTTAATAACATATTTCTTTAAGGCCGTCTGTGATTGCGATAAGCACTTTTGTGTGGCGGTCACGGCCAAGGGAGCCAAATGTTGACAGGTATTATGAGCGCTAATTGAGTTTTGTACGCAGGCCACCAAACGGGGCGTTACACCTTCTGCTGCAATTTTCAGCATTTTTTCAATTAAGGCAATCTAAACGTTAAAATGTTGCAACAAAAATGCTTTTTAAAAAGAAATTTCACCAAAACTAAAAGATAGAGAAAGCTCTACAAGTGTATTTCCTAGTTTTCTACACATTCTCTTTATAATTTGTTCAAGCATCGACACGGTATTTTTATTGCAATTTACTTTAAATGTAGTGTTTGTTGTGGCTTTAGCTGTTCATATGCCGACTTTTTATTGGTCGCTAAACCAAATCGTAAGTGAACTTTAATATTAAGAATTGAATATTATTTTAGTAAGAATTGCTTGCATTTAACGATTTGTAGAGGTGATGTAATACTTTTACTATAATATTATAAATGATAACACTCACTGGTTCAATTATTAGTTGTTTAAATCAATTTTTGCAAATCTTATTGAAAATCTTCCATTTATCACTGCAAGTGACAACAATGAAAAAATATGTTGTCAAATAAGAGTGAGATTTTGTTATTCTCTTTCTGCATGATACGTCAACCAAAGTGTGAACCGAAAATGTAATGGGCTGCCAGATGTTTAATTATTTTTAAGGAGCTTTAGAAGCACTGCTGCATAGCGAAATGTATTTAGTAATTCACAATAATCGCTTATGTACAATTCCCATTCATCGGATGACTGAGCCATTATATACTACACTTACATCCATATATATATATATATATATATATATATATATATATATATATATATATTTTAAGCGAGAGAACCCGGAATTAATTATATGTATGTATATGAGCTAGGAATATATGTATTACTTTATTTAGGCGATTTTTTCATTTGAACGATATGCGTTTATTTGAGTTTCGAATAATCGACGAAATTAAAACCATATTCCCTTGCGGTTCTAAGTCTAACTTACTTCATTTAGTTAATTATTGTGTGCAATTCAGATACTAGCTTATAAAAAACCCCAAAATGTAAGTGCTTAGTCATTTGCTTAAAATCTCAAGATATGCTAAACACACTTTTGCAAGAACCACCGCATCAACCCTTCATTAAACACAGAGTTATAAGTAAGTACATATTTACAATGTCGTTTTGCTCTCAGGGACGAACTTCTTTCCAATGTTGCCCCATGTAATCACTTTCTACACGTAGTTATGTAGTGCTATGGAATTATCATTGCTTTAAAACAACTTATTATCGGATATATTCCTATATATTACCTCCCGGAAATATCGTTCAATTCGACATCTGTATTGTCTGCGTATGCAATGGTTTGTTCCAAAATCATTAAACATAATTATAATAATCAATTGTTTATAAGTTTATGAACATGTGTTTTGAACGCAAATAATTTCAGTAATTTTCAAATTATTACAAAATTTTATACTTGTTAATTACAGTATATTTTCAGCGATGAGTATTTACTTAATAATAAGAGCGAATCTTAAAATGTGTAATACTTCTTTCTGTATATGTATATTCAGAATAAATTTTGAAATAATAAATCCGGATGGGACAGAGTTTTCTTCAAATTCCTTACACTAATGCGATTTCTCTGGTGCTTACGATCTGAGGTGCATCTAAAATATGAAGTAAATCAGCAGGTAAAAGGCAAGGAGTTTCAGGAATTTTTATAATGGATAAGGGAATGAGGCGGGGGTATTGGTGCTCTATTAGAATTATTATCTAGACTTTGGCTATATATTCGAAATATAACAGAAAATTAGTGTTTTAATAGTAATAAAAATAGTACAGCTTACTCAAATATTTTTTGATGATATTCAATCATAATTTTAACACAATCGGCCAATATTTCACTTTCTTTTAAAACCAAGTGTATATCTTGTATGCGCGCACCTGCTTGTACGGTGTGAAATATGGAGGGTGTTACAGATAATGATAAAGTTTCGGCACTTATATGTTGCAAAGGTACTTTGGTTAATCTGATAAAAAAAATAGTTCATTTAATATACATATAAGTTGGCTAGTTAATAGATAAGATTGTTAGCTAATCAATTAAAAAAGGCAGCGATATAAGCTATTTCATTTTCTCAAAAATATATAAGACTTACCTATTGAAATGTGCAAACAAATATTCCATAGTATCACGATTCACTTCCGGCAGAGAACGTACCAGTCTTCTCAAAATTTCCAATTTACTAGGCAAATCAGTCAACACTAAATTCAATTTACAAATATTTGTGTTTGTATACTTATTTAAATACTTTCTACTTACACCATTGGTTGGGTTTTCCTATAAATGTTTTTGCTTCGTTGACCGATACCAGGGGACTTTTAATTTCTCTAAGAAACAATTTTAAGACACCGGCCAAAGTGTGTATGTCTACGTTGGGTTGTCTCAGTGCCTTATAATCATTAGCATCAATGCTAAATCGTAAGGCTTGCATTTTATTATAGTCCCCACATTGCCTATAAATGCCTTCAATCGGCTCTGTAGATTTACGATACTTTTCCTCGATAAGTTGGCAGCAGTCGATCACAATTTTTGGCACCATTTTGTGTACTTCATCTTTTAAGACCAGTTCGATTTCAGTATCGAAACAGGGCTCGTCTTTAAGTATTACAAATTTTAAGAATTTTTAAATAAATACTTCATACGCTTATATAAAGAAATGACACAATTCTATGAAATTATATGTATGATTCGATTCTTAGAGCCTTTCTATTTAGAAAAAAAGCCGAATGGTTTAGGTAATAAGAGTTATTTAAGACGTACAGCTTATTAAGCCCTAGCGTTCGATCCTGATAAGTGCCAGGATTTAGCCGTCCTTATACCGCCCATGGTCGGTCGTCAGAGCATCGTTAGCGTGACAGAGGACACCAAGCCTGCGAAGAACAGTGGTGCGGTTTACTTTTGCAAAGGATTGGCTGTGTAAAAAAAGTACGTGAATTGTTAAAGCTTCACTTTCCCATTAGTCCTCTACTTTTTACATACGAGTATGTTTTTGAGAAATATTTTTCTATTCTATAACTATAAGGAGTAAATAGGAATTTGAATTAAGAACCTAATTTCGCAAAACACGTTTACGTGAAAAATAAAACAGTCATTTTTTAATGTACATACTATGGACATATGTATGTATATAATACATACATATTTTCGTTGTTCAAAAAGAGTTGTTTTCATTAACTTTATTATTGAAGCTTTTTATATATTTTATATTTGTATATCGTTATTTCGTTCGCTACTGATGGAGTACCATCTTCTGTTTACTATATAATATATAATAAATAAAGTTAATTAAAAAGGTAAAAGACCTGAATAAATGATATATATATAAAGGAGTTATATCGCTTATATGAAACTGGACGACGTATTGACGTTTCTTTGCTTTTTATCAACAATAAAGTTTATACAAGTTCATACATACATATGTATGTATGTATAAGACAAAAATATATTTTTTGCATTTAAGACAAAATATTCGCAAATTTTTTCTTACCATTGTATATATTTTGCTCCTTTAGTGTTTGTATACTGGGTCTCTGCTTCCAAAAATTGGACAGTTTCATCCAAGTCGCAAATTTGGAAGGTTGTACGGCAGTCTGCGTTGCTCCTATATTTGAATCTTTCTTTGTCACCCTCATACTACTTGACTTTTTGCGTCGATTTTGTATTTGTTCCCTAGAAAGTTTTTCAAATTTTTTATTCAATTCTTCCATCTGTAAAGCCATTGTCTTTGATTGTGTTTCTTGACCACTCAGTTGCTTTTCCAATTGCTCTATTTTATGTTCCAATTTTTGTAAACGTTTTGAACACTGTGAAGCTGAACAATTATTATTGTAGGATGAAGCCGCTGATGAAGAGGAAGAAGTCATTTTGTGCAAATCGTTAGAAGAGGGTGAAGACAATGAAGTGTGCGGAGTTGTTGGAGGTTTACTATCCAAATCATAAATTCTGGTGAGATCTCTGGTACTGGAACTTTTAAGTAGGGTCAGCTTTATAGGTCTTGGCCTAGACTCTTTTAGCAAAACAACTCCATCGTGTCGTAAATTGAAATTTTTGTTTGCAATAATACCGTTAGCACGTGTGATGTTACTACTTGAACGCGTATAACTAGGCGTGCGATCGCGAAAACAATTCATAATGGTTTTCTGTCGTCTACGTTCGTTGGCTGCTGAGCCTGCATTGGCGATAAGAATGCCTGCTGAATCTGGTGTCTGTTGCAAATGTTGCTGAGATGAATAAAACTGCTGCTGTTGCTGCATATTGTTTTTTATAACAAAGCCTCTAAAGTGCTAACGGAAGAAGAGATGAGAGGTAAAGAGATTATATTTTTACTCATTTGATTCTTATACTGACTGGCGATCAGTTTTATTTTTCTCTAGATTTATCAAGTATTTATTTAATTACATTTTATACATATAAGTACGTTCATATGTTTGTATACTTACAATAGTATGCATGTAAATACATAGTATATTCGCTAGTCACTCATGCACATCGTTTCAAAACAAATGCAGTTCTAAACAAACAAAAAGATACTTCTATTCTTCTGTTTAATTGTTCTTTTTACAAACTCTACTCTTGTTATGATAAACCATTCGTTTGGCATTTGTTGTGGGAGCCAATTGAAATTTGATTCCCATTGTATCTTATCACATTTTGTATAATAGTAAGAGCCATTCCTATACATATTTGAAAATAAATACGTTATTTGTAACAGTTAGTCATTAAGTTATTCTCTTTACACTCTTTAATGAAGCATATACGTACTTCATAATTATACAGTCGACTCCGCTTTACTGAAAACAGGCAAAACCAAATTTTCTTTTCAGTTATCCGATTTTTTCCCTAAAACGTAGTTCGAATTACTGAAATTTGTTACAGTTAAGCGTACTGCTTAAAATCTGTAAAACAATATTATTAATATCAAATCTGTATATTTTTTTACGTCATAAAAATTTTATTAAAAAAAAATTATTCATAAAAACATATTCATATTTTTTAATTATTTTTAAAACAAAAACTAAAAGTATACATAAATTAAAATAATTCAGTTTCACGCATTGAGTATTTACATTTGTATGCATGCAGTAAAAAAAAACATAAAATAATAAGAATTCAGTCTTAGAATGCAATGCATTAAATATGTACTTAACATAACAGTTAATAATCAAAATTATGCATTGCTTTTGAAATAACTTTGAATTTGACTTTGAGTAAAATTGTTTTTCAAATTTTTATGCAATCGATTTCTAACAAATAAATTTGTCATTGTTTATTTTTTCACTAAAGCGAAGTAAGTTTCATACAAAACGTAGTTGTGGGCTTGCTTTTGGTTTTCAGTAATACGATATTTTCAGTAAAACGATGTTTCGCTAACGCGAAGTGAATAAGACTAACTGCGTTTAAAATCAGTGCGGGGATTTGTATCGCTTTCAGTAATCCGATTTTTTTCAGTAAGGCGTGTTGCGCTAAAGCGGATTCGACTGTATATGAATACTACATGATTGAAAAGAGAGAGAATTAATATGTTTGGAGAATTTGAAGCAGATTTTCATGAACATAAAACTACTTTGTCTTTTACATTTAATAAGTAATTTTTTGATATTTTTAATTTTCGTTCATGTGCTGTATGTCTATTACTCACTCCTCCTCTGTGTTTAATTTTTCTTGTGGTATTTGCATGCATACATATACATACATACATATTATTGCCATGATGAAGAGTCCAAGCTTTATGAAGTTGTTTTTACATACATACTACATACATACATATGTATTTATGTTTCAACTAATAGTGAATTTATTAACCCTTTGACGTTTTAAAAAAATCATCACATTTCTATAGAAATGTGAGAATATAGTATGCAAGTACATACTTTGTGAGAATTCGAAAAACAAGTTTCTTGTTTAATAGAAATTTACACCCGGGCTTTTTTATCAAAAGTTGTTTTCGTCACTATATTTCATTATTATTAAAAAAGATAATTTTAAGCATTTAATTTTTTAGAAAATTATGCGGCAAATATTCTTTTATCCTTATATGGTTACTATTAGTTTAGTATAGCATCGGTACTCATTATGTCATGTTCTAATTTCATAAAATTAAAATATTTCATTCATATTTTAAATTTCTAAAAAAACAATTCATAAAAACTCAAAAAAATGAAAGTCGTATAAAAAATGTTTCGAATCAAATTTGTTGGCTGAAGTGGTTAGAGCGTTAACTACAAAGCAATTTATGACGGATAACCTGGATTCGATCCCTGTTCAAGACAAGTCATATTTTTTTTAACATCATGAATTTTTCTCATTTCCTTAGTGTGGCATTGTGTTAGTTGTTGTTGGACTGTTTATGTGATGAAGTCATAACACTGGTCACTGGATAGTAAAAGCGAATGGATACCTCTCTACGCTAATGTGCACTACATCGCTGCGCCCTCCTTCGTCGGTATTGTTAGCAAAAGTCGTCGGCGAAGTAAAACAATAAAATGGCTACACACATACAACACACATGCCTGTCCTCTCGCAACTACGGCTTTCGCGGATACCAGATTGTTTAAAAGGTTACTGACCTATGGGAGAATTAGTCATACGTATTTTAATAAATTTGGGATATAAGTTACCAGTTCCCACTGCGTTTGATTTTATTAGTGAGCACGTAGACATAACATCTAATTGTGATATACAAAGAAAAGCAAAATAATAAAATAATTACCGATCACATCATTATCTGTATTTATCGCGGAAAAATTTTTTGCTTGGATCACAGGAGCATTAATAAACGTTTTATTAAGCATGTATTGCATCTAAATTTAAGGCTATGTTTTTCAACTGCTTGCCAATACCTCTTTCACGAATAGTATTCCATGGATATGATATCAGATATCTCAATGTATTCGTATACAAAGTATTATGAAAGTAACTAAACGATGCATCAACACCGTATTAATACTGTATTGATACATTGTAAACAAATGTTTAGGAAGTTAGCCAAACATTCATTGTGTACAATTACAAATATAATTTCATACATAATTGCTATTGTGATATTGATAAAAGAAAAACCTTTTAAACTATCGCCAGTAGAAAATAATCCTAATGTTTAACCAATTGCTACGCATATATCCAATATTGGGGTTCTCTTCTGGGGTCAATTACCCTTGCCGGAATGGCAAACCTGTAGTATGGCAGGCTATGATTCTGTTAGAAATTTTATCGACGTCTTAACTTTCCTCTCGTTCAATTTCCTTACGATGAAGTCGAAGAACTTAAAAGAAGATTATACTGGAAGTATATCACAAACGGACCTAAAATTAGCACAAAAATCTAATGCCAAAATATTTTGGTGGTTACCAAAATAAAGTTTTTCTATTTCTTTTATCCTTTTGACTTAAACCTTTTTTTCTTCTGAAACATAAACAATGTTTTTGTAACTTTTCATTGTAATATATAATATATTAATTATATTAACTTTTTGTAAATATATAAATATTGTTACTTTTTTGTAAAAAGCAAATTATTATTATGTTTAGTATTTGACTAGTCCGCTCGATCTAGAGACATTGTATAAGCCGATTAAATATTGTTAACTAGTGTTTATAATAGTTAAAACTTTTTTTTTAATAAAGAATTATACTCCACAAAAAAAAATGGAGAAATCTTCCGAGATAAAATAGTCCCTAATTAAACTGGACTGCTTTGGTTCGTATTAACCTCTATCTACATATATAAATCAATAAAGTAAAATCGAATAGACACTTACCTTTTATATTCTCGTTTAATACTCAGCCATTCAAAGTGTTGTGAATTGGCTTCACCACATATTATTATCGGCATCTTAATCCTTGCTACCTTGCGGTTTTGCGCCATAGCGCTTAAGATCCAGCCAGACGGTTCTTACTCCCTCTACACTGCAACCAGACAAAATAAAATCATTCACATTGAGATTTCATTCAGAATACAAGACCATAATTACCTCTGAGTGAGACTCATTTTAGAGGGAATCACCAATACTAGTCACCTCAGATGTTGATTTAGAGTGGGTTGTTTTCGTTATTTTCAAGGACCATTAATTAATTGGTCTTGAATGTTTCCAAATCGAGAACTTACTTTAAAATATTTTAAAACTTTGTCTTTCTGCTATATATCTTTGAAGTTAATAAAGATTTCGGTAATAAAATATAATAAATAACAAAGCCTGGTATTGCGGTGTTTTCTTAATAAATTTTAAGTGCAAGTTTATTGGAAAAATACAAATTTTGACAAAAAATTTCTCTTTATTTAAAAATTCGTGATCATACAATATCGAATAATTTAAATGAAACTGCCAACGAGACTATACTCGCACAATAATACTAATTCAAAAATGAATATGAGAACATTTTTAGTAAAATGATAAAATGATGTACATATATATATATATATATATATATATATATATATATATATATATATATATATATATATATATATATATATATATATATATATATATATATATAAGTTATAAAAAAAGTTCGTAATTACAGTTTCTCATAAGGCCATTAATTTGTTTTTTATGGAGTGGGCAAATTGTTAGTAAATACTGTATAAAACAAAAGAAAACTCCATTTTCAAAGTGTAACGAGGTTAACATTTATATCGATTATTTATTTGTGAATGTCCTTTAAATTGTAAAAACAATGCGTTTTTGTTGCTTATTTTGTTCATATTTGAAATGTTAAGAGTGTTCATAATATTTTATGAGCTTAACAAACTCAAACATACTCTATACATTTATACTTAAACAGATAATGATTTCTAAAGTTTTATATTGAGGTATGTTACTAATATACACGTTTACGCCTTTTGTTCGTTTGGGAGTATTTTTATATACTTATACATATGTATATTCGAATTCAGGGTTAATTAAAACGGTCAATAAACATGTTTGGAATTACAAATATTTCATTTAGATAATGGTGCATATGTTTAACATGTAAGAAAATAACAACAATAAAAATGTACATATATATTTCTATTTAGAAAAAGCTAGTATTATTTGTATTTGACCGAATTAATTATTTTAATTCAGATTCAGATTATTCGATTATGAGACCTACATATATTTTTCTTTCGGATTAAGCTGCATAGTGGAATATAAGCATGTTATTTAATTATAAGCTACCAAATAGGTTAATGCGAAGCACATTATAATAGCAAATAAGCCTTTTTCTTTAGCTGCGGCAGCGTCAGTGGCCGATTTAAGGGTTTGTCCTCCAACAATGGTAGACTCTTGGTGCAATTGTTGTGAAGAAGCACCTGGAGCTACAGGCTGCATAGGAGCCAAAGGAGCTGAGCCCTCCGCTACACTTGCAGTAGCAGGTTCTGCTGGTTTATTGGGATCGACACCAGTAGCAGTTACTTGTGGTTGGGGTGGAGGAGCTGGGTAGCAAGCAATTTTTTCAACTTCTATCATTTTTGTAGCTTCATTTGGATCAGTTTCATTGATACGAACTGGTACACAAATTATACCGCCAGCCGGCGGCTGTTCCTGATTAGTTGGTGCGGTACCACCGTTTGTAACAGGAGCTGGAGGTTGGTTCGGGGTTAATTGAGTTTCAGTTGGATTGGTTACGTTTGAAGTCATTTCGGGAGTATTAGCCGGTACAGAAGCCATGGGAGCCAGAGGTGCTGGTGTTTCACTCGCACCTGCAGGTGCTGGGGCCTGTGTTGCCCCATTATTAATAACCGTTACGCCATTGGCATCAGTAGCATTAACAGGTTGTCCATTGTTAATTATTATGATACGATCATGTCCACCATCAGAACTACCACCACTCACAGCGGGAGCTTGTTCAACAACACGGGTTTGTGTGGGTGTAAGTACGTGACCCAAAATGGCACCGCCTAGTATTCCGGCACCTAAGCCAGTACCTGTATTTGTCGAAAAATATCAAATAAGTAGATTTTTACCTCTCTTTTCTGTTAATGAAATTGTTGGCGCAAAAAAAGAAAAACAAATGAACTCTTATTTATTTCATCTCACACGACTGATTTACATTATCCAATTAAAAGTCTGCGGTAAAATTTAATTAATATTCAGTTGTGCATTGATATACGAAGGGTTTAATGTTTTGCAACTTAGGAAGAATACCTCGTTCTTGGAAAACGTATTATTTAGTCATGAGAGTACATAAAATATTTTTGGATCAGATGAAAGAGTAAACGCTCGGATGAATCCCGATCAAACATGTGGCAGCGTCAGTGGTCGATTTAAGGGTTTGTCCTCCAACAATGGTGAATGAGTTACTATTTTTTTATATATTTATCATATAAAAATATATATGTACATATATGTACAATATATATACAAAAAAATCTGAGGCAAAAATTTCCTATGAATTTAATTTGTAGTTTTTGCTTTTGAAGTTCTTAATTATAAATGGAACAAATTCGCAAGCCATTGTATATAAATAAATTATTATTAACTTATTTATTATTATTATTGTCTCAATTCAATTACAAATTACTGGTTCGTTCTTAACATTAATTAAAGAGAAAATCGTTAGTTTTTAAATTTAGATGACAAAATACATTTCTGTAGTTTTCAAATTCATAGATATTAATAAAAACTCAGTTTTCCTCCTCCTAACTAACATGCAAGACGTTATTTGAAGTGATTTTAGAAAATTCAACATTTCGGATTGATAAATTTAAAAACCAAAGAACCGGTTTTCAGCGAGGTAGAATCAGCATAATGGTTCTGTATACATGCCACAAATGTAAATATAAGATAAAGCAAAACTTTGCGTGCCAAGTTTCTATAGCGAGTATTTCAGTATATGTATTTTTTTAGATATAAAAAAATTATTTAAAATGAGTAATTTAAGGAAATGCAAAGCTTAATCAACGATTTGCATTAAACTCGTATAACTGCTTGAGATATAATTCTATATTATATAAAACTTGACTTACCAAATCCAGGACCGGACGAAGTTTGTTGAGGTGGAGATGAATAGTAAACGGCGCCTGGTGGTAAAGCATTGCCAGCTGGCAAATATGTGGCGCCTTGAGGCAAGCTTTGTGAAGGATAATATGTAGCTCCAGCGGGCATACCAGCTGGTGCATGATAACCACCATAACTGCCAGGATATGTACCTGATGCTGCATAGCCACCAGGAACTTGGGATGGATTATTGTAGTACGTAGCGCCTGGTGGTAAATTATTGGGACCATGATATGTTGCACCAGCGTGTGTTGGGCCTGAATTGTGGTATTGAGTTGCTCCGCCATAATTAGTACCTGTGGCCTGGTTATAACTGGGAGGAGCTGCACCATAATTTGCCTTCTGATATACGGGTGGTGGTTCATTTATATTAGTTTTTGCTCCACCAGGTACGTTGGAAGCTGAATATGCCGGAGGTGGTCCGGCATTACCATGATTAGGCACATTCCATCCTATTGGCTGATTATTCGAAGTTGGTGCACCGGCTGGATGATTAGGTTGCGAATTGTAATTTGCATAACTTAATTTAGCCGCATCCGCATGGGAATTGCCACTACTGCTACCACTATTGGTGTTATAGGAAGGTTTGGTTACACTCGTACTTGGCTGACGATGGGTATAACCACCCCCCGACGATGTTTTGCGATTACTAGTACTCCAGGTCCTTTTGGCTTCAGACATTGTTATCGCCATAAGTAGCTTACTCACGACGAAAACGAACACTAATTTACGTGTTGTTCTCGCCATTTTTACGAAAAATCTAACTTTATTCCAATTACTTTGCTGTGGAAATTTCCTAAATATTTATATGTAAATATATTTATACAGTATATGCAGTCACTCGTTGAAAAATTTACTCAATTTAATCGTAAAATATATACATACATTAATGCTTTGCCAGCGACTTGACACTTTTATGATTAACTAAAAAAGATACTAATTTAATAACCAGTTTACCTCTTTTCCTCTTCAGTTATTTTCACTTTGTTTGATGTGGTTTTATAAGTAAGTACGTACATTGAATTACACCAGCCAGTATGCAAAGGAAAAAATAAAATGACGCATAAACCAACAACAATTAACGTACAGGTAAACAAAACAGATCAAAAAAAGTACGACAGCTATAGCCGCTGATTGAGTTTTTCACCACACAATAAAAAGTACTGCCACACTTTCATATGGTGAATGGCAGCTTCAAAATGTTGAATAACTGATTTGGCAGCATTTTTTCATTCTACCAAAACACCGCGTGTAAATAAAGCTTTTGTTTACATTTTTTATAAGGAAAAAAAAATTCAGTAAAATGTCCACAAATGTGAATATAAAACTAGCTTTAGATAGAGTAAATATGGGTTTGTTGGCTCAAAACCAAACGAATGCGCCACGTTTGTATACACCAGGGGAGGTGGTTACAGCTCAGCAGGGATTTATGAAGGGTCATGGAACTTATGTTGAGGGAGATGATATTAAAGCTTCTGTGGCAGGTGTAATTGAGCAAGTAAACAAGCTGGTTTCTATTAAACCCTTAAAGAGCCGTTATGTCGGCGAAATTGGTGATGTAGTGGTGGCTCGCATAACAGAAGTGCAGCAAAAGAGATGGAAAGTAGACACGAATTCTCGTCTAGATTCTATATTACTTTTATCGTCAGTTAACTTGCCGGGTGGTGAACTAAGAAGACGTGGGGCTGAAGATGAACAAGCTATGCGCAAGTATTTGCAAGAAGGCGATCTTATATCTGCCGAAGTACAAAATATATACGACGAAGGCACTTTATCTCTGTATACCAGATCTTTAAAGTATGGAAAACTTTCTCAAGGAGTTTTGGTTAAAGTCTTTCCTTCTTTAGTAAAACGACGCAAGACACATTTTCATAATTTGCCCTGTGGTGCCAGTATCATATTGGGCAACAATGGCTTTATATGGATATCGCCTTTAATAAATTTGGAACAAGACGGTGGGGATGGTGGCTTTTCACAAAATCTTTCTGAAGTTGTACCACGAGCGGATCGAGAAGTTATATGTCGCTTAAGAAACTGTATTTTGGCCTTATCCCATTGTAAAATGATGCTCTACGACACCAGTATATTGTATGCCTATGAAGAATCTATGAAATATGAAGTGCACGAATTGCTGCAACAAGAAGCCATCTTTGATGTGGCTTTCTTGACACAGCATCGCCTAAGAATACAAGAAGAGTGATTTTTTAAATAAACTACATAGTTAAGAAGGTGAATAATATAGCTTGTTTTATTTTATTTTTATTTATCTATTGAAATACCATGATCCTATAATTCTAAGGAAACGTAAATTTTATCCTATATCAGCTTAATAGGAAACAGAACACGAAAAATTCAAAATAGAATTATTTGAATAATTGAATTAGTGAGGTTTTTAAAAGGTGCGACGTATAGGTAAGTAAAAAAAGTTTTTTCCACTAAATTGTGGCAAAAACTTTTCTATTGCGTTTTTTCTTTCTAACTTTCCTAGTTTCAGTCTATTTAACAATTGATTTTGCAAAAACTATAAATCTTTGGATTTTAATTGTTTTTAATAAATCTAAAAAATAGTTATTGAAACTCGATTAATCGATTTCCAAAATCTAAATTAAAAAATTTGATTACAAAATTGAAAAGGATTTTTGAACTTTTTTACTATCACCTAGTCTGACTCGAGTTCGGGTACTGGAATTTTCAATTCAGATTAATAATTTTTTCAAATTATTTTGATTAATGAAGAAGTAAGTGGGAACTTACAAAAATAGCCACCTAAAAGTGTGAAATAATTAAACAAATATACATATGTATGTATTACCTACTGAGATCTTTGTAGCTGGTGCCGAAAAAGTTTATAACTGAACACAAATTTTATTTTATAGTTATAGAATGGGAGGTACTTCTCTTCTCTCCTTTCACATAGGATCCCTTCTGGAGCATACTAATTAGGACTTACTATTATAATCAGCCAGATAGACGATAATTATTAACTGTGTGAATTGGCTCAATAGCAAGTGGAACTACGTGTAGAGCTCACCCTTTCATATAAAAAAAAATTTTCAAAATCGGTCCACAAATGACGAAAAACATCGTTGAGCATAAATAAATACAGAAGAATATATTTTCATATATATGTATGTACATACATATTACACCTTCCTCTTTTTGAAGTCTTAAAAATACACCTAGAATATAAGCAAACAAAGACCTGTGAATAATTAACTGGATGGAAGTGAATAACTTCTTTTTATTATTATTATTCATACTAAAGGGTGAACTTTTAAGAGCTTTCGGATTTGATATAAAAAAATATAAAATTTAGAGAAATGTAATTTTTATTTTAGTCGATATAACCATCTATGTATGTATGTATATAATTCAATGTTTAAAAATGATTTCATATAAATGTTGACCGCGGCTATACCTCATATGGCTCATAAGCGGGGTCCAACTTTGCCATACTTTCTCCAACATCTCTGCCGGTATCTCACGAATAAATTCTTCAATATTGACTTCCAGTGCGTCAACCGTTGCAGGCTAGTCCCTTACCGTAAAAAATAGTCGAAAGTCGTTAAATCGTACGATCTACGCGGCCAATTGACCAGCCCCAAACGTGAAGTAAACTGCTCGCCGAATTCGTCTCTCAATTGGGCCATTGTTTCGCGTTCTGTGTGACATATGGTACCGTCTTGTTGAAACCACATGTAAGCCAAGTCCAGCTCTTCACTTAACCGAAGATGAATTTTGATAATAAAACTCAACAATCTGCAAGCGTTGTTCATTTGTAAGTCGATTCATGGTTAAATTATAGACCAAACTGAACAGTAACATGTTACACGAAAACAGACGAGCTGCCCTAAACAGTATTGCCAAAAAAAGCAAGTTGCTAAAAATCTCCCTTTATTATTATTCTTACTATTATTATTTCTTTTGGAGTTCGATTATGAAAGAAGAGGAATGAATTTACATAAATTTTTGTTCACAAACATGTACATATGTATGTAAATATGTACATATGCAAGTACATATGTAGTTAAATTGCCAATTGTTTTAATTCTTGTTTACACTTTTTTATATTCAGTAGTTCCTAGAGTTATATGTAAGTAAATAGCACACCATTAAAAAGAAAAAAAATCTAGCCAAAAATGCAATTTTAAAACTTCCATATACTTACATACATATGTATGTATGTACATACATACATATACTGTACATATCTACATATGTACATACATATATGAATGAATGCTATATGTGTACATATGTATGTATGTATGTACATAGGTATAGGCTAAAAATTGACAAAAACTAATGAAACCCTAATGGTCATGAGCGCAGCAGAAATTTAGCACTACTCAGAAAATTTTCCACTTTGTGTAATATACATACATATAATAAATGACATATGTAATTGTCCTCTTCCTCAAGGAGTTTAGTCCCATGCTAGAAATTTATTTTAGCGATTGTAGAACCCCTGGAAAGTTCTCTAGCTACACCTATGTACATATATGGTCATGATAGTACAACACGTGGGGAAAGGAATACTAATGAAGCTGCTAAACAGCAGCAAAATAATTCAACCACAATAGCAACAAAAATCAAATAAACACAAATGAATGTCTGCAATGTCATGCAATTTACATTTGTGTCAGTGTATGTGTAAATAACGGTATAAGTGGAATTGTCAGTGGGTTAAAAAAGGGGATTCGAAAAAATATACAGTTATTTTTGTATTTACAATGACTAGAGAGCAATATTCAAAACATGGAGAGTTTTCAAAGAGAGTAAGAGCATAATTTCAAAGGAAATGTTGGGGAGCTATTAAAGTTGTAAAACAGAAAGTGCCCGAAGTACAAAAAACAGTAAATCGAGACTACTAAGCAACAGGCATATTTAAATTTTTAGTCTAAGTTCAACCATTAAACAGGGCGTTACAGGAAGCGCAAAAAATGATAAAGCACAAAACGCCTGATAAGATTTAATTAAAAGGAAAAACATAAAAACAAAATAATATCATAAGATATAAAACGATTGCAGTTCGTATTACATGTTGTTAAAAGAGAAATTATTGTTAAAATGTATAAACAGAGAAGTGTTTTATAAATCTCATAATTAAAAAAAAAAATAATAAAAAAAAATCCTATAATATATAAAAACCTGTTAAATCAGTGTTACCGTCGTTTACCATGGATTTTCGAAGCCTTAACAATGGAGATGGCGGAAACAAATATGTCTGTCCAAGCGACAGGCAATTGGCATTGAGAGCAAAGTAAATATACTATATGAAAAATTTTCTATATTTGCTTTTAATAAACTAACTAACTGCACGTATAAGTATCAAAAATTATTCCGTACTACATTTTTTAATACAACTCCCTATCCTTCATCATGCTAATATACACACACACGCACAGAGTAGTTCCTTCTCGTAACTACATACTCGTAACTGTATACTAGCCAAGTACTCACATGCATAGTATGTATGTATATGTATACATGCACTTGTATGTATGTGTGATTTGTATATGAACTTAATTTTTTGTGTGTTTGTACTTCAATTCTTATGGTGTTTTTTCGTTTCGTTTTAACTACACAAATATTATTTTTACAAATGGAAGTATTCTGCCATCACTAACAAAAATAAAGTTTACAGTTTTTAAACTTGCTTTTGTGGTTGTTGTTTTTTGTTATACCGTTATAACAATACAATTTTTCTCTTTTAATTCTCTGGTACTCATTTGTTTAGTGTGCATGCATGATTTTGTTTCTGATAGCAGTTAATACAAGATAATTTCATTAAGTTAAGTATAATGAAGTGAAAAAATTATTAGAAATACATACAAGCATGTACCGAAAACATATGCTTAAGCAAGTAATCAAAAAAATTTGCATTAAAGCAAAATCAAATTCTAATAGTTTAAGTATTGTTAAAATAAGTAAGTATGTATCTCAGATAATTTAGAAAAATTTATAATAAGGAATAAAAGAGTAAGCAAATAAAGAATTTGTAAAACTCCCATAGGGTGTTTGCTCCACACGCTAATAAACCAGCTGAAGAATGAATCTTTCATGTAATATGTTATCTGATGCAATCAATATCATATGTATGTACATACATATGTACATACATACAGACATATGTATGTTCATAAGTATACATATACTTATGTACACATGTACATACGTATGTATATACATACTTACATAAGTACAAAGTATATTGCATATATGAAATACATACTTACATACATATGTATGTACATATGTATAAGTAAATGCAAATGGAAAATGTCGAACTTGTAACTGATCTGAAAAAATTAGGAAATACCGCCAATTCCATGTTTTAATAAAAGAGTTGATTTTCAAGAGGTGACTTTTTTCAAAATTCCGGATTTATATCATTTCTAGAGTAATTTTTTTTTACGTGCCTACGTAAGCATTACATACATACATACATACATATGTATAATAAGCACGTTTTGAAGTTGTTAAACTAAATAATTTGCATGAATTAATTACCATATTTTATGTAAAATCAAATGCTTCTTAGAACAGAAAGATTTGCTATTTTTGTTTTTGCTGATTGGAATAGTATTTTGATTAATCCTCATTATTCAAATTATAGATAATATTTTTGATTTTGCACCCTAGGACCATCAATTCATGTAGTTACTCCATAATTCGAAAGAAAAAAGGTTTATAATTTGTATGTAAATAATATTGAAACGCCTACACAAACACAGTAGACGCTTGTATCACAAAAATATATTTTTGGATTAAAAAGAGGAAAAGTGTTTTTTCCTTCAAAGACTATTTCAATTGTTTCTGAAAAAAGCATTTTAAAATGTCAAACTTAACTTTTTTAACGATTAAGAAAATACTATTTTTATTAAATAAATAACCACTGTCTACTGTCCTTTGAAAAAAATTAACAGAGAAGGTTATATATACTTATTTATAACTAAGAGATCATGTGGTGTAGTAATTAAAATTTAATTAACTGCTTATTAACACTTCAAATACAATAGTATATCATTGTTGGAGAGTATAGTCTCACACACAAACTTTCGCACAGCAATACATGCTTATTTCTAATAAAATAAATCTACTTGTAAAACAATAGAACACGACGTCGCCATTTACGCCAACTATAAATATAATGACGCCAAACAAATGAGATCCATTATTGCAACAAATACATTTAAATTTAATGATTCTGACGCCTTAAGCATATCCGCCTATTGTGTCGATTGCATGTTGTGAATATGTGTGCATTTGCTTACAAAGTTTGGGTTAAAGTTAGATAAATGAAAAAAACCTTTTCTGTATTACCTCGTACACACTCCATTATTCTTACTTGCTTATTATTCTTATTGGGATCTCTATAATATTACTCATACGACCTTATCATACATATATTTACATACATATGTATGTACATAATTAACGAGGGTACTTTTTTTGATTTATATTGATTTTTTTATATTTTTTACAAAGAAAATATTCTGTGCCCGATTATGTAGGCACGGTTTTTTTAAAACGAAATTAAGAATTTTTAAAAATTTTGTGTAAAAAAAATAATGTACGTACATATGTAAGTGATCGGTTTTTGCAACCGAAAGAAAACCAGAGTTGCTGCAGTTATTAAAAAATTATAATAATCGATTAATGTATATATCGAGCAATAAAAAAACGTAAGTGACAACCACATTATTTTACAGGAGAAGGATTTTTTCATTAACTGCCTTTGCACTAAGTTGTAGGGTTACTGCAAATTTGATTTCGCCGTAAGTTTCTGATTTCACTTTTAATGGTAAAAAATTTGAGCTAATTTGGATGATCGTAAATAAAATATTGTGAAAAATTATCATTGAAAAAATTAAAATCGAAAATTATGTCGGTTACGATTTTTTTTTTTTGGGCGGTAAGGGCATGATTTGATGACACCTTATCTTAAATTAAACCGTTCAAATAGAGATAAAGCTAAAAACGAACTGTATTTAACAGTCTGCTTAATTCTGAACTTAAATTTAATCGATTTGCTTTCGAGTCAAAAAGTGATTTGCGTTTAGTTTATGACAATTTGCATTTGGGTTAACTTAAATGCGAATGCCATAAGACTGCATCAAAACAAGCAAAATCCATTTAACATAAATGCGAACTTGGAGGGATTAACTAGCAATTTAAATACATTTGCCTACCGATTTCATCAGAAGCATTTTTGCAATTGCATATGCATATGTACTTACATGTATTTTTATTTACTAAATCTTCATTGCTTTTATCAAAAATATGTTTCCAGTTGCTACTAGTCCAAATACAATTAAAGCTAAAAGTAACTGGTGGAAAATATATTCTGCATAAAATTTTCTGTAAAAAGAAATAAATTAAAATTTCAGCTCTAGTATTTATAATTTTTACTTCCTTCCTGCTTCAGCTTTATTGTATTTCCCTTTAACCATTCAATTTTATATTAAACAATTGCTGTCAACTATGTCTACCCTGACAATTTACTGGCATTTTACATAGGTAAATTTTTTATACCTAAAATAAAGGATATTATGTCCTTTACGACTGCGACACACACACCGATATTACAAAATAATTTTGTAATTTTCAACATTTTAGCCTAGTTTTAGTTGCCTATAGGGAGATGGTTTATATACATATTTTATTTTAAAGCAAATATTTCAAAGAAGAAAAGTAAACACAAAGACAAATATTGGCACGCGCGTAAATATAAAATAAAAAGAAATTTAAAAGAAAACTTTTGTCCGTTTTCTTATTTGAAATTAGAAATCTCCCTCCTTACTTAAATGGCTTCAAATTTCCAAATCGTCATCCTCATTGAATTGCGGAGTAATGTTATAATATGTACATATGTATCTATGTACTCGTTTAAAAAAAAAATAACATTCTTCAAATATGGCTTTTATGTCAAGTGTACAACAAATACTCAATAATACAAGTAAAACCACTCATACGTACTTTGTAAATTTTTTATAAAAAATAAACATGTGTGCATATATGTATATATGTACATACATACATATGTATGTATGCGTAAAGGGTGCCGCAAATTTACGTTGTATTTGAATTTCAAAACATATAATGACAAAAAAACTTGACAATTCATATTTTATGGTTCGTAAAATGGAACGATGCATTTTCATTGTTGAATAGTATTTCAAAAATAATGATAGATTTAATCTGGTCAATTGTTGAGACAGTAGTTAGCGAAATTCAAGAAGACTGGATCTATTGAAAGTGTTAGTCTCATTGGCTGTCAAATAATAATTCGGCATCTAATATTACTGTTGAATGTCCAATAATACCGAATAGACACTACGGATAAGAACTTCGATTTTATAATCCAGTTTTTTCACTTAAATTTGAAGACAATGAAATAAAACAATTGCTACATGAAACATTTTTTCTGCCATTTCCGTGATCACAATTGGGGTTCTAAGTTGAACCGCATAACATCATTGGATTTCGTCGTATGGAGTTATTTAAATTGTTTTGTCAACCCCCATGGTTAGTTTTTATTTTGTATTACACGTAGTTGTTTTATTTTTAATGCATTTAAAACTAAATTATTGTTAAAAATCATTTTTCTGAAAATTATGTTTTCTATTTAGACTCCCGCAAAAATTGTCTATTCAGCAGCCAAGCAGATTTCTTTCACATTTTTTCAATAGCCACCAAATTATGTACACCTTTTTAAAAAAGTCCTGTATTTTATTTATTTATTTATATGCTCTTTGAAAGCATAGTGGTGTCTGTCTACAAAATGGAAAGCCATTAACCCCGGACATGCATATGTCTGCATGTGTGTATGTATGTATGTATGGATATGTATACAAACACATACACTTTTGTGACTGAGCTTTTAATAATAAATACTTCTTTTTGAGTCTGCTTTACTTTCATTTTACGTCCTTTTCATGCAAGTCATGTACATTTTACATTTTTTAAACTAAATATTTTATAACAATTTTTTTTAAATCCACATACTTATGTACAAGAATTTTTTACAGTCTTGTGCAATGATTTTGCATAGTAGCATTTGAAAAAATGTATAGAATATTTTTAGAATATGTATGTATATTAAAAAAATTGCAAATGCTACATCTTTTTTATCGGACTAGGAGATCATTAAAGAAAGAATTTTCTCTGTAAAGAGAAGTGCGATTCGCTGGACACCGACCACAAATCGATGTACGAGGTCTGTTCAATAGAAAGGGTGAATTTGGAAATGTCTCAGGCTACGTTCATTCAATTAGCATACACATGTCTCCAACATATGTTCTTTATTGAGTTTGTCTTTAGTTTAGTTTGTTTGTGAGAGGCATAACAGTAAGACGTGTTTTGCTTGTTCGGCGATTTTCTGCTTTGGAAAAAAATGCATCAAAGAATTTGCATCAAAGTTTATGTAAAAAGTAGAATGAAGTGCTCAAAAGCACTTGAAATGTTGAGAGTGGTATATGGTGATTGTACTCTGAGTCAGAAAAACGTTTACAAGTGATACAAGCTTTTCAAAGATGGTCAAGAAGATGTGAATGACGACGCTCGTCCTGGAAGCTCCATTACAGAAAGTGAGAAAAATGTGAGAATGGAGAATCATCGAATCATTGTAAGAGAAGTTGTAGAGGATGTCGTCATATCGGTTGGCTCATACCACACAATTTTCTTTTCGCAAATTTTGGGCATGAAGATTATGCCAACTGAAGCTACAACAAACAAAACATTTTGCAAAAAACTCTAATTGTTTTAACAATTGGTTGGGGAGAATATCCGGAAATAATAAATTTCAATATTAAGTATTTATGAACATATGTATATACATATTAATCGTGTATTAAATGAATTAATTTGACTTACTTATTTAAAGCTTAGGTTCTGTCTTATTTTATTTTATTAATCGCAATCTTTATATAGATTTTAAAATAAAGAAATATCCTCAAGATGGTAGTCAAAGAGTACCGAAGTATCTATGAATGAAATAAAATAAAAGACACCATAAACTTAAAGTAAATAAATTAACTTGATTATTCCAAATAAAACGGTAAAAACCTGGAATATATACATTGAATACTTATTTCTAGTCGAATACAATGCCAATCTTTTTTCTTTTGACAGACTCAATATTAAATTTTTGAACCATATCCATATTTAGACACATACATATGTATGAATGTACACGCATTCATACGTACATGCATATGTATGCCTTCCTTTTCTCTGTAAAGATCATATTACTCATACGTAACGGAAAGAAGGAAAAAAGTCAGAAAATCGCTGCCATATTTTATTCGTGTTATTACTCATACGTGCCCATGTGCGAGTCTGTGTTTGTGTTTGGCATATTTTGTATGCAAGTATGTAATTGTGTTTCTTGTTTTTTTGGTTTTCTGTTGTTTTCAATCTTGCAACTATGCAATATAAGTACATATGTAGCAGTAAACAAAAACAGGTTGAAAAAGCTTCCTTTTAATGACCATCTTTTTTTTGAAGGACTTTTACAATTGTTAAGGTTTTTCTTTTTTTCGCAGTAAAAAGTTGACGCAAAGTAGAGAATATGAATAAATGTGAATTATGTGTACATGTATATAAGTACACCTACTATGGCTTAGATCGTTCTGTTGTTGTTTAGTTAAATATAACGATGTTGGGTTTAAGGTCGTTAAGTGGGTGGCATTGTTCATTAACAGCAATTTTTTTGGGTTCACAGGTATTGTTATCATCAACAAGTAGATACAAGAGTACACAGTAAATGAATTAATTAAAAGTTGAACTTGAAAATCATGGAAAATTCACTATCATACAAACAAGCGATGAACCACCAAACCTAGCACAATTAGTTTGTTCTCAATTAGCCCATATAATGCAAATTTACTTTGGTTGTTTCAATGAAGTTTTCAGGAAATTCAACAAGCTAATGACTATAAAATTCAGAAAAATGATTTTGGAAACACCGTTGACTAGATTTAATGTGACAAGATGAAATTTATTGCATGAAGCCTTTTTGCGGACCGGTGCGGGCGGTGAAACAAATAAGATAAATATATATGCAGTTGCTAAAATCAGCTGAAATGTCTTGTCCTCATGCAAAAAACAAATCTTTAAGAAAAATCATGGTATAAAATTTTAAAAAATAGATATGGGTGGACGCAGTAAATATTAGATGCAAAATATTATAACTACAAATTAGATATATTCTCTTTTAAGTCAAAAAATTATATTTTTACACTATATAAATATTTACATATGTGTTTACATACATACAAACATCATGTAATTTCGTTTGAACTATTTTGATCTTTTTACCTTTTACATTTTTGCAGATTAAGAACAGGTTGGAATAGTTCACAAATTCATGAGCCCCTAAAGCCCGAAGAGCAGGCCGCCATAATTTCCGTTATCAAACGCAATGAAGAATTAGAAATTGCCGAACGTCAACGAGTGGGACGATTAGTTGAAAGAGTTGAAAAAATTAAGTCACGAGCTGTAGAACGTGGACCCAATTGTTGTCGTTTATGCGGTGACACATTTGGTATTCTAAGAGCTCATCGCATAATATGTGAAGATTGTCAAAAGTCTGTATGTTCAAAATGCAGTTTGGATATAAGTGTTCGCTATCATTCCACCGTAAAGACTAGAGAAACATGGTTATGCCGCATATGTTCAGAGACACGTGAAATGTGGAAGAAAACAGGCGCCTGGTTTTTCAAAGGTCTTCCAAATTATGAGATGCCAAGTTCTACAACATCCACACCCACAAGAAATACAGCGGTTGCTTCAAAACCAAGCGATATGATTACGCAACGTAAAGCTCAAAGTTGTCAAAGTACACCCACGCACAATGTGCGGGTTAAAAAATTAACGATACGAGTATGTGATTCCAGTAGTTCGGATGAGGATAATGGTGACAAAACAACAGCAAAAGCTTTTGATAAAGTGAATAATGCTTGTGATAATATAAAGAATATATCTATGAAAGAAAAAAATAAGGTCGCAGCCAAAAATGACACCAAAATTAGTCCCACTGTAAGTGAAGGCAAACTGCAAAGGGAAGATAGTTTTCGCATGCGCACATTTGGTTCCATACGTAGTTTTATCGATGGATCTACTGGAGAACGCAAATTGTCGAATGCTTTTTTCTTTAGCAATCGCTCAAACTCTCGTTTAGATGGCCCTGCCCAACCGGATTATGATACCATATCAAATGCTTCGACAGTTTGTACCACAGCTTCCATGAGTAATGCTGCCAACCGCAGAGAAGGTTCAAACTATTGCACAAGTCAAAGACGTAGTTCGATTTCTTCTTCATGGTCTATTAGCGATAGTTCGTCAGGCAACTCAGCAAACACCCCCTCTATGACAACTGCTAATCAAGCGAATGCCCATTGCCGTGATCCGTTACTAGGCTGGCTAGAAGTAGCCATAGCCTATAGGGAAAATTTTCATACTTTAGATGCCACAGTGGTGAGAGCTCGCGACTTACCACCAATGGATTCAGCAAGCTTGACCGATCCCTATTGTAAATTGAATATAATAACAGCCGAAGGTACGGCCAAATACATTAGATGGCAGAAGACAAGATGTGTGCATAAATCGCGTAATCCAGAATTTAATGAGACTTTACAATTTGTAGGCGTAGAACCAGAGGAGCTGGGTAATGCTCTGTTATACGTGGCCATATTTGATGAGGATAAGTATGGCCACGATTTTCTGGGTGCCGCTAAGATTAGTTTATCAACGGTGAGAAGGAGCCATTTATTTAAACTTTTTCAAATCATTTTTTAAAGTTAATTAATTGTTTTGTAATTTTTATGTTTTAATGATTGTGAATGTTGATATATGTATGTAAGTATGTAAATATTCGAAATTTACGAATTAAAAATTTGAAGCGGGATTAGAATTATATTCGCTATTATTGTTTTACTGTTTAATGGTAATTAAATTCATATATATATATATATATATATATATATATATATATATATATATATATATATATATATATATATATATATATATATATATATATATATATATATATATATATATATATATATATATATATATATATATATATATATATCATTTTTATAATGATTTTGATTGCGACAATAATTTTTTTAATAAAAATATTTATGCTATTTGTACTTTTTAATTAAAGCATTTGGAGACGTTCTACAACAGTTTTTGTTTGAATCTCTTTGATTTCAAGTTTAATTTTTTTATAAAAATGTTATTGTAAAAATTTTTGGACTATTATTTTTTTATAAATTGAATTCTCAAATTTAATTTCGAAAATTTGAATATTTTTACATCAATTACTATTTGAAAATTATATCTACATGTGATTGTTGCCTTTTAATTTTAGGTCCACAATAGCAATCAATATAGAATCTCGGTACCATTGGGACCCGAAGATCAATATAGTAATGCTGCCGAAATGTCACAAGAATGGTCACACGGAAAAGTTTTATTATCCTTGTGCTATAATACAAAAAAACGCGCTTTGACTGCTAATATAAAGCAATGTGTAAATTTAATACCCATGGACAATAATGGCAGTTCGGATCCTTTTGTGAAATTGTTAGTTTTTTGTTGTGTTTGTATAAAAGCATTCTGAACCTATTAAGATTATGTATTTTGTAATGATTATATACAATACTGAATTCTCATATTGTATTTTATTATTTTGGCATAAATATAATAGGTTGAATATTGTCAAACTGGTTAAAGTTCACTGACGATTTGGTTTAGCGACCAATGAAATGTCGGCATATGAACAGCTAAAGCCACAACAAACAAAACATTTTGTAAAAACAAAATATTAAAAATCGTTTCTCTTTTTTAGACAAATGAAACCTGATTCTCATCGCAATAAAAAATACAAGACCAGCGTAAAATGGAGAACATTGAATCCAATTTACAACGAGGAGTTCCATTTCGAGGCCAGCCCCCACGATCTTAACAAACAATCTCTTATAATAACGGTATGGGATAAGGATTTGGGTAAAAGCAATGATTTTCTGGGCAGCTTAGTGATTGGCTTTAATAGCAAAGGGTACCGTCTACAACAGTGGTTGGATTGTATACGTTTACCAGACCATTTTCATGAAAAATGGCATTGCTTAGCTGGAGACAATCCCTTGCATTAGTTTGATTTTGGGATTAAACGCCAATTGCCAATTCTACTGAATAGCATTTACCAATCTAAAAAAAATATTGTTTTAAACCAAAAACCAAACACTTTTTCTTCTAGACAGATATATTAGTTTTTATAGTGCATACATACATATGTATATGAATAACAGTATATAAATACGTATATTTTTCTCAATCTTTTTTAAGTGTCCTTAAATAGAGGAAATATTTAAATTGAAGCTAAATATTTGTTTGGAAAATCTTTGAAGAAAATATTAAAAAACAAAATAAAATACAATATTTAAATCAATATAGGCATATCAGTCAGTGGCTTTTCCTTTTTTGGACAGTTTGTAGAAATGTCGCTCCTACCTTCTTTAATTTTTTTTTGAGTATTTGTTTATTTAAGTAAAAAAATTATTTGGTTTGTTTGTTGATTCCATTTATTTAAATTAATTTGGTTTTTTTATTATATTTTCATACAAATTTATATTTAGACTCCTCCCTTTGTTTTCGTTATTAACAATGTGGTATTATCCAAATTTTATTTTGTTTAATTTAATTCAAAATTTGGTTATTTTAAGACTAGTCTTTTCAATGAATTAAACCTTTACCTAAATCTTGCTCACTGTTGCAATAGTTTTCAATATTAAAAAAAAAACTTACATACATATATATTTGGCTAACAAATCAGATAATTTTCGTGGTGTATTTTTGCAATCCTTCAATTCTTAATATATTCTTTTTTAATTTAAAAGCCTGTTGGAAAAGAAACCTCTAAATTTTGAAGAAAAATTTAATTTACAAACAACACAGCTAACACAAGCTTTTAAAACATTTCAAACTAGCAAAAACAAAAGCCTGATATCAGCCATAAGAAAATTTATTCTCTAAGCGCTTTTTTAGTTCGTTTTGTGGTTGTTGTTTGCTGTGCAGAACCTGCAACAGTCGTTGCAATAGAGAATGAGTTCGAAGTGTTGGGTGTATTGGGCGTACTATGCTTACTTTTGTGTAAACGTTTATGGTAGCTTTGAGCTAAGGAATTTACTATTGAAACCACAAAATAACACACCATACAAATAACGAATGTTTCAAAAATTTTGGACAACATATTGCCCGATTCGGCTGGTGTAGCATTACGTTGACGATGCAAACGTAGTTTCTGGTTGTTGAGAAAACCCTTAAAGGGTTCTTGTAGTTTCTTTCCAATTATTGGTATGGCTGCTAGCGTATCGACGGCCTTTTCAATCAGCGACTCGTTAAAGGCAATAATCACAAATACTTTCTGTATATGCATTTTCACAACAGCTTTACCAATGAGAGTGGCACCAAAGAATGTCCAGAATGGCACCAAAAAATGGCCACAGGTAATGCCAGCCAAATCGAACAAGGGGTTTGGTATCTGTAGAACGATGAAATGACAAGAAATGCAAAAAAGAATGACAGAAGATTATATAATATACAATAAAGAAATAAAATGTTGCAGAATTTAAAATGGGGAAAGTGGAATGAAAACTACTTGATTTAATTAAATTTTTTTTGGTATTTAGGAAGACATAAATTGAAAGTAAATAAAAAAAATTAACTAAATAAAATCAAAAACGAGTTCTGTAATAAGAGTAACACAGTCCCTTATGATAAAATATTCGGAAGCTACCAAAACTAACATTTTACATATATTTTTATTATTTGTTTTTAAATTTATTTTGTGAAGCTTTTATAAGAGACTTTAGGTGAAGTTTTTGTATATGAAAATTATAAATTGATAATATTGTCAATATTTTGTATTGAAAATATTTAAAAAACTTTTTTCATTTGTTTTTTGTTTCAAATTGTAAAAAAAATTTTCCTGAAGAAGACAGCCACAGGTTGTCGAAATATTGAAAAATAAAAAATAAATATATTGTTTTTAGACCTCAAACTCGATAAATTAACACAATTAATTTGACAATTATATTATACATATGATATTGAGGAAAAGTATACCTTTCCGTGTTTTAAAGGGGTTACAAATGCAAATCGTGGGATACCCATAACTCAGGCGATTCAATTCATTTAAAATTAACAGCCATATTGCTGTTCATTTGTAGAATTTGTTACTAAATATCAAGTAGTCAGTTTATAGCGAAATGCTGAATATATCTACTGTTTTGGTCAATATTGGAGTTTTTAAAATTGTAATGTATGTGTAATTAAAAAAAAAAATTTATTTATTGTGGGTAAAGCTAGTTAGTCTATGTATCGCCATTTTCTTGGTGGTAATGGCAGCCCATTATGTTTGAATAATTATTGGTTTTTTAATTTGATTAGTTTTTAAAAATAAGTATTTGTTTCATAATAAAATTTAAAAATTTCCAAAATGGATATTGAATGTAAAAGTTCGAAGCATTCGATGTATGAATGTATATATGTATGTACATTTGTGGTGTAATAATAATATAACGAATTATGATACATGTAAAATTAAATAATATTGCTACAGACAAAAAATACAAGTTTAGAAACTTACACTGGCACAGGCTAAGATTCCAAAGAAACCAATACGTTCCACAACACGCTCCATAAATAACTTTCCTCTATCCATTAATCCCAAATTTTTTTGATTCTTTTTGGCCTTTAAAGCTTCAAATTCAGCCAATTCTTCCGCATCGTCAGGATCATAGCCAGATAAACGTGCTGCCTTGGCCATAAAATATGGTGGTAGCTCACCTAAAGCAGTACCAGCACCCCACAGAAAAGCCTCAAAACGTACTTTCGACATAATAGACCAAATACTTGGAATTTTCTTAGCGTATGGTTCATCCGGGCAGATGATACTAGAAAAGTTATTTATAAATTTTAAATTGCTAATAATTAATAAAACGCATCAACATACTCATCTGGATATGGCGGTTTGGGAAAATTCAAAGAATTACATTCATATGCCGCTAAAGTAACACTAGCTATATGAGGCCCTAAATATAACAAAAACGTATGAAGTCCAGTCCCTAAGCCTACGGACGATAAAATGCCCAAACCCGTCCAATACACTACAAACCAAGTATTATTTTTTAAAAAGTCTATTAACATTTGATGACGACCTGGTATTTGATATATAAGAGCTATACAACTAGCTATAATTAGAAATATACCAAGCGAAGTCTTTCTTTGTGTTAATCTAGAAAATTATATATAAAAAATTTCATAAACAATATGCTTTGAAATAGATGGTAAAAACTTACTTTCCACTTAAAGTCTTCACGATTTCAATTACTTCTAAACTACAATATGAAAATGTTTTTATTGGATGCCTCCATAATACTAAAGTCTCGCGTTCAGCTTTCAGCTTTTGCTTTTGTTGCTTATTCAATGGCTTTATCTGTTTCGAATTCATTATTACCAACGTACCGTTATTGGTTTTCCGAAGTTTTCCCACTAAATTTGTATTTGTTGAAGACGAGGTTGCCGATGTTGCTGATGTTGTTGATAATGAAGTCTTTGCTTGCTTATTATTGGAGTTTTCTTTGTCTACATTTTTGCGCTGCCGCGTTTCTTTGTCTTTTTTATGATTTTGTGACATTTATACTAAAAAGTTTTAATAGTGTTTTCTTGAGTTTTTTTTTCTTCTCTTTTTATTGCTGCTTTACTTTATTACAACTTAAGTTTGCTAATACATATGTATACATAGATTGTATTTCTCTTTTTGAAAATGGAGATTTTATTACTTGCTATCCGGTAAGAGATGGCGGAGGTGGCGTAATTATTTTGCTTTGTGTGTTTACAATTTTGGTGTCTTTTTAAGAGCTGCAAGAAAGAAAAAAAGACATACATAGATTATTTGCATCCCTTCTGAACAAAGTGAAAACATATAGTATTCTAGTGTTTCTGAAAAGAAACACTGATCACTGTCTATGAGTCCCAATTACCGAAGGTCCTTTTCTCATTGCTACAAAATGTTTGAGTATTGAAGGGTAAAGCTTATTATTATCCATGGACAAGATAGTTCAGTGAAAAAAAAACAAATCTTAATCAGAAAATTTTTCTTATTTCGTTTTTTATTCAATCGTGTAACTACTACCATTGTAACTACTAATGCTTTTTAAATTTATATTTCTGTCATTACTTTATTTCATTTAATACTTTTTTGTGATACCTGTGATAGATACAGAATGGAAAATTGGAAACAGACAAATAAGCAAGACAGAAAGCAGACACACCCAGAGTCTACGTAGGAATCGAACCTGCGACCTGATTAGTAGACTAGTTCACTAAGTACTAGTCTACGAATGCTACCAATATAATATTAAATTTTGCTGGCGAATTATTTTTAGTTATTCTTTCTTTAAATAAAAATAAGCCTTTTTGTGTTAACTGATATACAACAAACAATTATACTCAATTATTTTTCTTGCAACATTCATACAATTAAACGCCCGTTAGTCTTTATTTTAAATACTTAATATTGATATTTATTATTCAGGATATTCTCCTCAACTAATCGTTAAAAAATTAAGAGTTTTTGCAAATTACATTGTTTTCAAACTACTTAAACTTCACTGACGATTTGGTTTAGCGACGCATGAAATGTCGGCATATGAAGAGCTAAAGCCACAACAAACAATGCCTCTTGCACTATACATATATATGTATATATATATATATATATATATATATATATATATATATATATATATATATATATATATATATAAGTATACATATACATACATATACACAACATACATATACATAAGTACATACATACATACATATGTACATATGTGTTCCAAGATTAGCATACTCTTATAACAGTAGTTTAAATGTTTATCAAAACGTGGCCAAAATTATACATATGTATGTACATATGTACTTATGTGCATACTTATGTATGTAAGTATGTATTAAGGCATGTAGGTCGTTAAAATATGTATATAGCACGTGTAAGAACATTAGTAGAAGCACCTTATCTGAAAGACACAAAAGAGCGCGTACTCGTCACCATAAGCCAGCGTGTACAAGTGACTTTTTACAGATTTCATTGTCTGCAAATTCTTAATAAGTAAAGTACATACTTTAAATACATCAGGATTATGAATAACAAGATAATTATGCACTACGAAATAAATACAAAGGTATGCACATACATCTATATGTAGTACATATAAGTATATACATATGTACATACGTGTGCTTATATACATAAGTGGCATGCATACATATATGTATAAGTAAGTACATGTAAGTATATGTGTGCTCAATCATACATAAGTATGAACTCTGATATGTAACTAAATAGTTATAATAACAAAAATATATCAAATTTACCTTATTATAAGTTAATTTGAGATGTAGTAATACATTAATCCTAAAATCGTGTAATTACACACTGTTAAAAACGAAACAATTTTAATAAAAATAATAACATATTGTGGGAAAATTAACATACGACTAAAACGCACCAATGACAAGGAGCCACATAATGTTTTGTTTTTATTTTAATTGTTTTTGCTTCTTGTTCATCTGATGAGAGAAAATATATGAGAATCAAGTGCATAAAGAGCAAAGTACATTCGTACAAAATATGTACTCGCTTATCTACAAATACAATAAACTACACCTTGGATACATGTATATATTTTGTTGTTAGAAAAATTTGTGTAAAATATAAGTACATGTCAAACTCAGCTGACTTGAGCAATTACTAAAGTAATTGTAATATTATGGTGTATATAGATCAAATCCGGTTTGGGGATGAAGTTTTGCATCATTATTATTATTTATATATTTTAGTTGGTTTGGCGTTCAAGTGCTTATCGTCACATATTTTCGCCTTGTTTTGTTGGCCCATTATAGGCAAAAAACGAGATTGCTGACGAAATCCATATTGACAGAAATTGCTTTTTAATGATTAATTATAGTTCAAAAACCACACTTCATTTTTATTATCCAGTAAATTTACATTTAATGAGTGATTGCAAACTCTAAACCTTTTATCCGGAATTTCTATCTTTGTTCGAAAATTTTTTAATAAACTGGCATCACGAATTGGTGCAAAAAACATGTTATTTTATTTTTCGTTTTAACAAAATTGCTCAGAAAATTGTCTTGGCCAAAAGAAGTGGGTGTTCGATGTAAACAGAGAAGGGGTAGCTAATACCTCTCATTTGCTCTCATCAAGTGTTGCCAAGTCTAGATAATTATCACAATTGAATGTATCATCTTGATTAGAGATTATGGGTTATTTAAAATCCGTTGTTCATTATAAAACTTTTTTTCATTTTTTGTGTATCTCATCGTTTATCACTTAGCTTATGAAATTTATACATAAGGACTAATAAATGTAGTTTTGATTGAATATAGTTTGTAGATTTTCAATATATTGTAGACGTAGTCTTGGTGATTCAATTATATTGACATTATTGCGGTATAAAGGTGTTACTAATACCTTAGGCTAACCGTAGCCTAATATTAGTGGAATTGTATTCATAGCTGATCAGAGTTTTATCTGAATCCAGCAGTCCCAAAATTCTTCCTTAGAGTAGTTGTTGGTGTTTCTTTTTGTGATTCTCAGTGCTAGTTATTGTCGCTGGGTCCCGAGCTTTCAACACCTTATAAATATCACAACTGTTAGCAGGTATCAACCTCAGTGAAAACCACTGGCGTTAGTAAACTGACCGTCTAGTATGTAGCGTTGACAGGTTGGCTTAACATCTCTGAGGCAAAGGATGTGCCATTGATATGGTAATCTAATGGCTATTGGTCTAGTGTCGACACTTCCTTACCCAGTTATCGCATTGGGTTGCGGTGATCGGCTTAACTATTGTTCTCGTTTATCACTTATAAATACATTTTTTCTGCAGAGGGCAAAATTTCCTTTTGTTTCAGTGCTCGCTTTTCTGCCAGATATATCATGTCAATATGTTCCTTTCGAGCAAGTGAAATTTCCCCTAATGAGTATTTTTGTGTTTTCCTGTGTCATTCATAATATATTGGTAACATTGCTCTCTACGTTCTCCATATTTAAAATAATAAGAGAAATAGAATGCACTTTAAAAATGCATCGTAAGAAAACGACAACAACAATAAATATACGGAAAACAATAAGCTAATAAAATCAATTTAACTAAATTCCTTGAATTTTTTATGGCTTTGTTGTAAAATATACCTAAATTTCCCACAAAAATTTTGATACCTAAATGTATTATATTCTTTGCGAAGTAGTTTTTTTTTGCAAAACTTTAATCTGTAAATTTTTTCCTGTAGCAAAATTTTTTACCTTTTTTATCTTTATATACTAAACTATTATTTAATGTTTTACGCAAAATTATATTCTTAATTAAATTTATCACTTTTTGCTATTTTTCTAATGATTTCACACGAGTTTATCTTAATTTTATTTGAAAATTATAAAATGTTACCACAGAACATACAATGTTACAAAATTAACCACCACACACTTTTTTCTCTACTAGAATTATACATGTGAATAAAACAATAAGAAAAATAATCTAATTGTTTCAGGGTTGCATGAACAGCAGTGTTCGGAGTATATTAAATTTTAAGGAACACAACTATATCAGAGTAAATTCATGTATATATATATATATATACTAGCTGACCCGGGCAAACGTTGTTTTGCCTTCAAATTTTATTTTCACTGCAAATCTGGTTTCGTTGCTAAGTCATGGCGGATTGATATTTCGAAGAAGAATGAAAGGTGCACTAAATCGGCATAGCAATTATTGCTCAAATACCGGTATCGGGCTAATTAACGCCACTACACGCTGATTAAGGACCCAACGCCTTCAGCAAAACACAGCATAGGCTTATCGCGCTAATCTCTATCGGGCAAACTACACAGAAACACTCCTCACGGTCTATAGAGCATATATTTAAATTTTGGTCAAAATCGGTGCAGTAGTTCTTGAGTTACGGTGCAAAAACACAAAAAAAAACTAAATATTGCGCCATCTGTCGGACGAACTGCAAACTACACAGAAACACTCCTCACGGTCCATAGAGCATATATATAAAATTTGGTCAAAATCGGTCCAGTAATTTTTGAGTTTAGCGATCACGAACATACACGTAATTTTTATATATGTAGATATATATATATATATATATATATATATATATATATATATATATATATATATTATATCGTAATATATGTCAAAATCAGCTGATGGTATTAATATATATGGAATTAAAATTACAAACGAAGATCGACCAAACATCAAACTCAGAACATTAAATATTTGTGTTTCAACATACCTTTTAGTATTTATGTTAGAACGTCACCTAATAAATTTTAGTTTTGAGAGAGAACGAAAACGTTTAATAGTAATATTAGACAGATATAATAAGGACAAATTAATAGGAAAAACAAGAACGTCCACTGTTATGTATGTATATAACAATATTCTTCAGGTAACACGGATAATTTCGTAGCTAAGAATAAAAATCTATTGTACAAAATGTATCTGCAAAACGAACTGATTACAATAAAGCTGAGATTGCAGATGTAAAACTCTATTAAAAAATTGTTTCAAACCTTTATATATGGAGTTTAAGAAATATTTTACATATTACCTGGGGTGTTCCATAGAGCTTATTAAATTAGCTTAGTAAATTTTTAAAAATAAAAAGATTTTGAATAAAGAGGCAAAATAGAATTTACTACAATATATAACAAAACCAATATGTTCTTCCTCTTTAGCACAGGGTGTACTCTACACGTTATAATTATAGTTGCTTCATGCTGTGTTCTAGAATACATAAGTAAGAAATAGCAACATTGTTATTGTTGGCAAGCTTTTTGACAAGTAAACAATTTTTATCAATTGCTGGCCATTTGGAATTTTTAGTGATTTAATTAAAAAAGTAAATTTTGCTAGATGCCACTTTAAACGTTTTTGTAATTTAAGCATTTTATAAACTCATTAATACTTAATTTTTATTCTGTAGCAATTTTTCTGTCGGCATCATTTATCGGTCGTAATTGAATTTTAGCATGGAATCAGAGTTGCCGACGGCCGCTATGATGGAGAATGATCCAACTGGCCATAAACAATCTCTTAACGATGTAACTCCTATGGAAACGGGTGAAGATATCGATAATCCTGCGGGTGCAAGTGGTAAGAGTAGAAATAGACAATTTAATGAAAATTTCAATTCAATTTTATTTTGCAAGTAAGATAACATGGTTATTACTTCAAGGTATTTCAGAACAGCACATGGATACGGAAAATGTAAAGAATGAAGGCCAGATAGCGGATAATTTAGCTCATGGTGAATCTGTCAATCGCGTACCAGAAACATCTGCAGCTAGCGTGTCCTCACAATCGGAACAACTGGATACTTCTAATGAGAACTTAGCCACCTTGGCAGCTGTATCTGCTGCCGGAGCTGAAGTTAATGCAAATACAACATCTCAATTACAGACAACGGAAGCTTCATCGGTTACCAGCCAGCCAACAGCTGACGAAACAAACAAACCCACTAATAATAGCAGTACAAATAATAATCCACCAGCTGCTTTACAAACAAGTAATCCCCCCTTAGACGAAGAGGATGCTAAATGGCATACAGTTGGTATATTTCAAGGTCTATCGACTACCGTCACTAGCTACATAGACAATACGGTGTGGTCATCTTCAGGCTTAAATATAAATGCGGAGGATATACCACATTTAAGTCAGCATGCCCGTGTCAATTTAGAACCTGGAACAGCATATCGCTTTCGTATAAGAGCATTAAATTCTGTAGGAGCCAGTGACTGGAGCGAAATATCTAGTTTTAAAACATGTTTGCCTGGTTTTCCTGGAGCACCCTCCGCTATTAAAATATCTAAATCATCAGAAGGGGCTCATCTTACATGGGAACCACCACCAAGTTGTGTAAGTTCCAACGAAATTATAGAATATTCCGTCTATTTAGCAGTAAAACCTGGCAAAGAAAAGGAAGCAAAAGCTGGACAAAGGGCTCCCGCTCAACTGGCCTTCGTTAGAGTTTATGTGGGGGCAGCCAATCAATGTACAGTTTCTCACACTTCATTGTCGGCGGCCCATGTTGATTGCTCCAATAAACCGGCAATAATCTTTCGCATAGCGGCCCGTAATGAAAAAGGATACGGGCCAGCTACGCAAGTAAGGTGGCTTCAAGATCCAGTTCAAAATACTGCTAGCAATCCAGGTTTGGGACCCAACAGTTTGCTTTCACCTACTCGTGTCAAACCTGAACTTACAGGTGCTTCACCTGGCAAACGTTTTAAGGCAGCAGTGGGTGCTGGTGGCCGTTAAGAAGTCTAAATTAGATTGGATAATTTCGTTTATCTTAAAATAAATATTTTCCGAATGTTATAAATTCATAATTTTTAAAACAAATTCATGTTATTATAAATATGCGTCTTAACTTTATGATATTACGATTAAGTTTAATTTACTACTATGTCAACTTAATTGTACTTTAAAATACTTTTATAATTAATTATTATTAAAACTCGTTTAATAAAGTTAATTAGTATATATCTTTTCAATCACAAGACAAAAAAAGTATCTACAGTAATATACAAAAGCATGACATTTTGTTTATTATCTCTTAAAATTTGTTGGAATAAGAAGAGATCGCTTACATAGTTTCCTCATACGATCACATAAATTCAAAATTAAAAACAGTTCCAAACCTATGGGTACGCTCGTAAATGCTGAGCTGTGCTGCAACAGGAAAGCAAAATTTACTTTTAGCTCTTTGATGCCCAAATTGTGCTAACCATTGTAATTGTAATTTATTGTTAAATTCTAATTTGTTACATATTTTATATTTATTCCTTTTACTCCTGCAAGGAGCATAGGACCGCTCATGTTTTGTATGGTAAAAATTATACAGACAGATTCTAATATTATGTGTGTGCAACAATGAGAAACAACCGCAGTAAAATTGCAGTCTTTTTTTTACAAATGTACATCATTTAGTGGCCCACTTTTGAAATAATCTCTAAGAATAAAACTTCGTTCTTTACAACTTACTTGTATCTATCATATATATATCTATCATACTTATATGCCTTAGCAAGTATTTCTATGAACAGCATGTGTATATAATGTCTATATGTTTTGGACTTTTTATAACAATTTTAATTAAAATACTCGTGTATATATATATATATATATATATATATATATATATATATATATATATATATATATATATATATATATATATATATATATATATATATAATTAAAATGCTCGCCTATATACATATACATACATCGCAATCGCTTTTTATTATATTTAAATCATTATTTAATATCTGCATTGAAATTTGAATGATCTATATTAAAAATTGCAATATTTAACTTACAACAGTTTTGTTGCAACAGTTTTAAACGGCATATATTCTATAATATTTTAAATTATCTAAAATTAGAGAACATTTTAATAATATAAAATTTCGTAAAACAAAAAAACGTATTTATATTTACCTTCTATAGCAGCACATTGCTGCTCTAAGTACTCCTCTGTATTTAAGTCCTTTAGAAAAGTCTCTCTTTTAATGGATACACTATAATCGGGACCATATACTAAGAAATCTTCATTATCTGCAGATATATCATCGTTTAAGTGAAAATCACAAATTGCTGCAGTTAGGGAGCACCAATAGCGACTAGCGTTTGGAAAATTGTAGCCACCACCGCCTAATATTAAACAGGGCAAATTGTAACTTAATACAAATTTCATACACTCTATCAGATCTTCTGGTATTAAATTAGAGCCACCCAAGGGATCGCCTACAATAACATCAGCTCCACACTGTACTACTACAACATTCGGCTGGTATATATCAAATATTTTACCGCATATCCTGAACAGAATTATTAAAGTTAGTACGTATTCGATTAATTTATGCTTCACTACCTTTTAAAAAATTTCATGTAGTTCTGCCCGCTTATACCAGCTTTAAATGGGAAATTAGCAGTGTAACCCAGACCCTTACCACAACCCTTATCCTCCACTTTACCTGTACCTGGATAATAACCACACTCAAGTTGATGAAATGACAAGCAAAATACTCTCTTGGTAGAGTCAAAAGCACTTTCTACGCCATCGCCATGATGATTATCTAGATCTATGTATAGAATTCTTCTAAATTTCTTTGTTAAAACTAAAATACCTAGTACAATATCATTGATATAACAAAAACCGGCAGCCTGATCTCTTTGGGCATGATGCCAACCTCCACACCAATTTATAATGACTTCCATTTTGTCTTGGGATTTGCACAAATAATCACAGGCTGTCATAGTGGCTCCGGCTATGGTACATACATAATGTTTTATGCCCGGCCATGGCGGACACTCGTAGGAGAGACCATGACGGTCAGATAAATATGAACAATCAGAATCTTCTGAATCCATTTCTGGGTCAAATAGTTCTTTCTGTTGTTGGCAATATACTTCTGAATCTCTTTTTTCTATTTCACTTTCATAGATATCGAGCTGTTTTAGGAAATCTTGATTGTGAAAGCCCCTCAAGTCTGCTTTAGTACACACCAAAGGTCTAATTCGTTCCATATGAGTGAGTAACCCATAGGATTTAATTAAATTGTGGGTTAAAGAAGCCTTTATTTGGAATATTAAAACCAGATGTTCATTTCTCTGACTGTTATAAGAACTTTTAGGACTCACCCTTCCTTTAACGGCGGGATTTTTATCAGCCTGTTGTATTAAGTTTTCACTGTAAACATATTTCACCTTTCTAGACATTTTTTTAAAATAATTTTTGCTAAATATCGGATTGGCTTTCTTAGAAATGAAACCGGCTGTGCAAAATTTGGCGCGCTCACAATTTATATCAAATCAGTTGTTTTTCTCTCATAGAGATGCCAGAAATTTATGAATGGTGTTTTTCTACCTTATTTAATGGTTATTGTTACAGTTTGAGAAGAGTTGTATTATTTCAATTCAATGCAATTTGAGTGCATTGAATTGAAAGTAAGAAAATTATAGTTATAATTTTTTACCGACTTTATTGTTATTATTAATAATTGCACATCATTGCGAGTAATGTTATTTATATTATTTTAATCTTTGCATAATTAACAACTCTTGTGTAACAGTATTAATTTCCAAAGTAATATTCATGTTGTATATTCATATTCTTTGCAACTTAACGAAGGTAATTCGCCATTTCTTCTAATAAGAAAAAGGTTTGTCGGGCTTTGTTAGTTAAATTGGAAATTTTGTGAGTGGCAGACGTGCGTTAGCGGATGTTTAGTGTTGTGTCAAGTGTTATACCAAAAGAAAATTATAGAGAAAATAGTGTGAAAAGCTACAAGAAAATAATATATTACAGTATTTAAATCGAAATAGCAATTAATTATTAATCGGTGGATACCTGGTAAATATTCATTCTTAATGCATAAACTTTACACACGCATACATACTTATACCAGTGTATACATTATGTCGTTGAAAACTACTTGACCGTATGATTATAACAAAATTGTCTAATTAGTTTCTGATATATTAGGTTAGGATTAACAAAGCAGCTTTCGCTCACTTGGGTCTCTGATTTGATACCTTTGTGATACTAATGATAGATAGACAATGGGGTATGGGATACAGGAGAGTAAAGAGAAATATATAATTGGAAGATAATGATCTGCGATTCCAATTCAATCAAATTCAGATTTGTATTTCCTTATATTGAGATGGCCGTATTAAAAGCATAGTATTAAATAATTTCATTCTTCTAACAAAAGCTTTTTCATTGGCAAACACTAAACATATAATTTCTAACTATTCCAAGTTTCATGTTTGCTGGGTATAATTATATGTACTTATGTACGTATCTTGTGTGTGATTTTATGATTGCGTTAGTAGCAATTTAAAATATTTGTGTATAACTCTTAGGAAAACCAATTTTGAACGAAGATATGTATATGGCTCACTTCCCTAAATAAATACATTTCTTCGTTTCTTGTAAGCTATTGGTATTTATTCTATTTATATTATTGTTTAATATCTACATTGAACTTTAAATAATCTCGTAGTCTTATTTTGTGGTCAGATTTTTTTTAAATAGCAATACTTATAACAATTTCCTAATATTGAAATTTATTATTCGGGATATTCTTTAAAACTTATCGTTAAAACAATTAGAGCTTTTGCAAAATTGTTTGTTGTGGCTTTAGCTCTTCATATGCCGACATTTGGTTTAGCGACCAATGAAATGTCGGCATATGAAGAGCTAAAGCCACAACAAACAATGCATTATAAAACAATTTCTTTTGGTAACTTTAAACATCATAAGCTCTATATTTGAAGTTATTTGAAATAAGGGAGAATTTTATTTTCTATAGTAGCATATTGCTGCTCTAAGTAAACTAATGTATTTAAACCCTTTAGAAAGTTCTCCCTTTCAATGCATACACCATAATCAGAACCATATACCAAGAAATAAGTATTCATTATCTGCATACGTACATTCATATGTATGTATGTACATATATCACCGTCGCAAATTGCCTCTGTTAGGGAGCACCTATTCATTGTGAAAGCCCCACAAGTCGTCTTTAGTACAAACCAATTATTTCATACTAAAGAATATACATAAGTACATAAATCATGATTTATATTTTTTGCTAATACGTAGCATACGACTTGAAGAAGCATTTGTTGGGAATATTATGAACAAGAGTTCATTCCTTTAAGCACTTTTGAGCATCACACTCCCATTAACGGCAGGATTTTTATCAGCCTGTTGTATATAGTTTTCAATGTAAACATATTTCATTTTCCTAGAAATTTTTTTAAAATAATTTTTGCTAAATATTGAGTGGCTTCCTTTGGATTGAATTCGGCGCTATCACAATTTATATCAAAACAGCTGTTTTACTTTCATAGTGATGCCAGAAATTTAAAAATGAAGCTTTCTACCTTACTTTTTTTAAATTGTTACAGTTTGAGAAGAGTTGTATTATTTCAATTCAAGAAATCCATTTGAAAGTAAGAAAATTATAGTTATAATTTTTTACCGACTTTATTGTTATTATTGAATATTAATAATTGCACATCATTGCGAGTAATGTTATTTATATTATTTCAATCTTTGCTTAATTAACAACTCTTGTGTAACAGTATTAATTTTCAAAGTAATATTCATGTTGTACATTCATATTCTTTGCAACTTAACGAAAGTTAATTCGCCATTTCTTCTAATAAGAAAAAGGTTTGTCGGGCTTTGTTAGTTAAATTGGAAGTTTTGTGAGTGGCAGACGTGCGTTAGCGGATGCTTAGTGTTGTGTCAAGTGTTATACCAAAAGAAAATTATAGAGAAAATAGTGTGAAAAGCTACAAGAAAATAATAAATTACAGTATTTAAATCAAAATAGCAATTAATTATTAATCGGTGGGTACCTGGCAAATATTCATTCTTAATGCATAAACTTTACAAACATACATATGTATGTATACCAGTGTACACATTATGTCGTTGAAAACTACTTGACCGTATGATTATAACAAAATTGTCTTATTAGTTTCTGATATACATACATATTAGGTTAGGATTAACAAAGGAGCTTTCGCTCACTTGGGTCTCTGATTTGATACCTTTGTGATACTAATGATAGATAGACAATGGGGTATGGGATACAGGAGAGTAAAGAGAAATATATAATTGGAAGATAATGATCTGCGATTCCAATTCAATCAAATTCAGATTTGTATTTCCTTATATTGAGATGGCCGTATTAAAAGCATAGTATTAAATAATTTCATTCTTCTAACAAAAGCTTTTTCATTGGCAAACACTAAACATATAATTTCTAACTATTCCAAGTTTCATGTTTGCTGGGTATATATGTACATATCTTGTGTGTGATTTTATGATTGCGTTAGTAGCAATTTAAAATTTTTATAACTCGTAGGAAAACCAATTTTGTTTGTATATTGTTCACTTCTTTAAATAAATACATTTCTTGGTTTCTTGTAAGCTATTGCTGCTATAAGTAAACTGCTGTATTTAAACCTTTTAGAAAGTTCTCTCTTTCAATGCATACACCATAATCAGAACCATATACTAAGAAATATTCATTATCTGCATACGTACATATTTATGTACATACATATATCACCGTTCAAGGGCAAGTCGCAAGTTGCCTCTGTTAGGGAGCACCTATTGATTGTGAAAGCCGCACAAATCGTCTTTAGTACAAGCCAATTATTTCATACCAAAGAATATACATAACCATGATTTATATTCTTTGCTAATACGTACCATATGACTTGAAGAAGCATTTGTTGGGAATATTATGAACAAGAGTTCATTACTTTAAGCACTTTTGAGCATCACACTCCCATTAACGGCAGGATTTTTATTAGCCTGTTGTATTAAGTTTTTATTCTAAACAAATCTCTCTGTTCTAGATATTTTTTGAAAAATAAATTTAAAAAAATATCAAAAATGCCTTAGAGTTGTTGGATTCACAGAGTATTCTGCAGTTAAAGGGAAGTCTTATTGCTCCAAATATGGTGAGTCTGCTCGATGTATTTTAGGCGCTGAATTTTTTCGAAACCAGCTGTTTTACTTTCATAGGGATGCCAGAAATTTATGATAAGGGCTCGATTACCATACTGTAATAGTATCTGTTACAGTTTGAGAAGATTTGTATTATTTTGAGTGTTTACGATATGGGTGCCTTGAATTGAAAGTCAGGAAATGAAATTATATCTATACAGATTTATTGTTTTTGTATTACAATAATTTTTTATGTTATTCCTGTTTCTCAGAGTATAGTTAATTTTGTTTAATGGCGTAGATATATAGGATGACATCTCCAAATTGGAGGAAATTAATACTAGTTTGAGGAGCTCTGCTATGTTTTTAAAATTATGTGAGATAATATGCATTTACTTCTTAAAATAGTTTATGGCAAACTGATATGCGCGAGTAGTTGCTTAGAGTTGTGTAATTTGAAAATATTAATTGCACATCGTTGCCAGAAATATTATTATTATGATTTCAATCTTTGCTAACAACACTTGTGCAACAGTATTTAAATCCAATGATCATACATATTTTTGCAACTTAACGAAAGCTAATTCGCCTTTTCTTTTAATGAAAGTTTTTCGGTCTTTGTTAGTTAAATTGGAAATTTTGTGTGTGGACGACGTAAGTAAGTGGGTGGTTAGTGTTGAATCAAGTAATATCTCTTAAAAGAAACTTATAGAAAGAATTGTGTGAAAAGCAAAGAGAAAATATTAAATTAGCAATTAATTATTAAGCGGTGGGTACCTGGCAAATATGCACTCTGAATACCTTTATAAACTTTACACACACAAACACAAACATATACCAGTGTATAAATTTTGTCGTAAAAAACTACTTGACCGTATATTTATAATAACAAAATTTTAAACCACAATTAATGTATAGTTTGTTTTTGATATATTATGTTAGGTTTAACAAAGCAGCTTTCGCTCACTTGGGTATTTGATTTGATCCTTTTGTGATGTTTATGATAGATAGATTGGAAAATGGGCAGAAGACAATTAACTAAGATTCTAATTAGATCAAGTTAAGATTTGTATTTCCTTTTGTTGAGATTACCGAATCAAAAGATAGTATTAAATAATTTCATTTTTCAAACAAAAGCTTTTTCGTGTAGTTTTATATAAAACTAGCGGTTGCTATTTGGCAAAACTCGACCAACATGCACAACTTAAACTATTTTCAATAGAAATTGTATAATTGTATTACATATTTACAAACACTAAACGTATAATTTGTAACTATTCCAAGTTTCATGTATCTGTAAATTTACATGTTATTAGAATTGTCGCATGAAAACCCATTAAACTCATTCTTTTGACTTCTCTCAGCAGAAGAAAAAGTTTAAATTCTTGAAAGGGATGAACATTTAATATTTGCGCTCTTTTTAATAAGTTTTCAAATGGCTTTTTTGATTGGTTATCTTGTTCGCGATAGAACAACATGAGGCTCTTAAACTACCTGTTAACTTTTAATGCCTCTTCAGTAGTCGGTTGACTAAAAGTATTTGATTTTTTTAACTCATGCGAAGTTATAAGAATTTCTCTAATTGATTCTGTCGTTAAGATATTATTAATTTCTTTATCGGAGTCACTTTGATAATTTTAATTTTTTAATTTTATAATTGTGAAATTAAAAACGATGTGAAAATCCCATAAAAAATGGTTTGAGTTTGTAAAAATTCATGTACTTACATATGTATGTACATAGTGTTCATCTATGTACATACATATCGCACACCCAGTACAAAAGTGACACAATTCCAAATTTTAATTTTCTGACACAACTAATAATAAATCATTTTTATGAATTTCAACTTTATACCAACTCAAACATAAGGAAAGTCAACTGTTCTTTAGCAGCAGTTAACAACAATAAAATACACAAATATTTTTCTTATAGATAAACAAGTGTATTGTGCATAGTTTAATGATATAAACCCGAAAAATTAAAATTTTGAGTTGAGTCACTTTTGTACTGAATGTGCGATATGTAAGTACATGAGTTTGTTTTCAAATCGTTAAATTCTTTGTACTTTCAAACTATTCTAATTTGTAGTTACAACATACATACTACATACATACATATATATGCATTTACTTATACATACTTATATTGCATTTCCGATATGCTTTCATTCGAATCGATCGATATACAACGTAATTTCGTCTCAAAGTTTACCATAAGTATGTGCAGAATATGACAACTTACGATAAAAGTCAAAGGCAGGATGTTCCTCCCTTTAACACTTTTAGGTTGAAGGGAACTTATGAAAGTAAAGACACGTTATCTTTAGAATTAACCTTTAGAATATCGTTAAGTTGTGAAAACGGGTCTAAAAATAACTAGAATAATTTTATTACACACATACATACATACATATGTACATAAGTACATACTTGTGTGCGATAGTATTTAATATTTGAATAAAATTCTTTTTCGATTTAATTGCGTTAACCACAGATCAGTCCCAGTACTATTCAATAAACATTTGCTCCTAAAAATTTCCTTAACTTTGTTTTTTTTCCATTGCATTTTTGCTTTAAAATAAATATGTACTTATTAACTGTAAACCATATCCACACACATACATATCGACGGTCATCATACATATAACTATGTACTTATATATTTATAAATATGTGCATGCATACTCATGTCTGCATGTACAAAATAATTTTCTCTTTTGTTTCACATTGTATTAGACAATCTTAAGCCTTCATTTTGTTTTCAAGTGCGTGAGTGGCGTGTAAAGTTCGGTTTAATAATATCGTTTAAAAATACATACATTAAGTATGCCAAAATAAAATAAAATAGTGTAAAAATAAAAGAACGTAAATATAATCGAATGTTCGTGTCGCAATATATAAAAAAATACATAGAAAAGGCTATAAAAATAGAGAGAATTTATCGGGTACGTTATGGAAAACGGTTGATTGCAAAATTCTCGATCGATTTCGACAATATTAAAATCGAATTTGAAATTATTCTTTTAAAATAGAAAGCAAACGATTCAAAAAAGTGATATCATTTTAAACAAGTATATATTTTGGATTATAATAATTAGAAATTAAATAAAAAAATTATGCTCAAAACTGATCGAAATTCTTTAAACTGTTCGATTTCCATTCTATGTCTGAATGTAATAATAAATAAAAAAAGAATTTACATAATAAAAAAAAAAAAATAAATAAAACAAAGTACAAGATAAAATATACATTAAATAAAGTGGAAAATAAAATTAGTGTAATAAATCAGACTTTACAGAAGGAAGCAGTTTTATTCATCTTATTATGTTATTTTGGCCTCATCTCATCAATTCAACATTTATTTCATAAAAGGTATTTATTCTATTTGTTTCTTATAAGCTTTTGGTATTTACTTAATTTAAATTATTACTTAATATTCATATTTAAATTTAAATAAACTCGTTTTAATTATTTTTTGTTCAGGTATTTATTAAAAAAAAAATACTTTATACTTAAAGTTTTAACTTAAAACACAAAGATTTTTACTGTGGTAATTTTGAACAGCATAAACTCTATATTTCAAATTATCTGAAATAAGGGAAAATTTTATTAAGATAAAATTTCGTAAAACACAAAAAACGGATCGATATTTACCTTGTATAGCAGCACAATGCTGCTCTAAGTATTCCTCTGTGTTTAAATTCTTTAGAAATGTCTCTCTCCTGATAGATACACCATAATCGCCACCAAATACAAAGAAATCTGCAGATGTATCATCTTTCAAATTTCAAAGCACCAATAGCGTCAGCCACTCATATCACATCTTAAGGATCACTTACAATAACATCAGCTACATACCCAACCCGGGTGAACGGACACTCGTAGGAATGACCATGACTAACATGACTAATCAGAATCTTCTGAATGGATTTCTGGCAACTTCCAAGACTCAGCCTTCCTTTCACGGTAGCATTCTTATCAGCCTGTACCCCATGTTTTTCGCTCATTGGGATGACAGATGTATTATTTCAATTGTTTACGATATGAATACATTGGGTTTGAATGTAGAAAATGACAACAAAAGTTATGAAATTTATAATTTTATATAGACTTTATAAATTTAATTTTTGTATTTCATTAATTTTTTACGTGTTTCGTTTTTCTCAGAGCGCAGCTATTTTTGTTTTTGTTTAATGACGTTAGATATAAACGATGACAACCTTAAATGGACAGTTTAATAATGGTTTGTAATGTTTTGCTTGACTTTTAGAATTAAATTAGAAAATATGTATGCCCATAAGAATTTGTTATTTGCCTTAAAAATACAACAGATAAGTTTTTGTTTATAATAAAAACAAAATGAAAGGACATCTTCAAATACAAAAAGAAAAAATAATGAATTAATAAAACAGTGAAATTTATAAATTAGACTTATTTTCGATAGTTCACCATATTCGATAAAATATATTTTGACTCTATAAAAATTCTATAAAATTGTTTTATGTATATGGTTAAAATAAATTTGTATATGGGTGTGAGTGGCAAAATATTGGAGATAAATCTAATTTATGGGATCTCTAGCTCTAATATTATATTAATAAAAAATTCAAAATATAAATGAAAATATTTATCAAATTCGTTATTCGAGATATTCTCCAAAATAACCATTTTAATATTCTATTGTTTGTTGTTGGCTTAGCTAGGTATATGCCTGCATTTCATTGGCGCTAACCAAATTATCAGTACCCTTTTAGCCAAATCATGATTGAAAGCATTCAAAGCTTATAAATACTTTCATTATCACCCAAAGGGCGATTAATTGTATAAAGGCGTAAAAAGAAAAAACAAAAAGACGCAAGTCAATTATAATTGTTTGTTGTGTTGTGGTTGTACAAAAGCTTGCTAAAGCTATTATACTTATGTGCTTTTTGTTGATTACAAATAGAAAAATATGATTGAGTTCTGTTTGAATTCTCACATAGTGTTTGTAGTCTGTGGCATAAGTATACGAGCTTTGAATGCTTTCAATCATGATTTGGCTAAAAGGGTACTGAAGATTTGGTTAGCGCCAATGAAATGCAGGCATATACCTAGCTAAGCCAACAACAAACAATAGAATATTATAAATGAAAATTTTTTCTTGTTGAAACTAGTTCAAAGAAATGTATCCGAACAGGTGAATTACCTTAGTTTTATACTGATCTCTTCATTTATGTGCAGAAGGATTAATACACATACATACATATGTATATATGTTGGTTTGTATTAGTTGTTATCAGTATTGAAGTTTGTAAGTTATACTTTACAATTGTTTAATATTCAACATTTCATTAAAAAGTTTATTACTAGCGGTTTTGGGTTTAATTTGCTTGTTTGAGTTGTGCCACATTTTCAAAATTTGAAACGAATTTCTCTATACTCCACTACGTTTCTGTTATTTAAGATTCAAACACTTTTTTCGAAAACAAATATCTTTTATTAAGTTTTTTTATTGATTTTTGAAAATGTTTTTTTTTTCATAATTTGTTTAATATAATTTTATTTATCATACATTTACACAATGGTTTATTTAATGTTTTTATTTCTGCTATGAAATCTTATCTTATTCAATTGAATATTTTTTGTTTTATATATATATTTTTTTAACAATTTATTTTAAAAATAATCAATTGTTTTGTGTTTAAAAGCTACAATTTAACTTTAGTTAACTTATGTTTTTTTTATTTTTATTATTTAAAAAGTAAATTAACTTAAAAATGAACCAGTACAAAATGTATTTAATAAGTTATTTGTGTGTTTACTAAAAAATTACAAATATGTACTTATGTTGTTGTTTTTCTTTTACAATAGAAACGTTTGAAAATCAATTTTTTTCAGCTTATTAGAAAAAATTTATTTTGTTTGATTTTTATTAATAATAAGAAATATATAGTATGTATGTATATGTTAGGTTGCAAGTATCAGTCACACAATTTTATTTTTTCGTTTCTGAAATTAATTATTAAGGAGAGTATTGATTTATTTACAAATTTTTTTAAACGCTATTTGAACTAAAGAAACTAGACCTAAAGAGCTTTTTTTTAATTCTTCTTTCTATAAGTTGACTTGAAATGAATTTTCTCAATTCGCTAATTAATCTAAATACGATCTATTTGTGTCTCTTGGGCCTCCAACTCCGGTTCTTCGGCCAAAGTATAGACACCTTTTAGGGCATGATTACTAACCGAGTCTAAAGAAGACTGAGTAGTGGGTGTTAAATTATCTATGAGAGGACTTCCTAAGGAATTTAAAGCATTGCAAGAAGTGGGTGGTGATGTGGCTGATGTACAAGGTGGTAACTGAGCCAGGTTTGCTAGAGGTAAATTAACACTAGATTTTAAAAGATTGTTGGAAGTTGAAGCCGTTGAATTTGGATCCATAGTTAAGATAGGCACTAATTCATGATTGACATAATCCTTTAAATTATGTATGTTAGCCAAATCTGAATCGTTATGAGAGCCAAACACTAAAGAAGTGGGAGTGCCTGGAATATAAAAAAAAATCAATAAAATTTCATATTCTTTATTTGTAAAAAAATAGAAATTAAGGCAAACCTTACTTACCTGTTACCAAAGTTTCTTCGGTGGGATTTCTGTGATATAAATTTTGCTTCTTTTCATATTGTCAGGGTGGCATATAGTAATTTGTGTCCTCATTTGTTGTATCCATTGCAGATGATTTTTTGAATTCCACCACAATTTTTATGCGATTAACTATTTCCTCATGTATAACATTAAAGCACATGGCCGTTAAGGCCATACCCGACATTATGTAAATGGAACAAAACCATATCGTGGTATTTGCATCGCGGTGAAAACCGGGCATCATATCACCAAATCCTATGGTAGATAAACTCATGAAACAAAAATATATGCCATCTAAGAGCGGCCATTCTTCGAGCCGATATAGAACAACGGCACCAAATAGTATATAAATAATCATCATGCAAAAACAAAGTAAGATGGGAGCCAAAATGGCTAGGCCATGCATGCTGCCCCTAGACTCACTGGCACTTAAAGAATCTAAGTCGGGCATTTGTATGCTATTGTTACCCAGTGATTGTTTTTCGGGCGTTTGGAAGTTGTCAGGCATAGACCCGGATCTTACGTAGTAAGGCTCTTGCATGGCCTGCTGTTGTTTGCGCAACTCCTCTTGTTGTCGTTTGCGTTTCATACGTCTTTCTTTCTCTGCCATGCGTTTTTCATCGTAGCAACAGTAGCCACAGTTGGAGCATAAGCAGCAGCATAAAGCCTTTGAGAAAACCTCTCGTGCCACCTTAGCTAAAATGCCGCCCGTGCTAGAAAGATATACCAGAGTCAAGGGTATGCCGAAAAAGGCATATGCCAAAGTAACAAGACGTCCTAAAGTGGTGCGAGGTGCTATATTGCCATAACCTGAAAAAACAATGAGAAAATGTAACTAAATAAAATATACGTTGTATTTCAGAATAATTCGGTGTTATATTTTATGTTCTTACTAGCGGACCAGGCGAACTTCGCCTCGCCCCAATTTTAAGCCTTTAGACAAACTTTCTATTTTTTCATTTGAAAAGCAATTAAGTAGTAATTTCAAACAAAATTTCATACAAAAACTCGATTTTCGATTTTTCAAATTTTCCGACTTTTCCGGAGAGTTTTACTGAAATCGGCCCAGCCGTTCTCATTTTATGAATTATTGGATTTTGCCACGCCCCTCCGCCCACAGACCGAAAATAAAAAAACGGAATTCACAGTGTCACCCGCACGAGTATTCTGAAGGTTCCCTGAAAATTTCGTCAAAATCGTCCCAGCCGTTTTGGAGTCATTACGTTACATACATACATACATACACACATCCTATTTTATATATATAGATGTATACACGCTCATATATATGGGTTAAAATTTCAAGATGTATTGTTTTTGAGGCAAGGCTCCTTGTAGTCACACACAGTTACAATAGTGAAAAAGTCACTCCATTAATAGATTTATTCAACTTCTTAGGAAGTCAAGTTGGCAAAGATTTTGTTGAAAATTCTAACTAATTTAATGCGCCAACCTTACACATCTGATTTCGTTTTAGAAACTCGTTTTTTATAAAAAACTTAATTCCTTAATTTTACATTAAAACATTGTGTTCCTTTAAGAAATTTTGACCAAACTAATAATGAACTAATATATAGGAAAAATGGCTCCAAAGCCGTATTTTTTTACTAGGACTTACTCGTTAGCAGTACAAACATATCATCTGATATTAATCAAAAATTCCTTAATTCCTAGAAAAGTTTACTTACTTTTAGTAACAGATTTACTGAATTCTTGGAAAATTTTTGGAAAATATATACAATTAAGTTTTTGTTTTTCTTGCATTAGGAGTAAATACTTAAATTATGTAAATTTTCATGAATTTCCTTAATGTTCTTATTGCATTTCTTTCTACACATTAGAATTTATTTTACTGAAAACTCAGTAAATTTTTCATAAATTTCATAAATTTCTCAAATTTTCCAAACTGAATTATTTTCTAATTGGAGAAATATTCATAATGGGAGTCTCTAATCCACAATACCATAAATTCTTTAAAATGCGATTTATACTAAACATTTAGTAACTTTTTCTTAATTCTAGTTCATAAATTTCTCTAATTTTTCCAAGTAAATTATTTTATAATTGGAGAAAGACGCATCATGGAAATTCATTAATAATTCATAGTGAGTCTTACTAACTTGTCTATCGGGGCATTACACGGAAGTAATGAAATCATATAGATGTTTTAAGCAAAGGGGAGAACATGTACCGGTACCAGTACCAGTTTGAAGTTTAAATATTCCTTGAAAATAATTAATGATTTATTTTTTCGTACCTTTTTTTATAATCCAGTAAGTCAAGAACTAAGAAATAACTGAATATATTTTTTCCGAATTCTAGAAAAGTTTTACAATGTAAGGGACAGTATGAACTAAAATTTAAGATAACAATTTTGAACTTTTCAGTATGTAAAATTTTATGAACTGTTCTGTTAGTTCATAAACAAATTTTTTTTACTAAAAAAATTTCTTATTCGTAAAATTGTTTCAAAATTATTTAATTAAAAAGTTAACAATATATCCGTTTATAGTGGTTTGGCAAATGAGGCTGAATAAATGATATCCAAATCGGCAGATGTAGCTTGAACGATACGGCCGCTATTAACTGTTAAAGCTCGGAAGTCCCTATTTGAAGACCAATTATATGCGCGTATATGTGTATGCCTGTGCTTATAATGTGATACTTCGAATTCGAAGCCAAGTACTACCATTTTCTGGGTTGTCTTCGTAACTGATCAAAATTAAATTGTTGGCAGTTTGAGGTAATAACATTTGAATTTTGTTGCTCCTTCGCAAACACAAACACATACACCGTTACGAGTACACGTGCAGACATGTGTATATACAGAGGAACATCTAGTCGAGCAAATTATCATTAACACTTAATACTGCAATAATAAATAAGGTATTGTGTAAATGGCAATAATCACCATTAATGACAAAAACATACGAATACGACTACAAATATGTACAAGCCAGAAAAAAATATTGTAAAAGAATTCAATATCTAAAGGGTTTTCCAATAAGTACGGACTGTCTCCTAATTGCATGCTGTCTCGTTGATGATCCCTATTTTTTTCGATAAGGGCAGTGGGAGAAGTCGTTACTGTCATCCACGATTGCTATAGAAAATGATAACCGATTTCTTTTCGTGTCAAATCAGACGATATGGTTGTGTTTGCGGAAACTCTAGGCTGGGGAAACAGCTGTCGCGTCATTGTAATTATTTTTTAAGTGCGATGAGGTCTGTGTTTAGTGTTGCGCTCTTCGAAAGTTTTGCGTTTTGCTCTTGCACGTGTTGAATATCGATTAATATTATTATTGTTATTATTATCGATTAATATTTATCAAATGAGCTACTCCAGGTCAATTTTATTTAAAACAATTTATTTATATTTATTTCTGATGGTTTCCTCAGGGAAAGTTTTCAATAAAATTAACAAAATGAGTTTTAAGTCTCGTTTTGTAAATATTAAGAGAATATTAAAAAAATATCGAAAAAATTTCCAATAATTAATATATTGCCATATGATTTTCTTGTAGAAATTTTCAATAACACATGTGACTGATGCCAACACCGGAGTGTTAGCAACCACTACCCTGTGCACGAAAATCGGACGGGAGACTTGCCTCCACGAAATATTGATTATCGCATAGTTTCCCTCTTAATGGACCGATTTAGAAAAAATATTTCTTATTTGAAAGAGTAGCTTGCAGTTTGGTTTAACAGAAATTTAAGTAGAAATAGGACGGACAAAGTGCAAATAGCCTGTGACACATAGGTGTACTGACGTTGACATTTAAGTCCACTAAACCTTTAATTTGTCTGCAGTCGGCTGATGTTCTTAGAATGAAAACAAACCCAGGTCAAAGATTAAATTTAACCATGTATTTGGTTAAGTTTAATTTCTTTAAATTAAGATATACAAGATTTAAAAAATGAAAAAGAAAGAAACACACAGCTTGTTTCATTTCATCGACTCGCCTTTATTACAAAATTCATTACAATATAAGTACCCTGAACTTCTATATATTTAATATGAATACACATATACATACAATACAAATGTCCGCCAATTTACCAAATCCTTATTGTACTTTTGCCATTAGAATGAAATGTAAGGAAATAAACCCATTTTTAATAAGAGTCTCTATATGGGTACATGGGTAAACAATTGTATTGGCTAATGCATACAAGGAGGTACTTTTAAAGTGACAACAAAGAAAGGAAGGAAGGAAGGAACAGAGACAAGTAGAGCAAGTATGTAAAATAAACTTTAACTTTGCAAATCGAAAATAATCAATAGCCATAAATGTTTGCAAACTCCACACTATGGGTCATTGTGTAGTAGTGGCTGTTGATAGGGAACATAAGAAATGAAAACAGAAAACAGCATCGACGTACTTGATACGAGTAAAAAAAATGGTATTTCAAATCACAGTGATTTAAAGTTCTAAGAATTTTTCTTAAAGCAGCCATCTTTTATTTCTATTAGTTTTTTTTTTCGATCTGATTGGAAAGTAGTGGTCCTTCGAAAGGAATGCTTAGCAAATTGGCGTTCATCCGTTCCACTGCTGCTCCCAGTTTTTTTTATCAATTACCTTCAATATACACTTATGCAAATAATACACAATTTTAACACATTTGGGCCACAGCATGCTGAGCATAACAATTTATAAAAAAATCTTCGTTTTTTATTTATTTTCTCTTAATAAAAAAAAACGAAAATTTTATGCTTGATTTCAAAGAAGGAAGGCAACATGAAGCGAAATAAAACGAGAGGGAGGGGACATTTACAAATAAGACTTTTGTATTATTTGCCAGGATCAGCAATTTTGAGGGAGAAAAGAAAATGAATACACAAATTTACATTCCTCTTTTCTTAATATGTGCGATTCTTTTGTAACTTTAAACAGCCAATATTATTACTCTTGACAACAAACAACATGCATGAATTTTCAATACTTAAATAACAACGGCAACAGCAATAAAGCCATGATAACAATAGTAATGATAGCATGTCCTTTCTTTTCCTTACATGAATGAGTATTTTGACTTTATCCTTCTATTGGTTGCGAGCAATCGTTTCAGCACTTCCACATTTACACACAAGCATATTTACATTGAATATGTAAATAGAAAATGAAAATTTTTTTCAATTGTAAGTGTGTGTTTGTGTCCTTTTAGGTTGTTTCTTTCTTGTTTTCCAAATTGTTTCTTTACCGTTAACAAATTTTCCATTATAGTTATTATAGGACCAGTTCCTAATCAATTTTGCAAATAAGAAATGTTAAAAATGCGTATAAAGTGTCATACAAGAGAAGAAATGCTTCTGCAGCAACGAGCAGAAGGAATCAGGAAATGGCATCTGAAAGTTGTTAAAATTAAAAGGACAATTTCTTTTAAGTATTTCATATATTTTTTTAAATAAATTATAGTGTTGTGAGTAATGTTGTGGTAGTGTGGTTAAAAGAAATTTAATAGTAGTAAATGTTGCTTATTGCGAATTTTGGATCAGTCTTATATATCAGTCTAATGTATGTATATATAATATATATATATATATATATATATATATATATATATATATATATATATATATATATATATATATATATATATATATATATATATATATATATACGATTAATATCATGTAATAAACAAATATATAATGTCAACCGTGGAAGTAAGGCAGCTTAGTTTTGTTTCTGCTTTTTTTTTAATTAAATTTATTATACAGAAACTTTTAAATTAAATTTGTATGCAATTTTTCAAATTATATTAGATAAATTAAAATTTATTTGTCTAAGTTCGATTACTGATTTTGTCAATTCAGATTAATTCATTTTTTCAATTAATTTTACTAAGGAAACGAATTTTTGCTATATCTGGTTTTTACCTAATAAGTGGTAAAAACCATGATCACTAATGATGATCGTGTGGCGTGCCATAGAACACAGAAATTCAGGAATCGACCTCCCAGTTGTCCTTATTTGATTTCTAAATAAAGATGGGGTTTTTTGAATTCCATATTATGCCTGAATAATGATGTCATTATGCCAGACAATGGAATTGTCTTATGGCATGCAATGTTCTTGGCAAATTTTTGCTTATAACTTTCTGGACCCAAGAATTTCAACAAGCTACGGTTAAAGCGATCTTTTGCTTATAATTGACTCATTTTGAGGTAGCAAATACAAATATTTTTGCAATTTTTTACACTTATAACGAAAATAAATCGCTAAGTTTTACATACACGTATTAATATCCCTTTCTTTAATATGTACAAACATATGAAAGAACAATATATAAATATGTAATCTAAGAAAAAGGCGTATTTCAGTAGTTATTTTTCCTTCAAGTGATTTTTTCATTTAAAGACTTCGGATAAAAGAAAACCGTTTCGGTTGAATGAACTCTGCCCTTTGAAAATTGTACTTGGAAGACATCTTTTAATTTTAAGTTAGAATTTATTTTATAAACAGAGATTTTATCGGTTGCATTCAATACGGTTACATAGAACCGACACGTCACGATATTTCGTGAGCGGTGTTTATCTATATATATAAAATAGGAAGTGACGTAAGTGAAGTAACGTAATGGCTCCAAAACGACTGGGCCGATTTTGGGGGAACCTTCAGAATACTTGGGCGGGTGACACTGTGAAGTCCGATTTTTTATTTTCGGTCTGTGGGAGGAGGGGCGTGGCAAAATCCAATAATTCATAAAATGAGAACGGCTTGGCCGATTTCTGTAAAACTTTTTGTCAGTTGTGCGTATTTTCGAGGAGAAGGTTTTTATGGAAGAAAAGTCGGAAATTTTGAAAAATCGAAAATCGAGTTTTTGTATGAAATTTTGTTTGAAATTATTCCTTAATGGCTTTTCAAATTAAAAAATAGAAAGTTTGTCTGCAGGTTTAAAATTGGGGCGAGGCGAAGTTCGCCTGGTCCGCTAATATCATATAATCATGCATTTTCATAAACAGAATAAGTTTCGTTTAAATATGTTTTCATTTAAGCGTTCGTTTATCCCAATTCGACTGTACTTATATTTAATGCAAGAAAAAAATATTTGGTCCGTTTATAGCGAAATTGGTCTATAACGAACTAAACATATAATTATGCATTTTCTTAAACAGAATGTGTTTCGTTTAAAGGGTTTTTCATTTAATGGAAGGAAAAAAATATTTATTCCGTTTATAGCGAACTTGGTCTGTAACGAACTAAATTTCCCGGTCCCGCAAAACTTCTCTTAATCGAACTCCACTGTATTCAGATACACCTTGTGGAAACAGAACTATTAATTCTTGTTTATCAAATAATTTTTAAAAGGTATCAATACAATTTAGAAAATCTTGAAAGATTTCACATCGTTACTTCCCACATATTTTTTTAATGCCTACAAAGTATTTCCACGCGTAGTAAATAAATTACTTATTTTTAATAATAAAAAACTTTTTGTATAATTTTTTTTACAAATTGTTTCTTTTGTTAAAGTGAAATCAATCGAATCGTTGTGGCAATGTTTTTTTTTCAATCATTAATTTTCTTTGGTCTATTTTTAAGTTTTATTTATTGAAAACCCAAATTCGTTGTGGCTTCAAAACAATCATAATCATTGACTTTTAGATACAAATAGAAATGGAAGAAGAAGAAGACGGGCTACAATATCATTTCAATAAAATATGTACATATGTATGTCTGTTGATGTTCTTGTGTTCGAGTACCAGTTCAGTTTTGTGCAAATATGGCGTTTATTGATAATATTCGTAACAGCAGCTGAACATAAGAGTGCTTTGTGCTCATAATCTTAAGGACAAATACAAGGAATATGAATGAGAAGTAGTCATAAAGTGAAGAAAAAAGAAATAGCGACACATATCCTATTCTTTTCTATTCATATTGTTAGAATAAATAGAAAACACAAAGGCGAAAATAAGCTTACATACATACATACGTACATACATTTGTACGTACATACATGGATGAATAAATGTAGAATAAAACGTGTGATAGTATTTATGGAAGCAGTGGTAAATAGTAGAGCAAATACATAAATGGCGATGGCTTCTTTGGTATTTAGGTTATAAAATTAGGAAACAGACTACTTTGCAAAGAAAAACGATGGCATGAAAATGAGATAAAAATAATGAGAGAGTATAGAAGAAGACACTTGGGAAAGTGTTGAAATTTATTTACTACATATTAAATACATACTCCCATATCTGCACAATTCACAAGCCACTTGTATCATCGTATCAGTTGTACTATCGTATTACTTTACACTATTGTATGTTTGTTGTTGGCTATTTTTAATGAATTATTTTGATAAAACAAAATTATTTCATTTCATATGTACAAGTATATACATACGAGTACATATGTATGTTTTTAAAAAGTTGTATTGTATTCATAATCTGGGACTAGTTTGTTTGGTTAATTACACTTGAAATCATTTTAAAGTGTTCATCCGAATTAATTTCTCAATTTTACTTAACATTTATTCAGTGACAAAATAATTTTTTGTTTCATTTGTTATTTTTTTTTTGACGTTTATCAATACAAGGTTCAACCGATAGACGATATATGATACAAGGTGAGCTTGACACAAAGCATCTTAAAATTTTTCTTTGAACCGAAAATAGAAAATATGATGTACTGATATATTTCGATTTTACACACTTAGGCCTACTACTTACTTAAGGCTGGAACACAATGTGCAGCTGAGGCGTGAGGCGAGAAGTATACTCCTCTCTGTTAAAAGTAAAATACATTGCTTCAAATGTATGCCAGCAAAATGTGAATCTGAGACTGACGCTGAGGCATAGCCTGAGGCGCAAAGTTCGAACATTTTAACTTTTTACAGCGCCTCACATTAACAGCGCTTTTTTTTAATATATTATGTTCGTTTGCATTTTTTACCGAATATTTTTATTTTTGTACAAATACACAAAAAACTTAAATTAATTTTTATTATTATGTTAACATTGTTTGTTAACAGATTGCGTTAACATGTTATTATATCAAGAGATTCCAATAATGTTTATCATTCATACAAATTCAATACATTTGTACATACAATTTTGATTAAGTACAATTGGCAACAATTAACTCACGCCTCATCATTGTGTTCGTACTTCAACCTCCCCCTCAGCCACAGCTTCAGCTATTGCCTCAACTTCAGCCTCAGCTGCATATTGTGTTCCAGCCTTTAAGGTATTACTTCTTTGAGAAAGCGATAGGGTAGAGAGGACAGGCGGTAAAGTTAGAAGACAGATAGAGAGTTTAATTTCTCTTTTACAACTCAACTATTTTTTGTTGTTTGTTATTTGTTTATAGTAAAGTTGCAGCGTCTCTGGTGTTAAGTAGACGCATTAAGTCTCTTAAGCTGTATGTGTATTTAGCCATTTTATTACTTGTTTTACTTCGCCGACGATTCTGCTAACATTACCGATTAAGGAGGGCGCTTTGATGTAAACATTAGCGTAGAAGAGTATCCAATCGTTGTTACTGTTAAGTGATCAGTGTTATGCCTTCATCACTTAAACAGTCCAACAACAATTAACACAACGCCACACTAAGTAAATCAGAAAAATTATGTTAATTTTTTTAGTGACTTGTCTTGAACATGGAGATCGAACCCAGGTTCTCAGCCATAAATTGTTTTGTAGTCAACGCGCTAACTTCTTCAGTCAACTACAAACGGAGATTTTATTGGTTACATGTAATATGATTAATATTAGTCGACGCTGCACAGTGTTTCTTTACCGATGTATTTCGCCTAAAGGGTTTTTCGTTTAAGTAGATTTTCTTTGAATTAATAATAATGATAATAATAGTAAAAACTTCTCTGACGATTTGGTTTTAGCAACCAATGAAATGTCGGCATATGAAGAGCTAAAGCCACCATAAACTTTAATTTTTCTATGCATTTTGCAAAAGCTCTAATTGTTTCTAACAATTAGTTGGGGAGAATATCCCAAATAATGAATTTCCATATTAAGTATTTAATAATAATAGTAATAATAATAATAATAACAGTTAAGAATTCGGATTTTCTTGTAACTGATTTTTGCTTTTAAACTGCTTTCGTTTACATTTCATAAATGTCTGCTTATAGACTAAAAACTTAGAGTAGCTGGGCAAGGTACTCAAAACTTCTTTGTATAAATGGCCCATAATTGACATTTTGTATGCAATACTCATATGATTTCTTTCGAATGCCAGCCCAATTTCAAAAAAGGTGGTCCAATTTTTCATCACTATGCCGTATAGAAGGTATCGTTTATTAGACTAAGCTGGCGACTTCAGAAATCTGAGAAAGAAGAAAACACATAATCCTGGTGACTAATCTATATAACCTCCTCATTATATAAATCGTTCATTCAGCAAACATTTTCTATGTTGCATTCGCTGCGTAATACTTACAGCCGTCCTGCTGGAATCATATATTATCTAAGTCAATGTTATTCAATTCTTGCTAAGCTAAAATCTGTGTAAGTCAAAGTGCATTGCTTTCAATAGTGTGTAAATGGATTGATTCCCTGTAAATGGTTTACCTATTTTAGTGTATAGAACATCTTAAATTTTAATTAATGTTAAATGGTCTATTTTGTAGCGTCACTCATCTGCAGTAAAATGGTAAGCAACATTCTCGTTGACGAACACTCATTTTAATGAAAAAATTCATCATTTGGACATGATGTGCAGTAGTATAACTTATTATTGTAATTTCTCATGTTCTTTCGGGAAGCGTATTGTTGTAGTGAATACCTTAGTCCCATCTGATATCACAGAAACCACGAGCTATCAGGTAGTAATTTGTTGTTTAAAAGCAACGTGTTGCTTGGCAACCATGTTTAAATATTATTAAATTATTTAACATTTTATTGTTTGTTGTTGGCTTAGCTAGGTATATGCCTGCATTTCATTGGCGCTAACCAAATCATCAGTACCCTTTTAGCAAAATCACGATTGAAAAGCATTCAAGCTCGTATACTTATGCCATAGACTACAAATACTATATGAGAATTCAAACAGAACTCAATCATATTTTTCTATTTGTAATCAACAAAAAACACATAGGTATAATAGCTTTAGAAAGCTTTTGTACAACCACAACACAACAAACAATTATAATTGACTTGCGTCTTTTTTTTAATGTTGAATAGTTATTTCGGATAATATCTCGAATAACAAATTTGATAAATATTATTATTAAATTATTTAACTAAAACACCGAGATCATTGCCAACTTTTTTCTTTCTTAACCTTTTAATTAGAACAGTGCGAAAAAGGTGGTACAACATTCGCACATACAATAAGTGAATATTAAATTACCAATAAATTTTTCATTAAATGTAATAAATTCATTGTGGGAAACTATAAAATATTTTCCAGTAAAATTTAAAAGTAAATTTTAAAAAGTATATTTTTTTCAGTTTTGAGGAAATCGTTTTAATTGAGAAAATTTTTTAAACTGATTTGTGGGAAAATTGCGTATTTAAATTCAGTGTATTTCTTTTTGTTTTTTTGAGAAACCGAAATACAGGGAGGTGACATATGTCTGTGATTTAGTCTTGAACCAGAAAATCCCCTATAAATGGACTAATTTTCCTGGTGTGACTAAGTGGTTTTGCTATTTTTATTTTGACCCCAACCTAATAATAAATATAAATGAATTTTATTGCTAAAGCAATTACTTTTGCGACACTGAATCTTAGCAGAAATGCGACCTTAACAATAATAAATTATTGGTTTTGTTTAGATATCAACAAACTCAACGTAATCATCATTATTTTTAGCTGTAGGTAACATCATTATTCTAAATTAATACAATTTGCAAACTTTTTATATGTATAGTATTTGTTTTCTTACGTCTTTGACAAATTGTGTTTTTCTAATTCTGAACATTTTATATCATATTATTTGTGTGTGTGTGTTTTTTTTTTTGGTTTGTTACAATTTGCTGTTGAGCCTTGCGTATGTTTGGCATTTTTATTATATGTTTACGCATAAAAATCGAATGAAATAAAAAAGTGACACACACACACGCAGTAAGGGAAGTATGTACATATCTATATGTATATTTTATTTTATTTAAATGTCATTCAAAATGCCATTTTTTGTGCTCATGAAGCGAGGTGTTTCTATTTTGATTGCATATATAAGCTTAAGTATTTATATTGATACATTTTGTTAATTTTTTGCGATGCCACTTTCTGTTTTCTCTCCCCTCCTATCATCCCATTAATATTCTACGCCTTAGTTCATGTTTTTTTTAATATTTTCCTTTTATTAGTAGACTTTTTTGTTGGAATTTTTGTTTGCTTATTCCGACTGCTAAAGTTATTTATGTCAGTTTTATGTTAATAAAAACGGCATAACATTGACACATTTAGTAAAAATGTGTATTTGCAATGCAAAATGTTCGACATAAAAGAATAACAGTTGTAAGACAGACGAAAAGTGTTAATATGATGTCAGAATAACTTAGAATGCTACATGCAAATTTGATATATTATTTTTGAAAATTTACTAGAAGTCGATAGCGTATGATTAATATTTCCGAGAGATTTGCATTCAAATTAAGTATACGCCATGACACATCGAATATTCAGAACAATATACTATAGATTCATATTTTTTAATGAAGAGAAAAATAAAATCAATATTTTTATAATTCAATTTTTCCTCTTATTGTAAAACTTTACACGTTCATAATTGTGTGCGTCTGGGTATCGTTATTAATCAACTTTTTAAAAAATTCATTACATCAACTAAAATGAATTTTGCTTTAATCAGTAACATCCTGCTTATGTTGTGTGTATATTCTATCTGTAGCATACAAGTATGTGCTCTTGTCTAGTCATTTTTCTTCTTCAATTTTCAATAGTTCAACAAGTAACTGTTGATGTTTTCACAAGTACACTTACCAATTGTGGTTAATACTGTTAGTGAATAGAGAAAAGCTTTGGCGAAATTCCATTCATGATGATGATGATGATGCGTATGATGTGGCGTTAGACCATGTTGATGGAAAAGTAAAACAGCTTCCGTTGCTGGTGTCTGGCCATTCACATCCGCCTCGTTTGGCAATTGCAATACGGCATCCTCATTCAGTCTCTTAATTAATTGGTCTTGAAATTTTGCTATCTCTAAAGCAGCAAGTCTTGGTTGGGAGGGAACACAATATAAAAGCAACGAGTTAGTTAAGAAAAATATTTTGGCATCACCTTAGTAACTTACTTTGTCCAATTTTCTTTATATAAAATATTCAAAGATACAGTTATATCCCATATATTTTCGATAGTCCTCTGGCGTACATCATAAGTATCCGGCGACAAGGCATATTGTGGCGTAAAATCATCACCATAACTAAAATCATTATTTTGCAATGATATCATGCCCTCTATCATTTGAGGTGAAGAAGATGAAGGCGAAGCTGCTGACGATGAGGACGAGGATGAGGAAGATGCTGGTGCATTTATGCTGGCATTATCAAAATGTTGGTGTGTATGGTACAGATTATTGTTTGTTCTTCCACTACCACTCCCACTTACACTACTGGTACTTCCGCCACTCCCCGTGTGTTGTTTATGTGGCTGTATGTTGCGCTTTGTTGAAGCCAATGTTCGTTGTTGTTGCAAGTATGCGGAATCTTCACTTTCAATTGTTAAAAATATAAAAGAACCTGCAATGAATCAAATGCAAAGGAACTTGATGAAAATGTACAACCAAAATTTATGGATTTTTTCCTATAAATAGTCAGTACTTCACAATTTCACAACAACAATGCTAGCGTATGATTAATGTATATTAAGAATAAATCATAAATTAAAGGGAATCGTACGCCATAGTGTATATTTTCTTAATAAGAATTAATGAAAATGCTAAGAGCTTCTTTAATTTACTTGAATAGTTTTCAATTAATGTTAAACAATTTTCAATAAAGGACGATATACTCTAAGCAAATTTAGCAAATTTTAAAGATGACACAAATTCAAGAGAATCAATCAAGCTAACCTTCTGCAAAGGTCTGAGCAACCTATAATCGCCGATTCGAAAGAGCTGAGTGCGGGCCAAAGCAAATGATTACAAAGGATCAGCCCTTAAATGAATGTTCTAGTTTCTTTGCATTTTTCTTAATTATATTTTCAGTAAATTATACTATTTTTATAGTGAATTTTGTTTCTCATTATAAAAATTGTTAGAAATTTTTTTTATGTATTCTTTATTTACAATCAGTTTGTACAACAATAAGTAAATTTAATAATAAATTAAAAGTTGCAGTTGTTTATGCCCCACAGTGCAAAACAGAGAAGTTCTATGAACATGTTCAATTTTTGTGTTAAACATTAATATTTATAAAAATAGTTAAAAAAAAAAATTAAAAAAAATATGTATATATGATATATAAATCTGTATGTATAAAGATCTTAATTAGTTAAATGAGCTTTTATCTAAATGGCAGATCAATAACATGTAATCTATTTAGCCTACGCACTTCTTCAGAATTATCTAGTATGCTAATGGCTAGTGGATAACAATAATTTTAAAATATTCCCGAAACGAAATATTGAAATAAATAAAATTAATTATATAATTTTGTCATAATTATTGGATCTTGGTCTGAAATAATTTACTGAAAGTAGTTATAAGGGACCTTCAATGCTGCTTGTAGAGGTGGGTGAATGGACACATGTTTCGGATGGTATAGAATGCATACTAAGCATGTCTGAGAATTGGTTGCCAGGCATCATCGCGATTTTAGATAAATATTATATTTTTCTATCTTTTACCCCATTTTCGCTAGTTATGATAAGAATACTTTACTTTAACTCTCAAGGTAAAACAAAAAGGCGAGAAAAACTCCTTTTCTTCAATAACTGCAATCAAGGAGTGAAAAAGTAAAGTTATTTGCTATTTTCTTAAGAAATGTTTTGCAAAGATCTTGGTTGGTTTCTTTTGAAAATATGATAATAATGATTGTATATTCAAAATTTTTTTTTAAACATAGATTTAGTACCTTCGGAAACATCTTGTTGCAAGTATGGTTTTTTTTACTTTAGCATTGGCTTTTCGTTTATGTTTCTTGTATATTTCTAAGTATTTTTTCATGTTTTTCATTTCTTTGAAACTACATAAAGTCATGCTCATAATGACTTTCAGTATCTGAGGTTTTTATGTAGCTTTTAAATTTATTCTTTAATTTTTTCTCATGTCCCAGCGTTATTGTTGTTATTGTTGTTGTATCCCACTTAACGTTTGCCTTTTTTATAGCCAGAACATAATTACGAGATATTCATTAAGCTTTTTGAAAGCTTTTGTTTTGCTTTCCTTTCTTTGTTTCTGTTTGAACAAATAGCTTTTTGGTGTAGAACATGACTTAAACTTTTGACAAATGTTTATGCAACATATCGAAATATAAGACACATTAAAGTAAAAATGGGTTTGAAATCTTATCATCCTGTAGTATAAAATTTGTGTTTTTAAATTATTTAATATCCAATGAGACTTTTTAACTCGTAAGTACTGTTTTATGGATACAAGAGCTTAGATTTTTAATAAGGCTGGCGTATAAATTTGTCTGAATTTCACTGATGATTTATGTTAATTGATTTTGAGGGCTTCAGACGTGCATATTTGTATCGTTAAAATAGGGAAAAGTTGAAATTCAGAGACATTATATTTGCCGATTTCACTTTACTTTATCCGTACAGGATTATTGTGATCAGCTGCCTTTTGATGATATCAATGCGTAAACTTAGTGGTTCCCCCACTCCCCTTTAGGTCAATGGGCATTTAGGCACACAGGCGATAATATCTATGCATAAATGCATGAATATTGCAGACCGTAATAACTATCCAAACAGTATGACCAATCAGCTGCTACGGCGGTTGTTTTTGCTTAGCAGCAAGAAAAATTTGTGGGTAGCTAAAACTCCTAAACCTACCATTAGCAATGTCCTAGGCGTAAGTGAGTAAAGGAATGATTTCTAAAGAGACCGCATCATCACTGATTGATACCAAGCCAAAAGATGTTTTGGGTACTACTGATTTAACTTTAACTTTCTACAATCTAGGGCTCATCACAGGCTAAGGTCTTGTTATGTATATCTCCTCGCAGCAATAGCATGTCTGAAATCACCAAAACCACGTACATCTGTTAGATGAGCATTTAAAAATAGCAAGGAATGAAGCCAAATTTTTCATTAGTTTAAACATTATTCTGGTAATAAACACATATACGCTGCTTACTTTCGAGAGTCAGGCTTAAAACACAGCTATTACGTTATCCTTGGGGCAGGTCTTATCAATAACCCATATAGGACGGAGCCTTGGAGCCTAGCACTTCGTGTGATAACAGAGCTTTAGTCTTGAGTGTCTCGAAGACTAAAAAGAACTGCAATCTCTTTAATTCGGAATTTAATAATATCGTAGTATAGGGAATAATTAAGATAAAGTACCAAATATTGGAATGTGGATTGGGGCTCTGATAGATGCTAATTCTGTTGATATTGAGAGAGGAAGCGTAACATGGGTGTAAATAATTTTCTGTCGTTTATGAAGAGAACTGTTGTTTTTGTTCTTTTTTTTATAAGAATAATTAAAAACAATAAGCAAATGGATATACGTACATAATTTTCCCGGCTGCTGCTACTTATTATTATTTATGTGTTCTTACCAGTTATTTTTACAAACAAACATTATCTGAAACAAGTAAGATCCTTTATGTCCTTATCGCAATCCATTTCCCTTTTCTATACATTTTCATTAACAAAAACTAGAACTAGGATTTTAGTTGAATAATGGTCATGATTATAAATGACTATAAACTATGAAGAAATTTAAGAAAAAAATATGACAACATAAGATTTAGGACTAATCACCTTAAGTACCAAGTGCATTTTTCAAGAAACGAACAACTAAAAACACATAAAAATCGAGGTTAATGAGTGTCATTGTATAAGTTGACTTAAGGATTATATACTTTTGTATTATAGACCAAAAAAAAAAAAATAACAAGGATACAATGTTTTTAATAACCAAGAGCATGACAACTTTCTTTTTTTAAAGCAAAATATTTTTGTAACGTTGTGACTAGAGAGAAATAGGATGTATGGATGCAGAATGGAGCGACTAAAACTAAAAAGTAAAGATTTTGCCTTTGAAAATTAAATTAAAATTTTCTTTAGTATCTTTGGCATCCTACACTCTAAGGCCTTTGAATTTAATGCTACAACAGCACGTTTCCTTGGTCTTACTGTGGCTTTTATTTACTACAATTTTATTTTATTGTATTTTAATCCTTTTTTCTGCAGTTTTTATTTCCATTTTTAAATATATAAGTAAATTGGTTGTAATTCTGTTTTGTTACAATCTGTTTTGTTTTCGGTTCTTCTCTTATTTAATATGATTTGAAATCTAATAAAAATAATTTGTGGTTACAGGCTTATATAGATTAAAACGACTTGATATTCTTTTTGTTGTTGTTGGTTGTTGTGTGTGCAACATCTATTTGTTCTTTTATGAAACTAGTCTTCGGGTCTGTCTCTGTAAAACAATAATTTGTTTATTCTTTGTTTATTTTATTTGCCACTGACACTAAGGGTTTCTAGCCAATTAAAATGAGAAATCCTTTGTGATTATTATAACACTACACTGGCTGACTAGCTGAATGCCACCATCAGTATTCGTGCTATTTGGAAACAACTACTAACACAACTTGTGCTTTTGTTAATAACACTTCCTTGCTGCGTTGCTCTGTGTGGCCTCAAAGATGTACGCCGTTGATTTTGTATTGCCGCTGCTAATTAAAAATCCTTTTTTGCTTTGTTTAGTTTGTTATTTAATTTGGGTGATGGGAGTTGTTATTTATAGAAATTTTTATAAAAATATAACAAAGTCACAAATAAATTTTGCGGAAAAAGTTTTTGTGTGAAAAGGATTTAGGTTCTATTTAATATCTTCATTTCAAGAACAAGGAAAGGAAAGCTTTAATTTAAAATGGTTTATTTTCCTAGCTTGAAAGAACCTTTTTAAATGTTTATTTAAGTGTATTTTCAAATTTGTGGCATTTAAAGTATCATTAAAATGCCATTTAATTTATAAAGGATATATTTCCTCTAAAAGAAGGAAGTAAATAAAACTGGAAGGATAATTAATAACACAACATTTATTTTGTGCCTGTTAATAGTATCTTTGATTAAGCACTTTTTTATAAAAGAAATTTCGATTAGTATTTTTAATATTCAGTCTTTATTTAATAAAATAAACATTTAATTTTGTAATTTGTTGTGAATCAGTTCGTGACTCATGACTTTTTTTAAATTTCCCGCCTCTGCTCCTGCCAACAAGCAGTTGTCACATGATTTTTGTTAAAATTTGAAAAAACTGAGTCGCTTAGCCATTGATAATAGACTAAAACGTGAATTGAGTACCAAATGGAAAATAGCGAATTTCGTTTTGCGGAAAAAACATCACTTAAACCAAGGCTAAGCTTGATATGGGAATTCTGCTCCATCAATTTCAATGGAAAAAAGGGTTCAATGAACTTTGTTGTGGATGTGCAAGCATGGAAGGTACTGAAAGTGTTAGACGCCTAGTTGAGGTACAATCGAAACAAATGAAAAAAATGCATAATATGGCATTGGCCGATCGGCGATTGACAGTGCAATAGATTGTGGAAGCCATAGGCACATCATATGCCTCAGTATTTTGGATGAATGTGTGTGAGTAAGGAAAGCCAGATGGGTGCTGCGTTTGCTCTCAATCGACCACAAACGTAATCCTGTGACAACTTCGAAAAGTGTTTGAACCCACCACAACACACGAGAGATCAAATAGCAGTAAAAACAGTGGGTTTTCGGGTGAATAGGCGCCAAAGAAGGACAAAGTTGGTTTGTCAGCTAATAAAGTCATGGTTACTGCTTTTTGGGATTATCGCGATATAATCCACATTGACTACCTTCAAAAGGGTAAATCAATCAATGGCGAATATATTGCCAACTTATTGCACAAATGTGCAGTTTCCATATAAAATTCCAAGAATGCTAGGCTTATCCGCCGTATGAAATCTTCATTTGAGTCGATAGAACGATCTATATAATTCAATGTTTTAATATGATTTCATTTAAATGTTGACCGCGGTTTCACCCCAAATGGCTCATACGTTTGGTCCAATTTTGACATACACTCTCCAACATATCGGGCGGTATATTATGAATAAATTCTTCAATATCGTCCTCCAGTGAGTCAACCATTGGGGGCTTGTCCCTATAGACTTAAGCCTTAATATAGCCCCCAAAAATAGTTTGAAGGCGTTAAATTGCACGATTTAGGCGGCCAATGGGCCGGGTCAAACGTGAAATAAACTGTTCACTGAACTCTTATCTCAATTGGGCAATTGTTTTGCGTGCTGTGTGGCATGTGGCATCGTCTTGTTGAAACCACATATCAGCCAAGTACAGCTCTTCAATTTTGGGTACAAAACAAATTTGTAGCCATCGCACGGTAGTGCTCGCCATTCACAGTAACGTTCCTGCCTTCGTTGTCTTTGGAAAAGTATGATCCAAAGATGCCACCGGCAAAAATCAACAAAAAACAGTGATTTTTTTGGGATGCATTTTCAGTTCTTGCAATGCTTCTGGGTGCTCTTCACACCAAATACGGCAATTTCGCTTGTTCACTTTCTTAATAGAGCATCTGTAAGCGTTGTTTGTTTGTAAGCCGATTCATGGTTAAATTATAGACCAAACTGAACATATTCAACAGTAATATGAGGTGTCAAAAAAAGTTGCCAAAAAATCATACTTCATTTATGCTTTTAAGTGGAAATCATTCTCGGTTTGATTTCCATCTTTACCGAAACCGTATTTAGTAGTTTTTCCTTGATAATGATTTAGTTTTTAGGGTTGAGCAGGTAATGAGTTGGTGGCTTTGGAAATTATGTTTCATTATAGCTTCGTCATAAAATTATATATTGTTATCAATAATTAAATGCCATGTCTTATTGTATTTAAATAATGTTGTTGTTAAAATATCGAGCCTTGACCACAAAAAAAAAAAAACGTAAGTGACAAACACCTAATTTTGCAGGAGAACCTTTTTATTAAGTCCCATTGTATTAGGTTGTAGGGCTATTGTAGACACAATTTCCCTAAGTTCCTTGATTCCGTAATGTCAGTTGCGTCTTTTTCTTGCTGTTAGAGAACAATATGATAATTATGCCCCTATTGCGGTTCACCACTTTTGTGTCAGTTTGGTCGTCTTAGGTGATTTCGCATTGCCGTTCTCAACTAAACTGCCAGTTGACTATTCAGTTGTGTATCTGTTTTTTCGTGGTATTGCCGTTCTCAACTTTGTAAAAGTTTGGTCGTAAAAAACGTTGAATACACACAACTGCTTAATTGTAGTTGTGTCATTATCAGTTAGAGTGAATTTTTTTTTTAAAGCGGTGAAAATTTAAATCAAAATGGAGAGATCGTAAGTATCAATTTTTGTAATAATTTTTTCACAATTTTTAAACACTTTTATTAGTTTGAAAATAACAACGAAAGTCCAATTTGAGCGGCTTGTTCAGGTTATGGACAGGAATCCGGAAATTGCTCGCGGAAAACCAATTTTGGTGCAACGGAAAATACGTGCAAGGAGTTATGGGAAGAGTTTGCTGTAGAATTAAATAGTTTGGGACCACCGACAAGAACATCGCAAGAGTGGCAACGTGTAAGTGTGTCAGTAAAATAATATTGAACAATTACAATATTCTTAATATAATTATAATCTTTCACAGGTTTGGATCCACTATAAAGCAAGCATTAAGAAAAAACTTGGAAACAATAAAAGAAACACTCAGGCGACAGGTTGAGGCCCATCACAAGAAATCCCATTAAATAGCCTTGAGGATACTGTTTCACAACTCTTGTCTTTGCAAGAGGGAGCGGCACCATTAAATAGCCTTGATGATACTGTTTCACAACTCTTGTCTTTGCAAGAGCAAGCGGCACCATCTGGCCAAGTTTTTGGCGTTGCAGCATCCACTGCAAACATTAAAAAAATTAGAAAAAAATTTGCATTGTTGGAACGACAAGCAAATGAGGCTACTGATCTCCACAATCTTAAGGTGGAGTGCGATAAATTACAAATAGAAAAACTTAAGAATAAATTTAAAAATTAATAATATTTTATTGTTTGCTGTTGTAAATTTCATCTTATTTTTTTATATATTAAAATTCACAAGTGGTATTATTTTTTTAAGAATTACAAGTTTTTAAATATATGTACAGAATTCTTTTTTTTAACCTTTTAAGACTCAATTAACAAATTGTTTCACAATACATAAATAAAATATTTTACACTTTTTATTCCCACAACACTTTCAGTTTAATTTTCTTCAAATTTCACTTGTCAAACGTGATATTTAAAGTTGGCAATTCGATATTTTAGGTTGGCAATTTTATGACAAACTCAACTAAAAACAGTTGTGTATCGCAATAACTAAAATGAGTTTGGTTGTGCATAAGTTGGGTTGACTCTCACACGACCAAACTGAGTTGAGTGGTGAACCGCAATAGGGGCATTAGTATTACACGTTTTGCATGTATGTAAGCATGTGTGTGCGTGTGTGTACTACCGCACAAGTATAAATTTGTCCAAAAATTAACACATTTATGCTGCTGCTGTTGTTAATAATGGCTGTGATTATTTTAATGATGATGACATTTACAAAAACTGTAATAATTTGGTGTCACTCACTCGTTCTCAAAAAAATGCAAATTACCAAACATACACTTACACAAAATCATACACACACTCACTCCTTCGAATATATATGTACATTGACACATTTTTGTCAATAATGCTTTGTTTGAAATTTATGGCCTATTGTGTTTTTCACATCCCTCTACTTACTCGCTCATGATCGTCCCTCATCCTCCTTCTTCTCTCACATATGCCATTAAGTGTCTAGATAGTAGGAGTAGGTTTTGTAGATGTGTTGTTATGAGTTTCCCTGTGATTATATCTATGTGCTTTTATCTACATATAATTAATTATTTGCTTTCATGTGTACAACGTCCTGTTAAATCAGAAATGGTTTTTTGATTGAAATTTTAATATTTTAAATGACGGAAATTTGCTAATTTTGGTGTGTATTTTAAATTAAAAATATGGTTTCTGAGGAAACATTTTTGTGATTATTTCTGAACGAAACTAGGATGTGGCATGTTATAATAGGTTTCGGAATTTTAGTTACCGTGCCTGTTCGACCTCGTCAATTGATTAAAAATCAAAAGTGTCGTAGAATGTGACGTTTTGCATATGCAAAAAAACTAGTATTTATATTCATTAACCAATAAAAATAATTTGGTTAGGTTAGGTTAGGTTGATTGGAGGGGTGTGATAGCCCATGTCATACGACATACACTTAAGCCAGTGAAGGCTTGTTGTGCGCTTCCTTTAATTATCAAACACAAACTGCCAGAGTTCTGCGGCACGATTCCAACCTGGGACCTTCGCACTACGAGTCTAGTACACTACCTACTAGTCTACGAAGGCCAGTAAAATTTGGTTAAGTCTGATAACAATTCAACTGAACAAATTATTTTAATTTTATTTATATTTTAAAAACTCCATCTAATAATTAATAAAGGCAAAAAAATATTTTTTTTTTCAAATTTTTAGGCAATAACCGGTAAAAATTTCTTCATTTCTGTTCATTTAGTATTTTAATATGTTACACCGAGACTTATGCAAATGATAATTTACGCAAAATAATTTTATGGAATTTTCTCTTTAAATATTTTTTAAGCTATTGTGAACTTTTAGTATTGAACTTTTATCACATTTAATGAATACTTTTTAAACTTAACAGATAAAAAAGAGTGAAATAAATAATTAGGAAAACACAATAAAATTTGTGGAAATGCTTATGTACTAAAAAATAATATGGGAATTTTCCATTAGTAGCGCTTATATTCATTGCATTGCATAACAATTAAGTTGTTGAAAGCTGTATTCTTATACTAGTAATAAGGTAAAAATTGTATAAACCAGAACCGATCTCCATCTCTTGTTGCAACCATAGAACTTTCAATAGAGTTGCCATAATAAATGGAACATGGCAATAGTGTTCTTAAGCTAAAAGAGATTTTAATAAATATTATTCTTTAACTTTTCCAAAAGCTCTTTATTTCTATAGGTTCGTCTTAATTTTCTCCGAAATACAATAAATTTATAAAAGTGCCTGACTCACTATTAATATTTATTTATTAACCCGTCCAATACCAATAATAATACTCAATATTTTTATTCAATACAGCACCCTCAATGCAGCAATGTTTTGCACAGGATCTGTATTAACGCGATGTTTACTCTATTGCCATCTGCATTCCATAAGGGCAGTGGGTTTTTATGTTAGACATTAAGCGGTTTCAGAAAACCTGGCAGGCTCTCTAAAAAATTTCCCTTCCCCTCTTGTGACCTTCGAAGTTGCTTAATTAAACTCCAGAGTTGCAACAGAGCTTAGTTGGCCAAATCTTAGAAACTGTTAGGACTGAATTTTATTTGAAATCTTTTTAATAATAATTTGTTGAAAGCTTATAAAATACAAAATTTTGTGTTTTTAGCACGAACTTTTGATAAGAAGTTGGTCTATAATTTTTTTTATTCTTTAAATTATACAAAATAATTGAAATTATTTTACATATTAATTAAAGATAGTTTCTAGACTAATTACTCTAGATAAACAAAGTTGAAAAACTACTTCCTTTAATGCCTAAAAGCCTACTAATTTACCATTAGTAAAGTCGCCTATAAAACAAGATAACTCCCAAGAGTGCACGTGTTGTACACACAATAGAGGACGAAAGTGCCAACCCTTTAATGCCATATACTCATAACCAGATATTTCACCAGGTAGCAAGACATATGAGGATAGTATAAGCTTTTAAAAAATATGTTACTTAAATATATGTATGGATGTACAAGCTTAATTTGCATATAAATATATAATCATATTAAACTTGCTCTCTGCTTATACTTTCCAAGGACATGTACATTCGGATATATATTGTATGTGTGTTGATTTTTATGATGACTTAACAAATTCTATTGCATCATGCAATTTTTATAAAAATTATATGGATGTATTTTTCTATGAAAGTCCGGCCTTAGCAAAAAGTTTTAGTAGAGTTTTATAATTTCTTAAGAAAATGTTGATTTTTTATTATTTATGACGTAAAGGAAAATGTAAATTTAAATAAATGCTTAGCATACTTTTTGGAATGCTATACCCTTCGGGCTAAAGCTACTACTTATTTATGATACATAAGGTCGTTCGTCTTTTTGTTAAAAAAAAAAATTAAATACTCAGCAATTTGAAAAGATTCACTTTTAAAGATAAACAAATATTTGTAAAAGTATAAGTTTATACAAACGAGGGAATTTCACTAAAATATGAAATATAGGAAGGTTTTTACAGTGAACGACAATGATCAATGTGAAGCAGTGTTGCCAATTTAGCAATTTTTTGTGGCTAAATTAACGTTTTTCATACTGTTTAGCTATTGGGCATGTTATAGCCAGTTTTATTTTAATTTATCTATTTTTTTGCCATTTTTCCTCATGTAACATTCTAAGCATATTTTATGAGTTAGATTAAAAAAAAGCAAAAGCAGTATTGAATTTAGTGGACTTCGGTCATATCATACAGCTGTTATAACAAATTATCGCCTATAAAGAACAACGTCTCCGGTTGCAACATCTTTTTTAAAAAATATTTCATGCACATTATCACGGTTATTACGAAATTCATTTGTAGCGAATGTTCTCCTGTAATGTACTACTTTAAAAGAAATACCTACTAAAAATTTTTTACATTAGTAACGGACTAAGAAAAATGTGAATTTTTTCCCACAAATTTTCTAAGCGTTTAAAATAATTATTTACGAGTTATTGACAAAGTGTCTGATAAACATATCGTAAAACAATGTGTGTGAAGACAACTTTAAATGACAGAGACAAACTACAAAAATTATATTTATTATCAAAACCAATTTCGCAGTTAACAGAGCTCTGTTAACCAATTAACAGTGATAATAAAATAAAATGAGAAATCGAGGATTTCGGACCAAATCAATATTAAATAATTTATGAAAAAGGTACTCCATGCATGACATGCAAAGAATGTTTATAATAATGCAAAAATACAATAATAAAAACAGATACCTTCTGGAGAAGATTACTAGCCATTATCGAAAAATGGTGATCCAGACGATACTCTAAAGAGTGGAATGATTTTGGAACTTTAGATAGTACCTTCGTAGACTAGTAGGTAGTGTACTAGACTGGTAGTCCGAAGGTCGCAGGTTCGACTACTGCCGCAGACTCCGGGTGTCTCTGCAGATAAGCCAAGTAGCTTCGCAGTTTGTGTTTGTTAATTAAAAATTAATTAAAAAATAAATGGATTTGAAAAAAATTATGTATATGACAAATTTCACGAAAAGATTAGTGGCCAGTATGGGAAAATATTTAGTTATAGTTTTATATTCCAGTATATACAAATGGTGCTCTAGACGGTGCTTCCAGGAGCAGATAAGGAGAGAGAATATAAAATAAGAAACAAACCCCACCTAAAAACACTTAACACAATCCTATTAAATATGAAAACTACTCTAAATAATGTAGCATTTTTATAAGCTTTCATTGAAAAGATTCAGTAGTTGTTGCTACGGCTATGAAACTCATCAGAGTTGTTGTAAACTAATAGATAGATATAAGCGATACCTATATATAAGGAAAACAACAATGATGTTGCTGATGATGATCTGATTAAAAAAGACCATGATATGTACATACATACATACATATATACTGATTTTTTACAACGTATTTAAAGCCTAATTTACAACGTATTTAAAGCCTAATTTGCTTTTATTTATTTAAAAAAACATAAATTTGTTGTATACAATAATTCAGCCATTTGTAAAAAATTTTTTATATTTAGAACTTGTGGGTGAAAAATTTCTGACAACACTAATTTAATGAAAAACGAATTTTTACCACAACAAAAATTCTTTCGGAGTTGAGGACTTAGTTAATGGTTATATTAATTATACATTAATCACTAAGTTTCATGCATATGATACGCACATTCGAGTTCACTCTACGACTGCAGCAGGGGAAAGTTGTTGTGAATCTGCACTCAGTTTCTTCAAATTGATTCTAGTTTTCGAGAAATAGCGTTGTGTCCAAAGGGAAATAGTTGCATGATCAATATTAGCATACATAGATAACGATTAATCCCATTCGACTAAATAAAAAAATCAGAAACTCGAAAAAATGATATCACTCAGCCACGTTAACATTGTCTTTTAGAAAGTACGCTAGCTCTAGCGATATCGTGAAATTTGTGGAAACAAAATTTTTTATAATTATTTTTTTTGGAAAATGCACAAAAAAACGACAATATCGTTGCTTTTCTTAGAACATAGAAATAAATATGTTTCAAATAAATTCAGCCACATTTCATTAAGATCGATTCACAACTTTTGATTATATTCATTTTAACGAAAATTTCGATATGCATATAAAAGTAGCATTTCATGCTATAGATTTTATTCATTTAACCAATCACAAAATGCAGAAAAACCTTATTGAAATTTTTCCATACATATAATTTTCCAAATTATTTACTAGTAAGTAAAAAATACATAAATACCAGATCTGGTAAATCATAAGACAACAGAGTAATTGGGGACGGGTAATAAAAAAAGTAACGTCATTAAATTGGAAAAAAACGAACAGAATTTCTTCAATCAATGAATGAAGAGGTATTTTTAAAATATTTTGTTTAAGAAGATGGATTCATGATAAATGTCATAATGATGTGAATAATAAAAATAAATCAATAAAAACAACACATACGAGTACCCATCAAGCTGTCTGTAAGAAATGATTTTTTTTATTATATGCTTTTGCTGTGGTTAATTGACGAAATTCTGTGAATTTTGGGTCGTGTGTTTTTTAGTTAGAGTTTTAAAAATTGGTTAAAAAAGGTAAATTGCAACTATGTTTCTCTGCATTTTATGATTTTTTGAAAAAAATCCTACTGATACTAATGGGTGTTTTTTATAGAGGTATAGAACTTTAAGTTGCAATAAAACAACGATGGATTATTCGATTGATATGAATTTTATTTATCCAAAAGACAATCTTGTGGCATTACATATTAAATATGATTTCTGGCATATGACCGCCACGGCTGGCGCGGATGTAGTCCAATCTGGACGTCCCATTTTCGATGACTTTTTCCAACATTTGTGGCCGTATATCGGCAATAACACGGCGAATGTTGTATTCCAAATGGTCAAGCGTTTGTGGCTTATCCGCATAGACCAATGACTTTACATAGCCCCACAGAAAGTAGTGTAGCGGTGGCCAATTCACAGGTCCAAAACGTGAAATTAGGCGGTCACCAAACGTGTCTTTCAATAAATCTATTGTGGCACGAGCTGTGTGCAAGCGTTGTTCAGGCGTGAGTCTATTCATGATGAATTGCCAAACCAAACTGAGAATAAATCACTTGACAGCTGTTAAATCGGTCGCCATCTTGAAAACTAATGCCAACTTAAAGTTCTATATCTCTATAAAAAACACCCTACATTTATATGCGCATCGCAATTACCGTCACTTAATTTTGAATACCCTTAATGTCAAATGTTAAGGATTGATTTTAATGAAATATGGCTCGTTTTGCTTGGAACATACCCGATTATATCTAATTAGAAAGATAATGGAATTTTTAATGTTTTTATTTATTGTGAGAAACAAAACTTTTGGTATTTTTTTTTTGGCACAAGTTCCACAATATGTCCGATAGTACTGAGTATATTGAATTACAAACTTAGCAGAGCTTTTTTTTAAGTAAAAGTATATATCAAAAACTACAATAAATTTGAAGAAATCGAGTGCAGATTAAGATTTAGCACAATAAATTACATACAGAAACAAATTTTTAGTTGCTCCAGTCCAACAACTTGCCTACTTGTATTATCATAGATGCTTTTGACACTTTAGGAATTTTTTAGATAATTTTATAGGAACCACTGAAAAGTCATTTTCTTCTGTTTCTGAAATTTTAAAGCGAAACTTTATACTAAATGTCTGTAAGAAATTAATTTCTTATTTGTTAACCGTTTTGGCATATTTGACTTTATTTATTTTAGCAATTCTAGACGTATTATTGCTCAGTGATCTGTTTTGATTTCATCACCTTAAAGATTTATTTTAATAATTTTTATTTAGTTATTTTTTTTTATTAAAAAGTAAAATAATTTTTTTCTGTTCTACATTTCTATTTTTTGTAAACCTTGCTTTAAAGCTTGACAATTCTTTGTTCAATATTTTATATAATTTTTATAAATATTTGAACATGACTACACTTTGTGTTGGAATATTTGCTGAAACTAAGAAATTTAATATAAAATTGAACGAAAATGTACAGTATGTAAAAAAAAAATAAATAAAAAAATTAACAAGGGAGAAATTTTCTGATCCCATCATTTATTTTTTATTTTTTATTAAAACTATAGATTGTAAGAAAATTACTCTTATTTTTTTTACAAAAACAAAGAAAAAACATTTCTAAACATTTGAAGTAAAGGGTAAATAATGTAATAATATCAGAAAAGCACTTGTAACGTATCGTGTGGCAAGTGGCAGTGTCAAAATCATCATCAAGACTCACAACAAAATTTGAGAGACCCACAGCTGCTAAAGATATGTACGACTATGTTGCACTACTTACAACTGCAATCAGATACACACATACATACATAAACTACACACATACAAACTGGCATCATACAACAGATTCCTTTTGCATGCAAGATGGAAATATTAGATTAGTTTTAAAGCAGTAGAATATAAAAGTAGATATTCAGTTTTTCATCACACCCATTACACCTTCTGCTACTTGCCTACAGTTCACGAACTTCGAACCAGAAAAATATTCTTGGTGTTAATACAATAAATTCTGACGAATTCTGGTTTTCTTAAATCAATAATCAAGACTAAGTTCAGTGATGCTTTACGCAATTATGACATGGTGTGGGAGTCACGATCTCTTCGTTTATCCAAATAAAATTATCATGGTAGCTTTTTTCTTTTAGAAGATAAACTTGTTCCGGCGATAGTCTATTGATGTAGTTTTGACAGGAATATGACTAGAAATCTCCATATGGGGTCAGTGAAGACTTAAGCTGGATTTACAAGGAAAATGAGCCCAGGGTGGATATATAATATGACCGCTAAACAAATGTATCAATAGTATGGCAGCAGCAGACGCTGCAGGTTTTGTGGACTACAAAAATCGGTTCTGAATTTGATGTATCTTTTCACGACTAGTGTAGTGAGGACTACTCTGCCTTCTTAGTTGATTTACCTCTGCGTGTCGTGTTTTCAACTGTACACTGAAGCTCTATTCTGCTTGGGACGGCCTATAAAAATTATGGTAATATTTTGGTGTTAAAGATAGATCCAAAAACATAGATGGGGTTGGTTGGTTTTTTGGACCTAACCTTTAAAATGTTATTTTAGGCGGAAATTGGGCCAGTTGCCACATGCGCACATATGGATTTTCTATATGGCTACGGAATTCACAGGGCTTTAATTTACTGCATACATGGTCATAGTGGACATTTGTATAACGAGATAGTGTATGAGCTAGAAAGGCAAGCCGTTGCTACTCTCCTGGTCGGTCCAGAACACTTTTGTGGGCTCCAACTATTGACGGTCAGTAATAGAGAAAAATTAATTTTTTGCTTCTTCTGATGTGGGGCAGAAAAAATGTTGATGGAACTATTTTGGTACAAAGGCACCAGCTTTTTTTTTTAACTATTTCAAATATTCTTTTACAATTATTATCTATGTAATATATAGTTGCAACACGATCGACTCTCGATAATTTGAGACTCGTGGGAGAAGAGATGAAATTAAATTAGCTGAGAGTTCAAATAATTGAAGAAGGCAGAAAATTCCGGACGGAATTGACAGCTGATCATATTCTTTGCTTGCTAAGCATATTTTGTTTGTTTTGTCAGTCACTGTTTGTGAACCCTTCTCATATCAACGTGTTTGTCAACGTACTTCAGAGAAAATCAACAATTTTGTATATATAGCATATGTAAAGAATATACATAAATGTTAATGAAAATGTGCAAGTACAAATACGCATATGCTTACAAGTAATTACCTACACATAAACGAGCACAAATACACATACATACATACATACATACGTGCATATGTATGTTAGTATCTCTGTGTACATGTATTCCATCTGCAACTAAGAAAATTCCAAAACATTCTTAAACAAATAAAAGTTATCTACAAGAATTTTGGAAATATAAGATACTACAAGGCAACATGCAACACACAAGCACACACACGCAAACACATTTAACTAAGAGTGCAAAGTAGCAGTGTGCATCTTGCACTTTCTGTGTACATACATGAATACAATTTGTTATATGTATTTGTATTATGTACATATAAATAAATACAAGTGCTAATGAATGATTATTTAAATAAGCATTCATTTTGATATAATACTTGAGTTTAAGTTCGAGTTTTGCTACGAGGGTAGGCCGTCTAGTGTTTGCAAATTTATACAGAAAGGATTTGGAATTATAAGCACATAAATTTGATTAGGGAATTTTCTCAAAATGAAGAAAATTCCCTTTGTTGTGAAACAATTGGTCCAATCAAGAGGAAAAGTCGGTTTATATTTTTTATAAAAAAAATAACCATAATCTGCTCAGAAAATGATTGATGTCAAAAATATCGACACGAGTTGAAGTTAAATTTTTTTATGCAACTACTTTATTTACCAGAGTTGACTTCAGTGGAAAAGAAATCGAGTTTAAAATAAGAAGGATATCTCTGTTATCGAAATTTTCCATAAATACAGATTAGTTTGCCCCTGGTAAAAAAAATTAATCAGAAAATCTGTTCTAAAGACTTGCTGCATTTCCTTCGCATTTTTCTTAGTAGAATTTGTGTGCCTTTTGTTTTCCAATCTAACGTAAGTAATGAGATAAAACCTAAAAGGGTTTTGTGTTTTGGCAAGAGAAATCTCATGAACGTGAGGGGTAAAGTTGTGTTTTTCCTGTTAATTTATCCTTATAACTATGAAATTTACGTTACATTATATAAATACATAATCAAGCAAATTTTCTTGAAGGACTCACAAAAATAAATAGGTGGTTGGTTGGATTCATTCATTGCTCCTATTCTTGTAGTTCAATCTTGAACATTTTAAATCTTATATTTGAAAATATGCTTTAAGCGCTTTATTCATAGAATATGTTAAACAGGTGTTAAATTTTTAACCGCCGTTTAGCATAAACTTAAAAAAATTTATACAAAGCTTGCCTGATTTTGATAGCAAAAATATTATCTAAAAATAATACCTCATACTTTTGGGGAAGTGCCTTCGTAAGAGGTTAGGCTTACAGATCGATGATTTTTAGGAAAAATTGGTCAGCTCATTTGGCTCCATTCTATAAGATCCTTTTGTGATACCCGGAGAAAAGAAAAACGAGAAATAGACATACAGATAGACGGGTATATTCATAATTGGACGTCCTGGGCTGATAATAAGTATTTGGTAAGGAGGGGTTCGAATCGACCTGAGGAGAGTCAGCACGCAAAGTACCCACTGCTCCTGATAAATGAGTTTATCTCACGTAGTCCCTTGTCCGAGACTTCTAATAGGCTGTTGATGCAAACGCAGTCCAAATAATGCAATCGAACTCCCTTTAGTGCTAGGAGGAGTCACAGCAGATGGTAAACTCTCTTCTCGTCGTCATCATCACGACAGTTTAAGCAGTAGTCATTGTATGGCTCCTAGCTTTGTGGTATAAGTGCCGAACTTGAAGCTGCATTATGGAAAACATTCAGTAGTCGCGTCGTTCTTTTTTTTATTAAGATGTGGCTCGAGTGTTCTGGCCATTATACAGGTAGGCAACTTATCGTTCCTCAATGCTTATCCAGAAAAATTAAAGCTGTAGGCACATGTTTCTGATTTCGATATCCTCGAGCATAGTTTCTCTCTTTGTTAGATGAGAGAATATAAGAGAAAATATTGACGTCTTATGAGATGAGAGTTTTTGATTATATTTATTTCCAAAAGTAATATTTTAATGGAAATTTTCTTTACGTTACATTGTTGACTTAGGCCCATTATTACAACTTGGCGGTAAATTAGATGTTAGTTAAAGGTACCTTCAGTAAAACTGAGCGCTAGATTGACCTTTAACAATTCTTCATTATTACAAATTCCATGTAAACAAGTGATCTGTTTCAACGTGTGGTTACACCGACAAATATACCGACTACTTCTGAATGGGCAATGTCGTTCATTTGTAGTTGTTTACTTCATATAAAAAAATAAGGTTTGGTTTATTTAAATATTGCACAAAAAAAAAAAAAATAAGTGGGATATAATATCTATAACATGGTTTTCTATTGTCGAGCAAAAATCTTACACTGCGAAACGCTTTCGCTATGGTTAAAGGATTGGATAGTGTTCCATTGCTGGTAATGACCTGTCACATTTCTGAAAGATATGTTTATGCTAATTTTAATGCCGTTTCGGAAAAATTTAATATTTTCAAGAGCTTCCTGATCAGCATTTGATGATGTACTAATGTTAGAATTTTATAACAACTTTTATTTATTTATTAAATAGTGTTGCAGTTATAAATTTTATTTAAGACATTAATGCGCTGGCGACTGGAATTGACAACTCCTAAGACTCAAATCAGACTGTCCGCTATACGGTCCCATTAAAAAAATCTCTAAAGTATATGATGATTTAGACTGGAGCAACTGAAAATCACTTCTTTAAATTGTTTCTTGTTTTCATGACAAAACATGAAGGCAGTTGCTCGACAAATATTAGAGCAACTAATAAATTAAGCAACAACTTTTAGTTGATTCAGTCCAAAAGTTCATCTGAACTTGTGTAGTCATAGAATTTTTTTCAATTATTTACATGATGTAAATAATTATTTAGATTTATTTTGTTTGTTGACATTATGTAAACAATTAACTATTTTAAGTTTTATCTAAAAACTCTAATTTTCCATATGATTTTCTAAGTTGTTTCGATTGTTGACGTATTGTAAACAATTGGTAAATATATATTTCTTGTGCAAAAATTTTAGTTTGAAGTTGAGACTGCTCTTATTTTCATTAGTGTTAACATGTAAACAATTTGATTTTTACATTTTCTAACGAGATAAAAACAACACAAAATTTTCCATTGCTTACTAAGTAAACGATATTTTTAAAAGTAATAGATTAAAAATCATATTGCCTTTGACATAATAGAACAAATGTTCTTTCATTGCCCAAATAATAACATGGCCTTAAGAAACTTTTGGTCGTTAAAAAGTTTAAAATTGTTATGCCAGTATTTGAAGTACCTAATTTTTTTCTGTGGAAAATATCTCAACTGAATTTAATTAACATCGCTTACAAAGTACTTGAGGCAATTTCTAGAGGTAATTTAATTACAATTTTAAATTCCAATAGCCTTTTTGTATATTTGCTTAACTATTTGTTTAATGAATAAAGAGTGTTTAATGAGAAAGAAGCAACTAAATTAAAAGCCTTAAGCTTAACTAATGAAAATATTAAAAAGAAAATGAATCAATTATAACTTACCTAAGAGTGTGTAGGCCAATAAAAGAGCACATATTCCCAAATTGGTTAAAACAGCCGACCAAAATGTTTGCGCATTATGACGGCCATGGCGGCGGCCTTTTGTTTGTTGTCCATAGCCATGAGATTTCGTTGATATCGATGATTTGTTTGTGTGGCGCCCTCGACTGTTATTTGTGCTAGAACTGCTGCCAAAGCAGGCACAACATTTTGGAGAGGCGGGTCGATTATGTAAATTAGTTCTGCTGCTGGTTTTGCTGGAATTGGCAGTTGTGCTGTGTAGATTTAAAGGCACTGTACTGCTGCTATTCGAAGTTGTTTTGTTGATGCTCATGTTATTGCAATTATTTGGGACCACAGAATTTGAAGCAGCAGAAATATTGATGGGATTAGCTGGTACTGTGTTTAATGTAACATTGGCGGGAGTTTGTTGGTGCTGCTGCTGCTGCTGCTGCTGATGTTGTTGTTGCAGTTTGGCCGAACTTTTTAAAGTACCACATGTGGAAGAGCCATCTCCGTTTGTAGAAACTAAAGATAAATTATTTGTTGTTGGTGGTAGCGGAGATGTAACCACAGACATGTTATGTTGTGTTGTCAGAGGGGGTAGATTTAAGTTTAAAACAGAAGGTGGTGTCGTGTGGGGCGGAGACGCCACAGAAGACATTGAGGAGTTTGGTGGCCCTGGCCCCATGCCTAGAGCAGTTATTGGTGGCATACTTAATGAAGTTGCTGTTGCTGATGGATATTTTAATATACCTGGTGGCATGTTGTTAGTTGTTGAGGATGAATTACTGCTTAGGCACACCTCAATGTCCTCTAAAGTGGGCATCGGCAGAAGGGGTGTTTTGAAGGTGGTTGTCGATGAACCAGCAGCTGATATGTTTTGTGATGTTGCTGTCATGGATGTTGGGGCTGTTGGCGGTGGCGTCATCATGCCTATGGTCACATAGGATGTGGGTACATTGACATACTCTCCACTGGAGTTTAAGGATGAAGCCATAGTCGTAGTCAGACATGTTGAGGAGGAGGGTGGCGGTACTCTAGAATACTGCTGATGTAGCTGCGTGTGCTGTTGCGTTGTGTCCATATTCAAATTGCCGATAGTACGGTTATTGTTGACATTTGTAGGGTTGTTTGTATGGTAGTATATTAAGCTAGTAGTTGGTAATTTGGAAAATTTGTCCTTGTAGTTTACATTTGAGTACCTGTTTTGTTCTCTCTCATGTACTCATATTGTTCTGATTAAAGTTTTTTGTTTGCTTGTGGTCAAATGATGTTGGTTTTTGCTTTTACTTCTTCTCTGCTCTTCCGTTTTTCTTTGTGTTGGCAATTAAGGATTTTGCGGAAATTTCTATTGTTGTTGATATTTTATGTTTTGAAAACTGAAAAAAAGAATTTGAGGAAAAAAAGTACTTTTAGCTTTTATTGGTTGTGGTTAATTAAATTTTTAAAATTTGAAAAAAAGACAAATTTTTTCGTACGTTTTTGCAATTTTTTCATAGTTGTGTTTCCAACAATAAAGTATAATTAAGTATATTACCAAATTTCTCTTTAGTTAAATTTCCGTTTAACATTCAAATAATCGTCCTTTGTAGCCTAAAGGAAGGCTTACAAATTTTATATTTATTTTTTTCCTAAAAAAAATTTTTTTTGCTGCTGTGTAATAAACATATTTTATAATTTATGATGTGCAAAAGAACTAAATTTCATGTCAGTACAAATTTCTATGCTAGTCTGGCTAAAAGTTTTCTTAATTTTTCTTTAGAAATTATTTGCTGTTTCAAAAACTTTTTGCTTTAGCAAAGGTATCACTCTAGGGCCATATAGTGAAGGTAAAAAGATTGCAAATTTTTTTATATTAATTTTTTGCAACATTTTCCCCTAGTTCCTTATTGTTTTGTATAATCAAGTATAGCCAGTGCACTTGAAATATCATCACTAACATTATTACATGACAAGAGAAGAGCTAAATTTTAGTAAATTAAGATGCTAAATAAACAAGTTGTTGGAAAATTTTTATGTCTTTGGCAGGAAAGGACAAAATAAAAATTTTTTTAGAGTAAAGACAAAATTTTTTGATTTAAAGGTGGCAAGATTTTGCTCTATGTATAAATTGTTGTATTTATAAATACAATTGTTTTATTGTTTTACTATCTTCCTAAGGTAGGCTCTACTATCTTCTAAAATAGGCTCTTTGAGATTAAAGTTTAAGTTTTCAAAATTAAAGATATACAAAATTGGTTAAAATACAATGTTCTTTATAGTTTACATAAAATCAGATTCAAAGGACATTTATTTGTTTAATTTATTTTTGAGGCATTAAAGGGAGTTTAAGTCTTTGGAACGATTTTCCGTCATCCCACGTCAAATTTGGTTTATGAACAGACCGGTTTCGGCTTTGTGCCATCTTCAGTGTTCTCGAATACTAAATCCGAATTAGTATTCGATTTAGTATTCGAGAACACTGAAGATGGCACAAAGCCGAAACCGGTCTGTTCATAAACCAAATTTGACGTGGGATGACGGAAAATCGTTCCAAATTCAAACAAACCCCGTCGGAAGAATATCACAAGGAGTTTAAGTCATCCACTCCTTAATTTAAAATTTATTAACGATTATATAACTGTCCTCACTATTAAAATTCTTGCCACAAACTATTTCCTTAACCTTAGATAACATAAAATATACAGGTGTCGGAAGTTCCAGCTTAAATATACGTTATTACACATCTTTTTAAGACCTACGTCTAACATCAAGCTTTAAAATAACAAGTATTTTACCTTAGCTGTTGCTTTAAATGAAAAATTCTGCTAAATAAATACATCACCGAATCTATACGACACACGTTTGCTTATTCACTTATAGATAACGTCATTTATGGCATGTTTAAAGTTCCTCCTGAAAGTAGGCAACATTTCTACATTACATCACTTCCTTTTGAAGTGCAATCATAAATGCACACACACATATAGACTTTTGTTTAGTGCTAGAGCAATGGAGCTATAAATTTTGCATTTTCTGCAATACCTCAGCAAAAAATCGTGATTTCTAAGTGGATTTCAGTAATGTTGCTTGTTGCGTGTTAACGTCGTAGTTGTTTTTCATGTTTTAAGGTTTCCACAAACAAACCTAAAAAAATCATGAATCTTGTTGTCTATACTTAACAACAAACTGCAAGCAAAACGTTCGCTTTGAAAAACAACCGTAACACAGACTCCGGCTCTACTCTGAAAATTGACGCAATCATTTACCCGGTAGTTCACAGGATGGCGCCGTACCATTACTTGGTGATTCTTTCTTAAAAAGAGTGATCGCATTAGTGTCATATACACCCAATAGTATAGATATTGATTTAATTTAATCATGAAACATTGAAAAGCTGTCGAATTAATTGTCTCTACGTAACGGAAGTGAAGGAGCTCGATAAATTGGTCATGTTAAGTAAGATGTATTTTTCCCCTTTCAGCAGACAATTTACTAGTTAAAAATTCTCTTGGGTATTCACATCAATATTTATATGAGAATGTGTGCAATAACTATTTCCTACATACTCGTACGCAAAATAAAGTACGCTTTCATATGTGTAGAAAAGTTATGTGAATTTTAAAAGTGATTTACTCCCTACTTATCCTGCATAAATTCAAATTTTTCATTAGTTAAAAGCACACTTCATAGCATAGTTTAAGGCTGCCTCTCAGCATACAAATGTTTGCGTGATTCCTGAAAAGATACCAAACGTTTGTGTTAAAGTTGTACTACCTCCAATGAGCTTGCAGTCGGTTTTAAGTGAAAGCATTTTACAAAAGTAAAATACTAATAATGTGGGTTTTTTCTCTCTCTTCGATGCGAGTAGTTAATTTTTGTGTAAAATATGGTTTAAAGTTTCTGATTTCTATAGACAAATATTTTAAAATTGTGCCTATGAAGCAAATCTTTGAAAGAATTTGGATTCTTTTTTTAAATTAAGTAATGAAATACCAAAGAACGAAAGTAATCAGAAAATGTAGGGGAGTGTGACTAGTGCAATCAAATCTCAATATTTCTTCTTTGATGATGGAATGTTTTTAAGTTTTAAGAATGAAATTTAAATGAAATTTTACATAATTTTCCAAATAACCTTCGGGCATATTAGTAACAAATTACTAATTTTACTATACCTACAGTTTGATTTTTAAGTAATTACAAAATTAAAATGATAAAATTGCGTAACCACTCTCTGTTAAATATATAAATCGATCTATTACTACAAAAAAAAAAAAAAAAAAAAATTAAAAGTAAGAAAACTTCGTGTAGTAATCATTACACTGTTTCCAAAATTGCTTGCATCAGCCTTGTCAATGAATTCCATTTTGTCCCAAAGTAGCTTTCCTTAGTCTCCAACAAACCAAGGCCTTTGTATAGGGTCTATACCAGGCGAATTGATTACAACAATTGTCAAGCAACTTACAAAAAAAAAAAAAAAAAAAAATTATAAAAACAAATGTTTTTGGAATGGCTTCCATTTTTGTATTTTTAATCGAAAAATTAAATATTTTTGAGCATTTGTATTGAAAACGAAATCAAATTCTATTTTTTGTTGTATCAATTTATAAAACCACACCTTTAACTTAGAAATTAAATTTTTTTTCCAGGTGTGTCGACTTTAAATTTTTTTTCTTGATTACTCTAGCAGATAATGTCAGAAGTAATCGTTTTCGATTTATAAGCTTTGAGTGTTATTAAAAAAATCAAGGTAGATTTTTAAATTAAAAATAGATTTGGAAGACGCCTGAGAGCATGCAATATTTTTAATTGCTAAAAAGTTAAACTAAGGATGTCTCAAGGTAAAACAAAATCGCCAGTACGAAATTTGACATGCAAGTTGGCTTTGAGAACTGAATTGAAGTTCAGAATGCGCTTAGTTTCCATTTGAAAATCTAAAAAGTGCATAATTTTAGGGGCGACAAATAAATATTTACTTCGTACAGCTGGTGTCCATGATAGCTTCCCTGCAAAAATTGTTTACATATCATTTCGTTTTTAGAGTTAGTGGTTACACTATTAACATGATAAGAGTGAAAGTACGCAGGGAATGCTCGGTATGTAGATGGAAGGTATTGCCAGTGAAAATATATATTCCGAACTAGATATGTTGCGACGTAACTCTTTACGTTATTAAGTACTAATTAATATGTTTTTAGCAGGGACCGTAAATAGCAGTTATGGAATTCTTATCTTTTATAAGAGTTTTTTTTGAGAATTAAAAAAGCCACCCAAAAGAATTATTTTTCAAAGTAAAATTAAAAGTTCGGATGAAACTCTTAAACAGAGAGTTTTATTTTGCCGTCATAAACTAAAACTCATTTGAGGAGCTTTCTTTGAAATTGATACTTTTTCTTTAAGTCTCTTAACGATTAATAAACCTGTTTTTGAGTTCCGTGAGTATAAAAATATATTATCCGTACTTATATAAATTGGCAAAAACTGTGTTCCTGCAGCCCAGGTAAGCGTGAAAACATCATTCTCTGCTCTTAAATTGATATTGAGCGACCTGTGTTCAATTCTTTCCACAGAAAATTTGAAAAATAAAACTCTTCAAAGAGTTTTACTTTATGACGACAAAATAAAACTCTCTTTTTAAGAGTTTCTTCTGACCTTTTGTTTTTTCGTTGAAAAATAACTTTTAACTGTGGAAACGAAATCGAAATTCTGAAAGAGCTTGCTAATACGAATCTATTGGTATATGACAGTATAGATCTCTGTTGACTCTAACATACAGAGAGTTTTAGAGTTTAGGTTTTTTTCGATAACTGTTATTTACGGTCCTTGGTTCTTGTGACATCTTGTGAGGTGGCCATTTGAACGATATAATGTCATCAATTTTACCCTTTAAGATAAACTTTCTATGAAAACGAGGCTCTTTTTTAGATATATAACAACGTAGCAGCCAGTCCACATTGTGACATTATTTTTGCCCCATCTTGTCCACATATGTAATCGTATAGATCTGTGTATATAATTTACTAATGAATACAATTAAGAAGGATATATTTTTTGCTATTTAATTAATCGTGTACATTTAAAACAATATTTACTTCCCTTTGTTTACCATTTTGATTTTTTACTTCTTGTTTTATTATTATTGTTGTTCAATTATTTCCATAAATTTTTGGGTTGATTTGTAAGTGATTTTAACATTTACGTTCGCATAAATGGCAGAGGAATTTCTTAGTGTGAGGCAAAATACACTCACCCCTTTCGCATTTGTCGTATGCTTCTACGGCGTATACTTAATATTAATAACCAGAATCACAATACTTATACGCCAAATTTCTTTGTAATTATTTCGTTAAATAATGGAAAAATCGTTGACAAGTTTTAAAAGCTTCTTTGTATATACATACATACATGTTCATATTTACACGAACAATTAAAAATTCGTTGTCAAAATACATACACGACAAATATGAAATTAAATCTTTTTAACAATTAACAAAATAAACGTTGAACTTTTATATTTGAGTTCTGTAAATAAAACATGTGAGAAGCAAAGAAATGTAAATTAAAAAGAAAATAAAAAAGTGCATTATAGGTCTGCCAAGAGCAACTTTCGCTGAACAACCCACATAATTATAAACAAAATGCAAACAAATTTACTTTAATTTTGTGTACACATATATACAAAAAAACTCGCACATACAATTATACGTATTGAAACAGGCGTGTCAGTGTATCAGTTGCTACATAATTTCAATTTCATTCAACAAATATTAAAATATATACATATGGTATATAAAACATTTGTTTCAACACAACATGAAAATGAAATTAACTGCAATATACTAACGACCAAACTGTGGTTCAGAATATAATAAACATGTAAGACTACTTGGTTAAGTTTTTATAAATTTTTACACTTGTACATCAGAAATCAATTATCTTCGAAACTATTTCAGAAAAACATAATTTGTTTATAATATGTTTCTTAATAAGAACCGTGAAACTATACAAAAAAAGTTTGTGTGTTTTATATAATCCTATAAAACACACAAACTTTTTTTGTATTTTTTTATTCCCTTCATTCCACTGTGCAGCTTAAATTCATTTTGTGTTGAAACAAAAATACCCCGACACAGATTATTATATAAATATACAAATAATGAAATGAATGAAGAGGAGAATATATGCAAAGAAAAAAATAATGTTTACAAATACGCCACAATAATGTGCATTTAATTTGTCTGTCATTTAATATTTTATTTTACTCCAACATCATCATCATTATCATCATTGTCTTTGTCATTCTTTTCGTTTTATTTTCTGTCTATCACACGTTTACATTTACTACTTACTGGAAGGCACACAAACTTACAATAATTTGTTTACTTGTTGTTATAAGTGTATGAGTGTGTGCTTTTGTGCTTGAGAGCATGTAGTGGTAGTGGTGATGATAGTGGTAGTAGTTTTAACATATTTCATATTTGTTTTTATTATGATTTTTCATGTTTATGTTGCTTGTCAATTATAATGATGGCTGTGTTTGCGTTTACTTTTTCGTGCGGCTTAAATGTATTTAAGTGAAACATGTGTGAGTGTGGCAGAGCGTGTAAAAAGTTTAATTTTACTCATTTTAACACTAAAACAGTGGAAGTATTAATTTAATTTTAGCACATGATCAAGAATAATAAAAAATCATAAATGTTAGAATTTTTTTTGGGAAGTGTGCGACAAGCAATATTATATTTATATAAGTTCTTAATAAAAAAGAAAATTAAAAACTTGGAGTTTAAAATAAATAATGAAATATTCTGCAATGGCTCCCGCCGCGTAGAGGACAGCTTAACCTGCACAATAGTTTAGCTTATGCTGACTCTAAGGAAATGCAATTAAAAAAGGTATAGGCCAAATTACGCCTGTTTCACTTATATTTTTAAAATTATCATGACGAATATTCATTCTGGCATTCGTTGGTCTAGAAGCACATATTGTCCATGTTATAAAAACATATTCCTTCTTTGCTTTCTTGGCGGATTCACGAGCGCATATTGTGTACTTTGCATATATGGAGCCTAAAACTAGGCTAAATGTTTTACTCGTCACTTATAATAAAGACAAATAAATATTTTGCTTAATATTTTAATAAAAATTTTAATCATTATTGTTAAAGATTTAGTAATAACTAAATTAAATTAATGTAAATATAAAATTTAAATAATAAACTTTATTTTATTTTTTATTAAGCTTAAGGTCTTAAATTTTTATTTTAAATTATTTTCAATATTTCGGTACTCATTGAGTACCATCTTCAGGATATTTATATAAAACAAACAAATAATAAATATCCTGAAGATGGTACTCAATGAGTACCGAAATATCGAAAATAATTTAAAATAAAAATTTAAGACCTTAAGCTTAATAAAAAATAAAATAAAGTTTATTAATTAAACAGAAACGGTCGAAAAAATAGAACATATATATAAAATTTAAATTTAGTACTGTTATTCTTTTTTTTAATTAATACAACAAAGTTCTTGATTAAAATTTGATTTAAATTATTTTGAATAAATTATTTTAAATAAAAAATTTAAAATAAAATCCATACAGATTTCATTGAAATGAACTTTATTTTAGAATTTTCTTACAGGATAACATTTAGCTGCATATTAAAAAAAATTTAATTATTATTATAGATTTAATAATAAATTTTCTCGATTAATGTAAATACAAAATTTGAGTTAATAATTCATATATAGTACTACAAAGTTTTCAATTAAAATACAATTCTGCTTGTTTGTTTGTCGGTTATAGGATTTCAAAAATATATATATCTAATATATACATTTCGTAGAAGCGAACTTTATTTCCCATTCAAATGTAAAGACTTCAAAGAAATGTGCTAATTGAAAATTTTAAAACTAATTAATTAAGATCATTTACTTATTTGCTATTTTTCTAACCACCGTACATTCTTCTGCTTACACCCTCCTATTTTCTAGAGTAAAATTCTCAAAAATGTGAAACATTTCCCCTTTAATGTTTGTGACATTTTTGTACTGCCATAATGTTGACATTAATATGTGACATTATTTGTTATTAAACAGAAAGCCATACATTACATACATACTCTTATACCGAGGCTTTTTTTGTTATAAATTTTATACCTTGCTGAAGTTGAAAGGTATTATGGCAGAGCTGTTTTTATTTTCGTTACGGTGTATACATTTAAACTCAATGTAAAATAAAGATTTCTAAAAAATTATAAATACAGCGTGGAAGCAGTTTTAACAAGTTATTAAATTTTTAATTTAAATATTATAATAAATTTAAATTTATTAAATGAAATTAACATAGTTTCAATTTGTGGCGTATACTTAATATTAATTGATTATTAATTAATATTTGTCATACGTCTTATGCCTCAAGCCCTCATTTGTTTTAATGAAATTCAATTAAACTAATTGCAAACTATAATTTATCAATGTCTTTAAGACTACAAAAGTAAATTACGAATCGATCAATAATCCACAAGTGACTTAAACATTCTTTGTTGGTATAATGCTTTGGTTATTGTGTAATTTCTACTAACGCCTGGCCAGCATGAACCACTAGTCTTTTACGAACTCTATCAAGATATGTAGTACCACGTATGTATGCATTAGCACTAAATATAATCAAAATGCCATGAAAATTGGCTAAGAAATCTGTGGAAATATAAAAATATATATAAAGAACAAATAAAATTAAAAAAATAAAGCAGGAAAATCATAAGAAAAAAATTAAATAAGTTTACAATTAAAAAATTGAACTGAAAACTAAAGACAAAAAAAAAAAAAATAGAACTGAAAACTAAAGACAAAAAAAAAATGGAAATAGTAATAGTATTGGGAAAACAAATATTTCTGTCAAATAACTAACTCCATTACTGCCCATATAAAGCTTAAAAGAAACTAAACCTCTTCTCTAATCCAAATAAAAAACTTGCATCTAAAAATCTTAAAAGTTGAAACTCTGCAGCCAACAGCTCCATGAAATTTGTTTTTGCTCTTATTTCTTTTTGTTGCTATTTTTTCCATTGGCTTTGGGTTTTTCCTATTTTATCGACAATAAAACTTGACAAATCGAACTTTTCAGCTGATGCCCGCACCATTACCGAATGCCATTTGTAACTACAAACTGTTAAAGGCAAAATAAAACTTAAACCAAAACCAAAAATAAAAATAAAAAAGAGGTGGAAAAACACAAACTTTACAATCGTTGAAGCAGTAGCACACATCCTTACACATCCTGTGAATTAAATTCTTTTTTATACAAACAACTCGTTTGTTTTTTGAAATTACTTGCATACATACTGTAACACAAAGCACCAAAGAATTACAATTTATTTAAGCAGCAAATAAGAAAATCTATTCGAACTGGCAGTGGCATCCTGCTCGCACGATGCACACAACTAAAAACAGCCAAAATGAAAAACACGGAAAAAATTTTGTGAAATAATACAGCGATGCAATAACATTCACAACGAATAGGAAAAGAAGCTACGAGTACTTGTTTTCAATAAGTAAATCTTTCATCGCGATACAGTGGAGAAGCTTTGAGCAGCTCTATACAAGACTCCTTTTAAAGATAACTCATACTAAAAATCTATTGCTATTCTTGACAAAAAGTTGCTATGGAACTTTTTTTCGGAGAAACATTTTGTGGCACATAAAGATAAGATAGTCTTGCAGAGCATGGTGTAGGGCTAGCGAAAAGTTTTAACAAACACGAGTATATCTAAGGATACAACAAGATAAAATTTTTCCGAAAAAAAATTTTAAATGAATGAGTTGAAATAAAATAAAAACCAATGACCTGTACTTTTAATACCATGAACAGATGTATGTATGAGTGTATATGTATTTAAATTTACGTCTATATGTAACTCTTCATGTTTGTATGTAAAATTGTGAAAAATAAAACTTGAACAGGATATAGTGTTGCAAGCACGTAATTTAAACTTCTCTATAGCTAGATAATAATAAATGGCAACAGTGCACTATTGGCAGCAAAATACCGAAAGGAAAACAGGACTCTAAAACAACAACTCACTCCGTACAACAAAAAAAAAGTTACCCATAAACCAGTGGAGGAGTAAATGAATGATTTTAACAAAAATTAACAACAATAAAAGGGAACACTATCTGAAAAACCAATCTTAACGCCAACAAACACACACACACACACGGATATAGAGAAAAACTCCCAGTTAAAGTTATTGCTTGTGTGTATATACATATGTATAGATATGTATGTGTGTGTATGTGAATGAATTTTCTGTAAATAAACTTTAAAAATCATCATCAACATCATTGAATTTGTATTTCATTTGTGTGTACTAAATTTAACCATTTTTTGTGCATTTGTGTGTTTGTGTGTGCGTGCATGTGTGAGCTTTTCAGCATTTAAAATCGATTTCCGCCGAAATAGCATTGCCTGGTTAGCACGTGCATAAAATTTATACGAAAATTTTATTTAAAACACACTTCAACAAGAGATCGAAAATTAAATCTAGCCACGATGCAAATATGTATGTACATTCGATAAATATTTTGGAAATTTCTCCACTTTAAATATATAGTTTTTGTAAATGTTGCCTTGAATTGTTTACCATATTTTATTTGTGTCGAAGACTAGGAACTATTTTTAGTTTTGCTACCAATGTTAATTATTTAGAAAATCATTTGAAATGAACCTCGAAAATTAGTTAATTAAGTGTGAGGAATTAGCATACGAAGAAATGATAAAAATTTATTTCAATTTAAGTTTTAATGTTCAGAATTAAAAATTTGAATAGTCATGCGCCAATTAGCGAATGGATGGAGCAAATAAATGGAATTATATTATTACAAATACGATTTAAATGGAATAATGTTTATTTTTAATTATTTTTATAAACATTTTAGCCAAAAAATAAAATAAAATAAAAAAAATTTTCCTGAAAAGAAAAATTAAAAAAAAATAAAAATTTTCCTGACGACGCCATATTTTCATAAATAAAAAGAGTTGAAGGAAATTTAAATATATAAACGATTATAAAAAAGTAAAGCAACAATAAACTTTCTTTGCATATATTGAATCCTCAATTTTAAATTGAACTAAAATTAACTATATTAATAATTACACTGTGTGTAATTTTTTAAGCCGTGGCAAAATAACCATATACGGACACCACTACGTGATAAAATACTAAAAAAAAGATCCGTGTCTCCCAATTTTTCCCAAAGTCATGCACTTTTTTTTATGGGCCGTCAAAGATTTGGGGCCTCGGTATCATTTTCGCAAAAAAGTGATAATTTTCTCGGGCTCATATCTTGCAAACCGTTCCGAATTTCGATTTACTCTCTGAGGCAAACTTGTAGCTCTTGTCATAAAGAACAAAAATTGCGAACATATAAAATCAAAAAAACTTCACCTTCAAGATAAAAATCGCAAAAAAACTTAAAAAAATTCGATTTTTTTTACCTTTTTCTCTTGTTCAGGTCCATAGGTAGCAAACCGTTCAAAATTCAAGGAAACAATCAACTACAAAAATTTACCTAAGATCTCAATAAACAAATTTCTACAACATATAAACTTCCTGGGAATAATTCTGGAACGTCCAGATCTTGATGATTGCTTAAATCTTTAATATACCAGTGAGTGGCTATAATAGAACGGAGGAATTTATTTTCACGCTTTAAATTTTTTTCTTTATAAGATGATGTGTAGAATAAACTTCAAATTTAGTATTAGTATTGAATTTCTCCCTATAAGTTTGAGTAGCCTTTAATTTCAATTTGGTTCAACTTTACGTCTATATGTCGCGATCATTGTGTTGCGGTATAGATTGGCAACATAAAAGTGATATGAACATATTTGGGCTCCTTCACTTTTATTCTCCATGTTTTTAAAATGAGTCTGGATTTTTATCAAAAGTCAAAAATTTAACTATTTAACTTTTTCGTCTCAGAGAACTTATTTGCATGTTCCATTGAAAGTCTTCGTTGATTACTAACATAAAGTTTTATTATTTCCGCACTAAGTCCAACCTATTCTTTGTAAAAGAAACTTTATTTGGTGTTAAACAAAAATTTATTATAATTTCCTAATAACTGGAGTTACAATGTTATTCATGCTCTTGAATTTGGATACACTTTCAGTAGTAACTTTATCCAAAATCACATTGCCAATTATGCCCAAGTTAAAATATATCTCTGTGATCGTCAGGTTTCTGTCGTTTAGAATTATCACAAAATAATTAAAAAAATTCTCATTTTGTGTTCTTATAATTTGGACATTATCAGGGGTTTTGGTAGAAAGGCAAAAGGCTGCGTTTTTGACTTGTTAAAAGTTTGATTTTTGATATTTTTTGTGTATAAATAATTTTAATGGACGCAATTCTGACAGTACACAAGAGTTAAAAAAGAATTATAAAATTTGTTATTTGAATGAACTTCAATATTCCTAGTAAAAAAGAACTTCCAAAGAATTCAAAAAAAGGTTGAAGTTTAGAATCCAGAAGTAGTGCACAGGATGTTTTCTTTTTCGATTCATATTCACACTGTACTAAGAAAACTAAACTTTGTATAATTTTTGTTTTTAATTTTCTACAGGCCCTAAGCTTCACATCTGTAAGGCATAAAATTCGCCAGTAGTCGCAATTTCTTGTTTCTTATGCGAAAATAGTTTTTTCATTGGTTGAAGAAAAATAGTCTTTTAATGTAGATTTAGAGAAATAAGAATTTGTTCTATAAAGAAAGGATCTTCAAATCTAGCTTTGTAAACTTGTAGAATTAATTCCTATTTTAAAAATAAAATTTTGTCAATTGGATTCTGAAAAGACTTAAAAATGCGCTATTGGATCCTTTGGCAGAAATGAAAATGTGATTCCTTAGCAAAATTTTCAGTTTTTTGTTGGGATTCATATAATAACTTTCTTTTAAATTAATATTTTGTTAATTGGATCCCTAGAATCATTAAAAATATACCAATGGATCTTTTTGAAGTAATGAAAATGTTATTCCTTTGAAACAACTTCCTTTTTTTTTTGCTGGGACTCATCTTATAAGTCTTAAAGATAAAGAAAAATACAAAATTTCGGAAAAAGCTTTGGTTTTTTTTCTTCAATTAGTTGGTTCAAAACAATTTGTAGTGGTCTCGTGCAAAATAATAATTCTTTCGAATAAAACTAATTTTCTATAGAAAAGTAGCTTTGCTGTTTTAACGTTTTCTTTTATTGAAAACATTGCTTATTGCAAGTTTCTTTTTGCTATGGAAAAAATTTTTGCAAGCCAATTGGTTCAATGAAAAATTACTTTATCCGAGAAAAATTTTCCCAAATAAAGCTTAAGGTATTTTTCTGTTTGCAATAAGAGGTGAAATTTCTACAGAAATATTTTCGTATCCTTGAAAATTTCTAATACGATCTTCAAACATTAGACAGACATTTTCTTGTGTTGAACAAAATATTTCTATGTTTTTATTAATTTTATAATAATAATAATAATAATAATAATAATAATAATAATAATAATAATAATAATAATAATAATAATAATAATAATAATAATAATAATAATAATAATAATAATACACTATTTTCAATTTATTTTATTTCGTATTACTTTTTATGGTTTTCCTTTAGCTTATTTTTGACTAATTAAATAATATTATAATTAAAATCATTGATACGTGAGATTTTTACAAAAACTTTTTTAATAGGAATTCATACAGTGTGTGGTTAATTTGGATCATTTGGTTTTTACGTGTTTATGCAATTATATATTTAAGTATCTAAGTTTGTTACGAGTTTGTGTGTGTGTGTGTATGTGTGTGCGTATATTTTTTAAAAGGGTGTGCTTAAGTGGGGGACTTATAAATTCTAATTAAGGTCTCGTGTGTTTTTATTGTAGAACAACCCATACAATTTAAAAAAAATATATTTTATGCAAAACTGGCTGTCCAAGTTGTGCAATTATATAAAAGCACATGCAATTTTTAATGCCATATTTTTATGTAATTTTCAGTTTTTATGTTTAGCTAGAAAGAAATCAGTTTAAAGTTTTTGTTTGCAACGTTTTAGTCTCCTAAAATATTGCACTTTCTTTCTTAGTAAATTTTTGCTTAAAAATGCACCTGAATCCTTTTTATACTCTTTCCCATGGATTAAAGGGATATACACACACAAGTATATACGTTTGTCTGTATCTCTCCCTCTTTCTCTCTCTCTCTCTCTCTCTTTGTAATTTCTAAAATATTAATTTGTGATCTTGTAAAGTATACACTATACTTATATCATCCCTTACCTCGGCAAACCCTTAAGTAACATAATTTTTGACTTTTACTTTTTAAAAGTTAGAAGTGCCATCGCAAAATTAGAGGAAAATCAATTTTGCAGTAGCCATACAACTTAGAGCAAGGCAGATGATAAAAACTCTTCTCTTGTAGGATTTTGTGTTTGCACTTTAAGATTTTTTGGCGGTTAAGGCGGCGCTACATATTATGGTCCTTTATGCACAGGATAGTTGATGTCACACTGGCGGACTTTTAGTTTGGACAATTTGCTGCTAGAAGGGCTGCAAGTTTTAGCATGCAGAATGTCTGCCTATGCTTGCAGAATATTAAAAAGAGGTCAGATAACTTAGAGATCTAACTTTTGAGCAAAATGTCCCAACTTATCATAATAATCAATGTTTTCAAAAATTAGCATATCATCTGCCTAATGGTTGAGATATACGAAAAACAAAAAAAAAAAAAAAAAGGAGAATTGTCCTGAAGATGATACTCAATGAGAATCGAAATATTGATTATTTTTTAATAAAATTGTTAAACAATAAAAGACCTTAAGCTTAAATATTAAAATAAACAAATTATGAAAAACAAAATCGAAATATATAAAAAAGAAATTTGCAAGCCTTCGAAAGAAACTGGAATCGAGATGTGGCTTCCAGTCTTTTAACACCAACCACTCAAAAAAAAAAAAAACAAATATATATATATATATATATATATATATATATATATATATATATATATATAATCCATTTGATCGTCTTGAATCGATTGGTAATTAGTTGAGACAAGAACTGCTCAGGTACTGCTCATATAGTAAATGTAAACTTTAGCCTTTTTGAAAAATTTTGTTAAATATGTATAGAGAGAAAAAATATTTACTTGAATTGGGACACGAACCCAGGATTTTAGATTGAACCCAAGTTATACAAACTAGGCATTGTCCATTCGTTTTGAGTTAATGACAAATAAAAACATATTTAAGTAAATGTATTAAAAAAAATTGTTTATTTATTTTCAAGGGATCATATTCACGGTATGTATTATAATACTGCATGTTTAAAAATTCTCGACTTGTGCAGATTATTGATTTATGTAGTAATTAAAGACTAATACTTTAATTGCATGTATTAGTCTTCTTATATATTAAGATTTAAAATATCGATATGACCCCTTTTTAAAACAATTTAAAACAGTTTAAACAATTTATTAAAATGAAGTCGAAGTGTAGAAAATATATATTTGAAAATGTTTGGACTAACAGTTCTTAAGTTTTGCCAGAAGATATTTAAATTGAATACAATTTGTTACACATTTTCAATATCATACATTAGTTTAGAGAATATAAGATTTCCCGCAGAAAATGTTGCACTGTTGTTTTAACAAGAAAAAGCTATAAGTAAATACAAATGCTTTGCATTTGAGATTAAGTCGAGGTAGAGAGATTTTTTAAGGAAATTTTCCATCAGGATATTTTTTAATATCTCTTTCTGTCTAGTTTTCATAATTACTCTTCTCTGTGTTAATGAAGTTTTAGAAATATTCAACTGAAATTGTTTTATTCTGCTTTCATTGGTTTATTTTTACATGACTTGGCAATTGCTTTCTTTATTATTTTCTTGGTATATCTTTAGCACAAAAAATATCCATTATGTTCACTGATTGATTAAGTCTTTTTTTTCATTTTAACAATTTTGTCTTATTTACTTTTAATTGAACTTAATAAGATCAAGCAAGAACATTAATTTACTTCTTTTAAGCCATAAAATTTCATTGTTTTTTGTTTATGTTTTAATTTTAGTCCAATGAAAACATTTATTTGATTTTGTGATAGATTTAATTAAATACAAATATATCAAAATTGTTGGCAAAATGAGGTGGTGTGGGAAAATCAACATATTTGGTAAATAAATCAAGTTATTTGTAAAGGATAATCCGATAGACACAAATTTTGAAAACATTCAGGCTCGGCGGTAGAACAAATTGCGATCACAAATGGTAGTATTGGTAACATTTAGAATACTGTAATGCCATCCCTGAATGATATGAGGTTGTCTTGTTTAACATTAATACTTGACTAGAATATGTTTCCCAGAAAAATATTGGGACGAGTAGCAATTTTTTTTTTGAAAACACAACATTGACCCGGTATTAAAATAGGAAACAACTTGGGTACAATATTATAGAATAGCAAAAATGAAACAGACCCTCTGAACAAACAGGAAGTATACAAATTAATCTATTCATACCAATATATTGACATCGGATAAACGGGACGGAATATCAAAAAAAGATTTCCGGTTACACATAAGGGACTACAGCAAGAAACTAAGGAGAGTAAGATCCACACCTGAATCGAATTTTGTTAACCATGTATTTGACAAACAAATTTTACATCAGCACACATAAGGAAGACGGTTAAACTGCTGCCTTTCCAACATAAAGGACGACGACTGAACGTATTGGGAAGCATGCAATTAAACAAACAGAAAAAATTTGCCAGAAGAACAATAAATGAACAGATAAACACCGCATCATACATAATATTCGAACCATTAAAATATTTTTACACAGAACACAACAATAGCACAACGCAACAACACATGACCAAGATCAGAGCGGAAGCCAGAAATGAACAGTTACAAATTACTAAGTGAATAGATAGGAAACACCAGACATCTACGCACTCATGTAATGAAATAGGAAATACTAAGACTGCGATAAAAAGAGAAAGAGATGGTGAAGAGAGATATAGACCCTGGAAGAAGGAAACAGAGAGGTTGGTAGAAGGAGAGAACACAGGCAAACGAACAAAGACCAGTGATTGATACGAATTAGATCGGGGGATGTACAGGGACACACGGGCTGTCACATATAAACGGAGGCACTATATAAGGACAACGAACAACAAAATATGCCGAAACTGTCGGAAGAAAATCACAACTCTGCAAGAAAAATTACGGGCAGAACTTATTCAGCTGATAATTGATATTAAATATTCTTTTAATTAAATTAATAAATTTTTTGATCGGCCTTGCAATTTGTTTTCTATTGTGGGCAGGTTTCTTGTATAAAATTTGTTACGTACTTCCTCGAATTTCAAAATTAATTTAACAGTTGTATACAATTTGGCAGTTTTCCAATTAATATTTTGTTTGATTTAAATAATTCTTTGTTTAAAGTTATTTATGCAGTATATAAAAAATATTTGAAATACATAGTTTCCTATGTAAATATGTTTCCTCTGTTTTTAAGTTTTTCCACTAAATATAATTTATTTTTCTAAGTTTTTTTTATTTATTGAATCTGAATTTTTTAGGCCTAAAAATAAGTATTACGATCTTTATTATAGCTTACTCCAGAAGAGTAGGAAATCTTTGATTGAGTTCTAGCAAGTGATCGCGCTAGTGCGTTTGGATGAGATTGAGAAAAGAAAGTTCTCTCGAGCTTTCCTAAATTTGTTTTTTGCCATTGAAATCTCCAGATAATTGTGGATCTTATCGCTCCGTATGTATTAAAGAGCTCCTGTAATAGTTCATAATTTTTTTTTACTGATCCTCTGTATGCGATCAATACTGATTAATACCATTCCCCTTAGTTTCGTTTCATATGTACAAATTGGTTTCAAAACAGTGTGATATAAAATTGCTTTGCAAGTCCAGAGTCAACCTTAATTACTCGTTGGTTAGCCAGTGTAGAATAGAGGCTTTAATTATCTTACGGAGCCTCTTAGCCTCCGCATGACGAAGCCAAACGAATTGTCTATGATCAGAGTGGGGTATATGTTTACTATTGGGGATATAAGAGTTGTTAATTTCTTCTTCCGAGATCGAATCTGACATGTTTACCTTCTAGCTCATTTGCTCGTATTCTCCAGTTTTTCAGCCACGTTTCCAAGCGCCTAAGGTACGGTAGATGCAATTCAGATATTTGTATCAGTTGGACCCAGAAAACTGCCTTGTAGAATATCAACTTTAATTGCATTACCATTAGTCACATATGCACCAAATTTGTCTCTAAACCAGCGGTTTGATAGATAGACTCCAGCAACTTATGTGTGTTAGGAGGTAACAAGGTTCTGAACTTCTGATCTCTATAGTTATACGTTTGCATTACTCAAGTGTTCCATGTTGCTCTAGGAATCCAAACTGATTAACAGTGTTGATGTTCTATCGTTTATGACTGGTAGTATTTTTTTAAGAAAGTCTTTTCACAAAGTGTTAACAAATAAAGAAGTAATCTGATTGGCCTGTAAGATGATGATAATGTCAAGTTTTTTCCAGAATTTGGGCGTATACTTGGATATATTTTCCAGCTTTTCGGCAAAACGATAATTGTTACAATTGCATTCAAAGTTATAGTAAGCAAAGCTATTCCAACTTTCGGCAAATTTACCATCATTGATGGCGTTATTGAGTTTGCTTTATAATTGCCTAGCTATCCTATTGACTTATGGGAATGGACTCCGAAGGCAAGTGTGCCCAAGAACAGAATTGTGGCAGCATAAAGCCATTTGTTAAAGTACTTGGCTGGAAGACATTATCTTTTTACCACATGCCCAGGCATCGTCAGCCTTTCGTAGTGGATTTTTTCCCTCTACTAGTGTTTTAATATTTTCAACTCCCTTCCACAAAAAGAAGTTTGTATATTTGGTGTTGGTTAGGCTTTTGGTGTGGTTTATATTTATACGTTCTTCTTCGGAGTTCTAAGCTTTTCAATGTGCAGTGGATTATTTGCTTAAAATTACCTGATGTGTTTCCAAAACACAGAAATTCTATTCCATTGTACGATACAAAAGTGTACAAGTAAAAACTGTTCTTTTGTTTAATTTTAAGGCACTTCTCAGAATCAAATAAAAAGTTTTGTAGGACAACAGGATGGTCCTTTTTAGTTTCTATTTAACAAAACTAGAAAACTTTCTTTAAGCAAATTAAATTTACAAAATTTTATCTTTTGATTAAGCTTTATTATCTGTCTTTTGTTTTCCGTATACTATACACTGTTTGATACCCTTCGTATACGAGTATACATCTGTTCCAGACTTGTATAACTTAAAACCAAAGTAAGTGTTTACCTTGTATGCTCTTAAAATTTGTGTTGTTGTAGATGTTTACACTACCGACAAACACCTGTTTCGAAAAGGTTGCAGTTACTCTAGCAGCTGAACTCTTTGGCCCAACTTTATTTACACAAAACAAAGTGAAAGTGTAAACAATACTAAAAGTGGTTTTGGCCTCATAGAAAGACTCCACATTTTTATTTTCTTTGCAATGCTTTATCTGTAGTTTTCTCTGTGAACTGACATACATACAGACATACTACATATTTTCTTATATAAATATGTAAAATGGTTGCTGAGTTCTTGTATGTTTTTACACTGTTTTTTTATTTTTAGAAAATGTTTAAGCAAATAACCTAAAGCTTTCTGTACTTGATGTTTGTTTGAAATTGCACTCTTATGAACAGGAGCTCTGACTACATGAACAGAACTACGAAAAACGAATTAAAATGTTTAGCTTAAAAGCAAATAGAAAAATGCACAAATGAAGGCACTCAGTAGTAGGTTTGGGAAAAGATTAAAGCAAATAGTTTTCTTCGTAAATGGAAACATTTTAGCATGAAAACAATAAAATATAAATGCAGAACCTCAAGGGCAAAACAATGTTCTGTAGCACAGTAAGCAAAATGAAATTTTTATATCTCTGACATTGTCACTCAAATCTGCAATTTCTCCTCAAAAAAAAAAAAGACTGCAAAACAAAGTGAAATATAATTAAATTTTAAAAACATAAATTCATCGTATATTTTGTTATGAGGCACATATTCATATGATTAGAGTTATTCAAAGAAACTGGAGGCTTATGATTGATATAAAATCGTAGGAAAAAAATATGAATACATGATATAAAAAAGTTCATTATGAAATTTAATTTTATTACAAAAATATATGATTATGCTTTGGAGTTATGAAGTTAAAGAAAAAGTGTATTGTCTTTTGATTCAGGACTATCAGCATTTTTTTCGTTCTCCCCTAATGCGAAAAAATGTTACCCCAAAAGTCCCCTGTTGAAAAAGCTATTTCTAACTGAAAATTATTTATTTTTCAAACACGTTTATACTATATAAGAGGATCATTTTTTTTCTGATCATTCATGTCAATATGTCTCTCAAAATCTTTTGAATTTGACGCACCAGGAGGTGTTTACTTACGAGTTTGGGAATTTGAATCACCTGGAAGTATCATTGATTGATTTTAGTCACCTAAAGACGAACAGCTTATGATTTTACATTTCTGAGGTAACGATAAAGCAACTTTGCTAAAATATGTCATTGCAGATGCTTATTTTGATGTACAAATAATAAAACCGCCCAAACTTTAATAGTTGTCTAGCGTTGAGATGCAAGAAAACTGAACTTTGCAATTGAAGCCAAACTATATGATGTGTGTGAAGATAAATTTAAATTTAAGTAGCAGAGACAAGAACCAACTTCTTTTACAGTGCTCATTTTTTGGTTAACAGAGCACTGTTAGCCACTTAACAGTAATGGGTAATTTCAAGAAATGTGAATAATCTAGGAACTGGGACCGGAACCGTACAAGACAACATATGGAATAGGTGCTCCAGAGTATACGTGTTGGACGCAATATAAAAGGACATGCAAAAAGCATTCAAAACAATACAAAAAAGCAATTATAAAAATAAAAATTTTCCCGGAGATGTAATTGGTCTCTATGGAAAAATAGAGAGTTATAGGTATATCCCACTATATACAATTGGTGCTCCAGACGGTCCTTTACGGAGCACATTAGGTGGTATGTCTGAAATAATTTTGAGATTTTAGAAAAATGAATTTGACTTAATCTGAATGAATATGATTGATTTCAGTCATGATTTTACATTTCTGAGGTAACGATAAAGCAACGTTGCTAAAATATGTCATTGGAGATGCTTATTTTGATGTACTAATAATAAAACCGCACTAAACTTTAACAGTTGTCTAGAGTTGAGATACAAGAAAACAGAACTTTGCAATTGAAGCGAAACTATATGAGTGTAACTTTAAGTTTATTCGTAGAACAATTCTTTATAATTTTATTTGCACCATAAAAATTTTACAAATAGCTTTATTATTCCAGTAGAAGAGAAAGGTTCAAACATTTAATTGCTTAAATGCAAAATAAGCATTAAAATATGCTTTAAATTGTCTTATTTTTTGTTTTTTTTTTCAATTTTAATCCTTCGATATCACATACATATGGCTGTTAATCTTGGCAAAGGATTGTGATTTCTATTTGCTGGCGCTTCTAAAAACACTTTAAATCTTTTTGTCAATCAGGCAAAAGAGCGCAGTTATACAAAGCGAAGGCTTTGCAAAATGTTAAATATTGTAACATACACCCGGATTAGTTGAGGCAGTAAAAACTGAAAGAAAAAAGGCACACAAAAACCAAACACATATCATCATTCTTTCTATATATATAAATATGTTTTAATACCGAAAAGAAAAAGAAAAACAGCCTAAGAACAAAATTTTTTATTTAACTTTAATAAAATTTGGTAAATAGACATACAAATGGATGGAAAAGGCTAGGCTGATGGGTTAATTATGCATAGCAGTGTAGTACTTTCAAAATTCCTTGATCGCCTGAAGAACTGCATTTTCGCTTCTTTAATGGAGAAGTGGCCTAATCCGTTCTTTTCCCTGGCTTAATGCCATTTTTGTAATAGCGGCCATCAAAGTCAGGCTCGCATTGTTTCACTGTTATCTGCAACATGATCTCAATGAAATTGTTTCTCTTAAAAATGTCTTTCCGTTTCAGGAAAAATGAAATGTCTGTTGTACGAAAAATTTCTTATTTTAGGCGGAATAAAAATTGTACTATTAAAAAAAATATTTTTCAAATACGTATTTAAGGTCTTTGTTACGCTCTAAGATTGAATAGTCAAATTTAATGTAGATGAACCTTGATCCAATTAATATTGTTTGTTGTAATATTTTTTTAAAGCCAAAAGCTCTTTTAATGCCTAACACACCCATGCATTTTAATACTACTTAATAGACACACACATATGTATCTACATTAAATATTTTTGTTTCATAGAGGGCTTACCAAAATGGGATGGCTTTCGTTTAAATCTAAACAGATTAAAAAAGCTGGGAAATATTTTTCCTATTAAGGCAAATATGTATCTAACACAGACATTCAATTGTCCGCCACTGCTTTACAGAGAAGTATGAGGCATATATTTTTAATGGTCCTGCTGCCTACTTCGTTGGCTTGTTCGTGTTTGAGCGCTTCACACGGTTGTAGATTATTAGTAGAATATAGAAATGCGACACTTGAGAGAGTCTAAAGAAGAAGATAGAAAGCAGAAAATACCTACAGTACACGGCAGGGATTGATCTTGCGATCTTCTGACTACAATTCAGATCAAATTTTCTGTCTAGGAAAGATAAGGCATTCAGTAACCGCGGTCGTATGTTCAACAGTGTGAATTTCATTGATAAAATATGATAACAATGGATAATGAATGGATGGATTCCGGCAAAGTTCTTCTTTAATCCAGTTACCAAATGTTGGCTAAGCGCTTTCCTAGGCGAATTCAAAATTTCTGTGAATTGTAAAATTTTAAGTGAGCTGTGCGGGTCTGCTGCTCAAAAATGGCCCTCTCTTACGGTTCATGCCTTGGCCGCTCCAATGGTTTTTTCATAAGCTTTAATTTTCTGCCGCTCATTGCAATCCCATGTCATAAATACGCATAATTGGTATTTTATTAACGATCCTCACTTATTAGAAAACTCTTTATATATAAGTATGAATGTAGAAGTTTGTAGCTCAAATGCCATAGTGGTAGTATATGATTTTTTTTTTACAATCATGGGATTATTTTAGATTAGGTACAGGCGCTTTACTACCAAAATGCTAATGTTGGTAAATGACATCAACAGAATAAATAGGGAAAAGCTACACATAATGGCAAAAAACGTTTTGTCATTTAAGTCTCTATTTAGTTAATTTTCTTTACACCACAATGATTTTGAAAAAACAAGAAGAAATAGATACTCATTGATATGAACACTTAAGCATTGCGTTTTAACTGTCATTGTTTGTTAAAGCATACTTTTAGGGTTGAATAAATTGAAATTAAAAGTCGCAACAAATTCCAATAGCAGAATTAAAAGCAAGTGTCACTTGAAATCGGGGCAATAAATAAATATTAAGTATAATTAAACAATGTCTTCTCATTACAGATAAGAATTCTAAAATTCTGAAGAAAAATACTAATATAAAAAACCTTGCTTTATTTTCATTTTCAATAAAATCATTTCTGTGATAAAAAATTTATTTTTAAATATTTGAACAAACGAACAAATTTCTTTTATGTCAGCGTCAACAAAAAGTGGCAATTCTCTTCATACACGAGAAACAACTTGTTTATGTAAATTTCGTTTTTCTCATTTTTCTTTTGTTCATAAGCAGCAGCAAGTATTTACCTTAAACTTTAAAAAAGTATGCCATCAAGTTTAAGTAAATGCGTATGTGTGTGCATTTAATGTACATGCTTTTATTAGCAAAGAAAGCAGGTCCTAATAACACATGAGCAGAGTGAAGTGTGCAAAAATATTTTATACGATTTGCATATTATATGAGCCTCTTTGTTATAAATTTTTCGTATTATTTTCCATTATGGAAATTATTGACAATTGAGCAAAAGAAGAAAAAAAAAGAAGATAAATATTGCATACGCATACAATAGAGTTTCATACCTTTAAAGCAAAACAATAGTGAGATTAAAAATAAATGAATTCTTTTGTGTTTCATCATAAAAATGAAGTGTGCTCTGCAAACATATTCTCAAATATTTCATTGTTTGTCTATAAATAGCAGAAATGTAGACAAAACGATGAAAGCAATAAACATATTTTTTCTTTTTAAATGAATCTCAACATTTTCCTTCATTAGAGCAGCTTTCAACAAAAGGAATTGCATTTTTTTAAGAAAATCTTATATGAGTTAAAGTAACTATTTCCATAAAAAATTTGCTAAGACTTAAGCTAAAGTCAAGCTTGGAAAATAGTTGATGAAATACCAGCAATCATTGTTTCTGGTAAATTTGTATATGTACAATCATAAATAATTCTCATTTATACATTTCCCTTTAATACTTAACATTGAAAATTTATTCTTTTGGGATATTCTCTCCAACTAATTGTTGAAACAGACAAAACATTTATTTTTAATTTTTATTTTATTGTTTTCAAAAAACCTAGTCCAGTAAGACCATCTTCGGTTATAAATTAAAAAAAAAATTATTATATTAAAATTTCAAGAAGACTATTTTTAAAATTTACTTTTCTTAATGTCAATAATCTCATTAACACAACATGTAGGGATTCGGGTTTTTTCCTTAAATTAAAGCCGGAAGTTTTAGTGGAATTGATTGTTTATTTTATAATGAAAAATTTTACTCAAAATACTCAATGAAATTTATAAGAAATTTTAAAGAAAAAATTTTATATGAACAAAATATTTTAGTGAGATTCATACAACGGACATAAATGCAAAGCTCGATATTTTAATACTTTTCTTGTTTAAGTAAAAAAAAATCTTAAAAAATTTATAGGCTTTAATATCATGACAGAAACCCACAATTCTAAAAAATAATTTATTTTACTTTAAAAGCATATAAAATTTTACTAAGAGAATCAAATTGTAATTGTTTTTATGCATCATAAACTACAAACTGTTTTGAACACAAATAATTTTTTTTTTCAAATACAATATGAGAATTCTAAGCCTACTATGATGATTTTTTGTTTGTTTTGTTAATCATATACGACAAACAACTCTCACACGGTATTTAATTCCTTTGACATGAACATATGAGGATGAAGGTTTTCAAACTGCTTAAAGTTCACTAGCGATTTGGCTAAGCGTGCAATAAAATGTTGGCATATGAGCAGCCAAAGGCAAAACAAATAATAAAAATAATATTTCATAGTTATTTTAAAATAAAAATATGTTGTTTTTAACTCATTATGAAAATATGCAATAATTACGCATAAGCATAATTAATACAGCAGACAAATATAAAATAATTTTTAATTTCTGTAGTGTTGCTATTGGGGATTCAAACAGCAGTCATAAAGTCATATGCCATAATATAATAGCACGACAATATATGACCACTATGAACAACCCGTCAGGATTCGGTCAGCTGATATGAACATAAAACATTTATAAATATTTGACATCAAAGAAAAGAAATTAAAACATTTATAAAAATTTTGTTTGAAAATGCCAAAAACAAGCGAAAAAACTAAAATAATACACAGTATGTGTGAAAATTACATATTGGACATCATAAGGGGTGGACCAAGTATTCATCTCCTTGTAGGTGATGAAGACGAGGAAGAACAAACTGAGGAAGGGTATTTAATAAATGTTGCTAGTTTGCTCATTAGCCGCAGAAGTGTCCACTTTGGGGTTCCAAAATCTCTATTAGCAGAGATCGGCAAAAATACATATAAACATTTTGTTTGCGCTCACATATACACATAAAGAATCAGTGTTGCCAGATCTGATATTTTCATGTCATAGCTAAATATGAAATCCTAAATCTCCATTCCCTCATAAAAATTTTGTTTATAAGAACTAGTATTTCCTCAGGTTAATTTCATATGAATTTCTGGGGATCTCACTTTTTGCATATGGCAACGCTAATTTCTAACAACAAGCGTATCACGTCCATCGTGTTTTAGTGCTCGAGTGAGACTGATTTATGTTTTTTATTTCTCTGCAATATGTGTGCACATGTACACGATAAAAGAGCGTAAGCATTGGCGCGGCGCCCTTGTTTTGCGGATCCCTGCTATTAGCGACTTTTCTTCCAGCAGATTAAATTTTCGAGTCTTATTATTTTATGACTTTTTTTGTTTGCAGCACAACAACAATTTTTTAAACCATACTAAAATATTAAGACATTATGACAATATGACTTAATAAATAGCACACCGTTTTTTTCTATGTGTGAAAAATTAAACGAAATATGTACAATCATAATGTATTGAAAGTTAATACTTCGATTCCTAAATAAGCGTTGTAAAGTAGTGCACAGAGTTATATTATATTAAGGAATTATTTAGCTATTAAGAGATGTAATAATGAGAAAAGAGTTCTAGTGAAAAAAATATAAACTAAGCGCCCACGAAACACCATGAAGCGACTGCTTCACATGCAATCTATAAAATCTCAGTGTATATAATAAATTTGAATTGAAAATTAGCATACGTCTCTTATTTGCAACATGTATCATATTATTTCTCCTCGGCTTAAAGAACAATTTAAAAAGTTTTGGGTACGTTGAAGCGAAAAGGTTTTGTAGTATTTATTCGATGTCCTGTATTTCTCCACTTTTACTTATACAAATTTGACTGTGCTTAAAATACTATTAGAGAAAAGAATATTTAAATATATATACAAATATATATATATATATATATATATATATATATATATATATATATATATATATATATATATATATATATATATATATATATCTGTATATATATTTTTTTCTATCTTCAAGGATGTGTGTGTGCTCCTACACGTATTCGTTATATGCATACATTCATACATAATTATGCAAAATATAACGTATACGTACGAATAAAAACACGAAACCTTTTTTATTTTAAGTTTCAATAAAAAGTTGTGTAGTTTTTTTGTTTAAATCCATTTACAGTAATGGATTCTTTATAAATTTTGTGTTTATAATTTTTTCTATAAGATCCTTTTATCCACTCATTGAATTGTTCCAGACTTCCAAGTCCAAATATTTAACTCAACCTACACTATAGCAGCTGGTATATGCATGTAAGGAATGTATTTAAGACTTTTGCAATGTAAAAAAAAAGCTTTTTTTCTAAGGAAATCTTGCCTTAAACCAGAAAACTATTTCTATACAAACAATGAGTTGAACCGAACAAATTATTATATTAGATAATTGCTTTTAAGCAAATCCTTTCCTCATAGATTTAGTTGGTTAAATATACTAATTTTCTTAAGTTATCAAAGGATTTTACCTTGATCTATTTAAACAAACGTTAGACCATATTTGCAAATGAAAACATGATTTACAAATCGAAGAATTTGAAAATCAGCAGCAACTTTTATTTATTTCATTTGAACTCCATTAGCAAAATTTAGTTTCCTATAGCCAACTCTTACAAATAAAAAAATAAAATTAGACAAACATATGAGTGGGATGAATAGCATCCAAAATATACTCTAATCTGAATTGGGAAAAAACCAATTGTGCCAAAAAATGTGATTACCGTAAGTGAATTTGCATATAAGCACACGCACACTTTCATATACATTTATTTATGTATGAATACACATATATGGGTTTTACTGTTATGTGCTGATAATGGATGTGTGTGCTTTTAAGTACATGGGGTCCTTGTATTCATACCTCTAAATGCGTCTGCTTTGAACTGTAGTATTTCAAAAAGTTATCTTTTTTTGTGTTGTTAGTTGTCGTTTTGTTGCGAAAATAAGGTCATAAAATTTAATGTAAATGTGAAATGCATTTGTTCTTCATGCTTATTTTTGAGGTAATACACTTAGAAAACGGAAATGGAGCATGGAAAAGGCTTAAATAAATAGTTCATATTTGAGAGAGTTAAAAGGTGAATATGAAATGTAAAGCGAGTGCTTTTAAGGAGTAAATAAATAAGAAATCAATTTGCTTTCAAATGGAATTGAGGTAAGATCATTGTTTCCTGGAATATGAAAAAGATTTAAGTTTTCTTCTTTTTATTAATTCGAAACACTTATCACGTTGATTTTTAGTTCAAAATTCAGCGCGGTCCTTACTGCACGTTATAGTTATTAGTAAATTTCAAGTTAATTTAAACAATATTTTTATGATGATTTCTTTTATTTTAAAATTGAAAGCGCCTATAAAAGGCAATATATATTAAGTTCTGGCCCCTAAAAGTAAACTATAATGTGTAATTTTGTGTGTCTGTGATAATTTATGCATATTTTTTTTATTTAGATTTTGTTAGTTGTTTATTGAGACTTATTTTTTATATTTCTGATTTAATTTTTTGAATTTAAATACTGAATGTATGTGAAATAATGTGTAATTTTTGTACATGTGTCATTGCCCCTAAAAGGAGGCAAACTTTTATATTTTTAATTATTTTTAGTGTTTTTTCTGTAAGTTTTTTATTTAAATATTTCACAAGCTGTTTCTTCTCGTAAAAAATTAAAAATATTTAAGCTTAAAACAAGGGAAAATTCGAAAGAAAAATCTAGTTTACAAAGTTCCTTCGTTTCTATTTTTTTCTACTCAAAAACATTCATTTTTCAAAATTAATTTTGAATTTCATTTGATTTTTAATGCAATTTCGGCAAGTAAATTTATCTAAAACTTAAACTGTGAATTCTTACTCAATGTCTACCATATGCTTGCACTTAAAGTGTAATTTAACAATTTGGCACGTTCTCTTTACTTTCTTTATTACTGTCGAAGCCTAAACCATAAAACAATTGCTCTTGCTAGTGGCAAATTTAACCTTTTTGGCTGTACAAAGCCTGCTTGGCTTACGCTGGCTATGAACCAGGACAGCTGGAGGGAAATTGACTATGGCAAGTTCAGTGACTTTAAGACCTATCATCTCTCTCCATGCAAGTCATACTTAAATCAGTTTATGTATATTTCCAATATGAACCTTATATTCGAGTACAGAATATTGCAGAACATCGTTTTTGTTGTTTATCCCTTTTCCATAAAATGTATATTTATTTTAAGTTTGTAGAAAAGACTAAAAACTTGGCAGAATTTTATATTTTTATAACAGGGCATAAAAATCACAGGATTTTTCTCTTGGTTCATAACGCTATTGTACTATTGTGTGTGTGTGTGTTTGTATAAGGTTAAATTACATTCGTTCGTTATTTTTAAAAATCATATTGGATAGTAACTTCTTCATCTATTACAACTTTAGTTAGTTTTTTTATTAATCTCGAGACTTGCAAACTTCTCATACTGAAAAACTTAATTGTATCCATAGAGAACTTCTTTAAAGCTGGATAGATTTTTTCCTATAATAGGAAAAAATTATTGAATGGGAAAATTTCTTCCATAAGACAGATAGATTTTATTTAATAAGAAAGAAGCCTTAATTCTGATATAATTGTGTTCCTTTAACAACTGAGGCTCTTTGAATTTGGCAAACTTTTTCTACAGTTAAGTTCCCATTTGAAGGACTTTTTATATACGGAATTTGTTTTAAATCAGACAAGTTTTCTTGTTAAAAGTTTTATTCTATGCATACTTTAGCAATTGGTTTCAGTCGCTCTGGCACTAAATTCGCTTTGTGTAAAACAACTTTGCTAGATTTGCACACACAGTTGTCTTCTATTGCCAGCACTTTTAATGTGGAAGGAGTTTCTTCAAAGAAACATAAAGGAGTTTTTAAATGTTGGATTAACTTAAAATTTCATTTTACAAAGATTTTACTAATTAGGTTATATTCTAAATTAGTTGTGTTTTAATTGGGAGCGGTAAATGAATATTTGATCCGTAAAGCTTGCATTAAAGCATTTTACATCTGAAACTATGAGTTAAAAAAAGTTAAAACAAAACCGATCTCTCTTGGCATATCCCTTGTTACCAGCTAGAATTTTCGATAGCTTTGGTTCTTAAAAAAGTTCTTGCTTTTTTCTCAGGAAGGAATAAAATCAGTAACTTTGGCATCATGAGATTGAGGTGATGCAAAGTTGCATTTGGTGTGAAATGGAGCGGTAGATGAGACCATACAGAGAAGTTCATTCAAGCTAAAAAGTCTTTTGTTAACAAAAGTTGACTTGAAGCAGGAATTCTTCTGTGATAAAGATATTTTGAATAAGAAAAGGATCACATGACTTTTGTTTGGAAAATTTTTTCGAATTTGAATTTAATAAACCATAAAAGATTAGTAAATATTATATTTTTAAAATTGATTTTAATATTTAAGAAAACATAGCAGCATAATACAGCTATTTGAATGAAACAAAAGCGCAAAACATCTGATAAACATTTGACCTCATGCGGGCAGCATTTTAATGAAAAAATTTTTTTTATTCAAGTAAAAAATAAAAAAAATTTTGGCTTACTTTGTCCACGGATTTTTAAATGGAATATATTAGTAATTTAAGTAGAGTGTCACAAATAAATACCACGTTTTTTATGACAAACAAAAGTAAAAAGTATTACGTTTTTCCATTGTTTTATTTCCTTCATGCAGCCTGACGTTATGCCACAAAATCTATTTATTTTTTCTATTCAACCACTTCAAGGAATTTTAGGTATGATACTGCCGAAACTTGTTTGTTGAATCAATGAAAAGTAAGCAATTTGAAATCAGCATTGTAAAGAATAATATTATTTATTTATTTTTTATATTTGAGCTGTATGATTTTTATATTTGGCGCCTTATGGTTGGCTTTACGTTTTTCCACTTTTGTGCTAAACGACTTGAAGCAATTTGTTGTGATAACATTATATGACAATTTTTCATAATAATGTTGAAATACAGTAAAAATGTTTTATTCGCAAATATTAAGATTTATACAGACAACTGAAATCGTTAAGAAAAAAAATGCTTAAGTCGTATGTTGAAAATTTTGAAATATAAATAAAATTGACGTTGTATTAGGAGAGAAGAAGTTCATCATCTTCTTCATATCTTTCATGAAACATCTCTTTCATGAAACATGAAAAATTCAATATAAAAAGGAACTTAATTTCCCTGTCACCTGAAAGTATGCAAGCAAAATTTGTGAAAGATTTTCTCATAAAATACAAGCATTTTCTATAAAAATCACATTGAAAAATGGTACTGAAATATTGTATCGCATACCGTCAGGCGTTACAAAATTTCATATATTTTACATACGCGTACAAAGATATGACGTTGCTTTCTTGGATGGAGTTGGTATTTCTTAATACTGAATTTTATTGTATATTAAAGTCCCCAAGCGGAAAGAGAAAAAAATAAGCGAAATGGAATATATAATAACAACAATAACCTGGAACATTGAAAACAGATAAGAAAAACAAAATTGATTTATTGTAGCTATTTTATCCATCATGGAAAATTTCTTACCTGACTATTTTGTGCTGTCAAAAAATTTCTGTAGCCGGTCATCTGAAAAGAAAAGACAAACTGTTAGCCTTAAAGAAGTAACTGTTAAAAATATAGCAATTTTGGGAATATTCGTTGCCTACTTTTCGGAAAAAATTTTCAATAAACCTTTACACATACTTTTAGTGTAGGAGTATCAACATTTTGCTTTGAATAAATAAATGCAAGTATTAAAAAAATCTTGAAAATATTCATTATTTTATAAAATGTTGCTTGAAGACTTAAAATAAATGAATTTCATTTTACTAATTTGTAGAGGAAACATGAAAATAAATAAATATACATATGTAATTCTTATTTTAGTACAATATAGTAATCTAAACGTGTTCCAAGTTTCATTAGGCAGGCTTTTTATTGAGTTTTGACTCCAGCTTAAATCAACAAAAGTATAATATACAGGCCTGTCACAGAAATCAATTTCGATCGAAAGTGGAATTGATTCCGTATTTTGCTTCTCCAGAAAACAAAAAACGAAAATTTTTTTTCGAAATGAAACCACCTTTAGTTTCATCGAATTTGCATTTTTTGTATCTGATAGTACAAAAACAAATTTAAAACTTCCTTGATTGAATAAATAAAATAATAAAATACGCAATCAATTCCACTTTCGATCGAAATTGATTTCTGTGACAGGCCTGATAGTTCGCCTTTATGCTTTTCATGTTCAATAGAGCCATATTGTCATAATAAAAGTATTTTTTGTAATGAAAACTGATTTGTGTCTTGGGTTATAAATTTTTAAACTTATCTTCACACACATTAAACTTTTTTATGGAAAAATTTAGAAGTTCATTTATTTAACATTGAATTTTATTAGCTAAAGCTCCTCAAACTATGTTAAACATTTAAGAATAACTATGCGCAGTTTATAACTAAAATGCTATGATACGAAATTTGTAAGAAGACTTTTTTTAAGTGTAGTAAAAAGATAAAATGGTCTTGGAGTATTGGGTCAGACTGGTTGGTACCATGACAGCCGCTCAGTCAGGCTATTGTGGCTTTGATTTCGTCCAAAACCTTCTATTGTCTTCATTATAACAAGTAAAGGTCTTTGTCACAATTTTTAATATAAAATTTTTTTTTAAAGAATTTATGTCCATTAACAGATTTATTTTTCAAGAATGTCTTCGCCAAACATTTATTTCACTTAAATTTATTCCTTTAATTCTGTCACGTACATACATATTTTAATTTTTTGTTGTTTTGAATTCCCATGTGCTTTCTGTCACTTTTAGCTAAATAAAACTTTTTGGTTTTTTCTTTCCAACTTGGAAACTTTTTGACTCCCACTAAGTGCAACATTTTGCTAACTGTGTTATTTAAGCACTTTTCTTTAAATACTTATTGAGTGAAAAAGCAACCAGAGAAAAAATCGTTTTTGATTGCATATTTTCAGGTCACTCTTGTTTATGTAAATAAAAGTATTGTTACGTTATTTAGATATGCATCTAAAAAAATCGAAATCACTTTGCAGCTGTTAGAAATATAAACAAAAACACAAAATGAATTTAAAAAAATATATATGTATGTATATAGAGTATATACATATGTATATAGAGTTAGTTGAAACATTGTCGCCCCGAGTGTTATCACACTTTCTAAGTATCAAATGAAAGCCATCACTACTCCTATTCTATCTAAAAAAAAAAGAAAAGTTAAAAAGCAAAAACAGTTTCAACTAAGATGACTGTGTGTGGCCTGTGGGTGTTAGAAACAAAATTTCCCTCTCACCGCCAGCCTGATATTTTTAAAAACTTGCTGTTGTGTTTAGTTTTAGCGGGCTGCTGTTGTTTTATATAATTTGTAAAACACAAAATCTTACTTTTATACTTTCCTTCAACCTTTTGCTGAAAATGAAAGTTTTTTCTAACAAAAAGCTATATAATTTCATGTTACATATAGTTGTTTTGTGCAACATTTTAGTTCGAGGTAATTGTTGGTTGCATATGAAAGCATGTGGCCTATATTTAAAGGGGGGTTTGAAAAATATTTAAAGTATACATTTAGGATTAATATTGTTGCATGTTTAAAGCATAATTAAAGGCTTGCAAGAAGAGAACTTTCAACAATGGCTGAATATTGAGTGAAACATCTTTGAAGCATACTTTAAGGTAATAACAATTTTAAATTTACTTTAAAAAATGCCAGTTTTATTTGTGTCTTAGGAATATTTTTTCTTATAAGAAAAACATTATAATGGCGCTTTTTATTTATTACACGTATTTTGTTTAAGACATCATCTTGATTCTTTTTATTGCATACTTTTAGTTGTGAGGGAAAAAATATCGTAATTACTGCTTAATGGCCCATACATAAGTAAACTTTTTTGTTTGCTTGTAAGATGACATTATGTCCATGTACTTAATGACATGAATAATGTCATATTTCTTTCATAATGGCATACATGGAGCTTAAAAAGTAATCTGGTTAAGACATACATATACTTCATACTACATATTTCATGATATTTCAATACGAAACCGCCGCGGTAGATTATATTTTTTTAAACAAAAAGCTTTAAATTTTTTTTTGCTTTTTCAAATTTTCAGTTGCTGGAAGTAGTGCTGAGAGCACCTACAAACAATTTTTTAGATAATTTCCATATTTTCTATGCTATTTGAAAAATTTTATTAAATCCATGATCCTTTATGCATATAATTTTTTTTATTATATTCAAATATTTCAATATCATAATAATAATCGTTGATATTTCATATGCTTTCAAGTCTGTAAATATGATGACACTTTAAAATTCACTTTGGTGACACTAATTTTCTAAAGACGTTAGGAAGTTAGTGTGTGGCAAAAAGGGCTTGTAGCATAATATTTTAAACTAAAGAATCATATAAAAATATTCTGTAGAACTATCCGGTGCTAAAGCTAAAGAAGAAAACGCCTTGCAATTGCTTTACAAAGCAATAAAAATTTTTGGCAGAGTTATCGACTGCTTGATTGAATATAAAAAATTTCTTGCAAAAATGCAAAATTATTTCCTGCTAAATATTAAATATGTATTTTGTTATTTTGTAAAAAAAATACTATTATTTTATTTTATAAATTAATATTATTCATATCTTTGAGAGCAGTTAAAAGAAACATTTGATTCGATTGATTGACTTAATACTTTGGCTTTAAAATTAAAATTAACAAAATTTGCCAATAGAAATATTTGTGTATGTACATCTAATATTTTATCTTTCTATGTACAAAACAACAAACACGTACTTTTGGTTAAAAGTTTTTAATCTACAAATTTGCTTTATATTGCTTTAAAACTATTTTCATTTATTATTTTTGTATAGATAATATTTTTCTATTGCACTTTTGAATATATTCAGCTATTTTTTACTCTTGTTTTATTTCATTTTTACTCGTTCTTGGTTTTTATTATACAATTGTACATTCTTATTTATATGTTTTGTAAATGTTTAACATTTTTTCAGCAACATGAAAAAAATTCTAACCCATATTTTCATATTCCATAGTAAAATAAAGACTGATTTTTGAAACCATTTGCTGTTTCCTGTTTTTGGCTTAAAAATAAAAACGAAATAATAAAACCAAACGTAGCAAAGTTTTCTATATGTTAAATAAAACTATATTTTCCATTGCATATTATCAGGGGAGTTTACGCTTAAATGACGCTTTTTCTCTTAACTTTTATAAAGCATGCACTAGTTTTATATATAGACTCGAGTCAAAAAGACTAACACATGTAAGTGCTCCAACAAAAGCAAAAAAAGGCAAAATATTTTTTTGGTGTGCTGAAATTGAAAGTCATGTTAAATGATAAATTACATGATAATTAAAGCATACTTTGGGGAGTTTTGCAGCAGCAGAAACCTTATAAAACTAGATAATATTCGGTCTAAGTGAAAATAGTTTTGCAACAAAATGTTGGACGCGCACAAAAAACTTTTTATTGTTAGAAAAAGTCATCAAAAGTTGTTAAACTATTTCTTTTTTTTTTAATAAAAATTTTAACACAGTTTTAAGAAGTTAGTGCAGCTGTACAGAGGCAAAAAGTTATTCAAAATTATATATTATTTTATTCAAAATTAAGAACTTTTTCTAATATTTTATTAAATTTTATGGGATATAAATTTCTGTGAAGAATACTTAGTTATAGTATATCAGAGGTCATGCGACATGCAAACTTAATATTTGATTCTATAGGGCATTCCTTAAAGGAAATAGTTACGCAATTGGAAAAAGGATAGCAGCAGTACCGGAGCGACTAGACCATACAAAACATGTGGCTGAATAGAGCCAGTTATAGACAAACATTGCTATTGAGGTGATATGGAACTAATAGGTCTGTACAACTATTATGATATTGTGAATAAATTGGAACTTAAATTAAAGAAGATGGAACATGGATTTAAGGAACGCTGGGCAGAATATACAAACCCCGTTCGTAACTAAACGATATATCTGATTGAGAATAGAAATTTCTAGTATACGAAGACGGTTCTATAAGTCTGTGACTTTTTGAATGAAACCCACGATTTTGGATAAAAAAATTAATTTGTTTTTCTTCCAAAAAATAAAATTTGTTGAGGTCATCAAATAGAAATTTTTGTTAAGTGACTTTATCTTTGGAGTCAAACCTCTTTCCGCCGAGCCATTTCTGGAGGTTTTCAATCAAGAAATATTCCCTCGTTGCCAAATCTGGTGAATAGGGCGGATGAGAGAGCAATTCATTTTGCCTAATTCTTGGAATTTTGCTATGGAAACTGCTCATATGTGCATTCTTGTATTGTTCTGGTGGAAAAGACCAAATGCCGTAGTTTTTTTTTAATTCTCTTTAAATCGACCCAATAACTTGGCATTATATTCGCCATTGATTTTTTTTTTAATGTGGATTATATCGCGTGGATCCCAAAAAATAGTCGCCATGATTTTCTTGATTGACAAACCCCGCTTGGCCTTCTTTTGTGCCGAGAAAACCACTCTTTTAAACGTTCTTTGGTCTCTGGTGTATTGTCGTGGATCCAGGTTTTGTGCACAATTACAAAACGGTGCAAAAACTCGTCCATATTGCTGTTGAACTACGCCAAATACTCCTCCAAAGTTGTCACACGATTACATTTTAGGTCAATTGTGAGCAAATACGGATCATGTGATCATTCAAAATTGAAACCACTGATCCATATGGCTTCCAAGACCTGTCGCATATTCAAATTCGCAATTTCCAAATCGTCGAACTATATATCGTGAATTTTTTCAATTGTTTCGATTGTAGAGAACTCAACTAGGCATACAGAACGTTCGGAATCTTACGAGCCTGTACCACTGAGAAATTAATTAAACCTCTTTTTTACATTGAAATTGATGGTGCCGAATTCCCATAATATTTATTAAAATTGGCCATGGATTGAGTGATGGTTTTTTTGTTTGCAAAAGGAAATAAATTTTTTCCATTTTCTGCTCAAATCACGTGATAGTCTGGTATCAATGGCTGTCAAACGTAAACCAAATAAGCAAGTTTTTAAAATTTTGACAGAAGACTACTGGTAGATGCTTGCTAATAGGAGTAGTATTGCTTTCTTAGTTAAGAGGTGGGAAAATAAAAAATTCACAAACTTAATTCGTAATTCTTTTAGTGAGTGTTAATAGAAATTTCTCGTATACTTTTTCCACTGAATATTAGCTTAAATAGATAATCCGCCTTGTATTCTGATGAGATAGGGTAGTAACAGGCTAATCATGAGAAATAAAAAAAAATTAAATCATTCTCTAATACAGTCTGATGAGTTTAAATTTTTTTGTTTAACTTTCCATGAAAAATTAAAAAAAAAATATTGAATGTGTAAAGAAGATCTAAATGTATGCCCTGAGCATCATAATATGCATCTAAGAAATATATTTAAATAATTATATAAAATATAAATATTTAAGCAAATTATGGTTTCAAGTGTATGAAGTTACTGCAGAGTAAAGTACGCTTTACCATTTTGCAAATGCTATGATGCAAGACCATATGCAGTGGATTGTGAATAGGGCTGATACTCGTATGTTAAATAGATTTTTTTTGATATATAATCTATCAAATATTTTTATATTATAAGAAATATAACTTTATTGCTAAAAATATTTAATTGTCATAGACAAATATATTACAACAATGTATGTATAACTATTCTGTAAAAAACTCATTTCAATTTTAGTGTTTATTTTTAAACTAAAATGTATTTGCTATTAAACTAAAATTAGCTATAAAAATTGCCTCATTTTCATAAAAATCTTTAAAGCAAATGTTCTTAATCTTCATTTGAAATGCTTTGGTTTTTTCGTTATAATTTATTATATGCTAAAGTCTTTACCAAAAATTTATAAATAATAAATAAATTAATTTTATACATTTTACCCTAAGCTAGTGGTAGAAATATCACAAAGATGTGTTCAGACTAAGCAAATTTATTGAAATGTATTTTCAAAAGTGACTGCTTTTATTCCGTCTAATATTTGCCCAGTCTGATCATATCGTAAGCAGTATATTTATTTATATTGACTTTCAAAGTCAAGCCTTGATTGTTTTATCATCCACAAAATAAAAAGAAAAAAATTATATATATATATATATATATATATATATATATATATATATATATATATATATATATATAATAAAACCTATAAAAACTTAATCATAAATAAAATTATAATGTATGGGTAGAAAATGAAATTACCTACTCAATTTTAAGGATTTTAGTTGAGGACATGCAAAATGAATTATTCATGAATTATGATTTTTTTATTTTGTTTTATTTGCAGCAAACTGCTTTTAGATGAAGGAATAAAAGGAAGTGTATATAAATAAGAGGTAAGTAAGTATATGTTGTTCCCTATTCTACTCTTATATTAAACATTAAAAATTTTTTAAACATCCTTTGTCCAAACAACATCGTAACTCGAAAAACTCGATTTTTTTTTGTAAGCTAATAATGCAGGATTAGTTATTAAACTTTTATAATAAATTCATATACTCGTCCATATTTTTTGTCCACTTTGCCTTTCGAGAGAAAATTATTAATTTTATTTTTGCATTGAGTTGTGTGTCTATTAAAAACTTTCAACTCGTTTTCTGTAAAATTATATATTTTTCGAGTTGTGATGTTGTTTGAGCAAATGAGCGTTATGACTTCACATTTATCCAAATACTACCAGGTCACATGAAAAAGAAATGTGCAGGAAAGTTGGAAAAAATATGTGTACTATATGAAAAATTACTATATTAAATTAAATAACTTTTAGACATTATGCCTGATAGACTGAATAATATAAACGAACACATATACTTGTACACGCACACACACGTATATATAAGCCAACACATCCCAAAACACGCACATACATAAGAAAGCACATGCATTTGTATATGCTTATATGTACGTATGCACGAGTACTACGTTAATAAAAATTTAATATAGAAGTGTATTATATTTTAATACAGTCTTCATTCTATTAAATATCAGAAGGAACAAAAAAATGAACTTGATTATTGTACACATAATAAAATTTGTAATATTTTTGTGTATTTTTTATAACCACATACACGCATACACACATATATATGAAATTTCTCTAGGGCATACGCGAGGAAGGCGGAATTAATATAAAAGGAATTGAGAACAACCATAAAGCTAAAATTTCGCTTTCTCAATATTTTGTTCCTCTAGTCATTGGCATCTTACGAAATTTTCATACTAAAATTTCTCAGGAATTTTACTTGTTTTCAATTCCCAATTCTATTACAATCTTATGCGTGAGTCTCAGCCAAAATCTACTAGTAAAAATAAATTAATAGCTTTAGCATTAAAAAAAACCTAAATTGAAATTCCGAAATGCTCATTTTTAACAATTTTTTCCCCAAATATTTAATAAATATGGTCAAAAAAAGACAACAAAATGGACATATGGGAATTGTCTTGCCCTTAACGCGGGATAAGCTTAAATAGCATTATTATCGATTTTCAGTTTTTTATTGCAATCGTTAATATATGTACGTACGTTCGTTAAAATTAAATCCTAAAGTTTTATAATCCTTACAAGTGGTATCACAAAATCAATTTCGTAGTTGCCAAGCCACTTAAGCTTTTTTTTGGTGTTTAAGGCACGATATTGTTAATGAATTTGTCTGATCATACCACTGTCCTTTTTCTTCAATAGTAATACAAACGCACCTACATCCATGTCGTTCGATATACACTGATGCAATTTCGTGGATACCAATGCCGTTTTTTGTTGTTGTAAATAAGGTGTAATTTTTTTTAATTTTAAATAGATAAAGTCCTGCGTAAATTTCCCTCACCTGCGTTCTAATTTTATTGCTTGTTCCACAGTTTTTTATTTAAAATTTTATAACGCTTGATCGGTTAGTTTGAAAGAAGCATAAATTGTTTTGCTTCCCCCTTCCCTTTACGCTCCTTCCACATAGTATTTGTTTAAAAAAAGACAGTCTGTTGTTGCTCCCAAAGGAAAGGGTCATTCCAAGCTGCAAAATTCATTTAAATTGGCTGCATAGTTTCTTGCTTTTCATACGACGACCGTTTTGCTTTATGTCTCTCTCACTTTTGCCCGTTCTAATGTTTTATTAGATTACGAGCGAGAGTGTCATTCTCAGCCCAGTGTGGCCCCCATAGTGGGCTTGGATGCTACTCATTTTTGTTGATGGATTTTGTAACGTGTTTTGACACCGCTGTTTTAAGCAATGGTAGCGCTATATCTTGATGAATACGAAAATTTTTCTGTTTTTCTACACTAAATGCCGCGGCGATGCTCCACAAGTGGTTTTAAAATCCAGTTGTAGTCGAGTTTGCAGTCTAGACTTAGAATTGAGTTTCACCCAATAAGGCAGTTAATTTGGATCGCTTTCAATGTTGTTTGGATCAACTTAGCATCTATGTGTGATTTCCATGTTAAACGACGATCTATTTAGTGGCTTCACCGTGTGCTGTAATATTTTTGTTGTTAATATCTATTTGAGGGGCATGCTTCTATTTGCAATATGAATACACATATTTATGTTCAATCACCTTTATTCTCGCTTGCTTGTAAACATTTGTCCAACAGCGAAATGTATTCTTGCAATTTATGGGATGCCTCTTGTGATTTTTCATACGACGCATAGAAAATCTGTATCATCAGCAAACGTTAATATGTGAAGATCACTGCTATTTGGCATGTGGGATGCATATATCAAGTACAAGACAGGACCTAATGTAATGCCTTGAGGAATTCCAGCTTCTATTGGCTGCGGAGTGCTTGGGCAATTATCTTCTTTAGTACAAAATTTAAGCCTGGGAAACGTTGACGAAAAGAGTAGGATAATATATTTTTTTTCTTGGAAAGCAGTTCTAACCATATTCATATGTCTGGGATTTGTTTGATGGTGCTGTGTTTCCTCCTCAAACCAATTTGGTTATATGGAGAAACATCTACTTCCGTTTTACTAAACTTAAGGGTCAGCCTTTTCCCAAATAGTTTGGCAAATGACATTGACTCATCAGATAACATGATTATAGGCCTGTATGAATACATTGTCGTATGGTCTTTTTCGGGCTTAGGGATCATTGAAACTTTCTATTCAAGGCGTAAAATAGCGTTGAAAATTGATAGAATACTTTTTTCTATACTCAGTCATTCTATAAGCATTTCGCTGCTAATTTTATCTGTCCCGGGGCTTTCTTCAAATATACAACATTGTTTTACGAGTATGTAGCAAAATGAATTTATTCATAATTTAGTATGAAATTACATTTTCTTATATGTTGCCAAATAATCTCCATTTTAATTTTTTCAAACATGAACAGAGTGCAACTTCCGGAACATTATTTTGTTACTTGTATATCATACCGAATTTTTTCATGTGAATTCTGACATCATTTTGCATGAAATTTTAAACAGAAATGAATTTTTATATAAAATGTTCATTCAACACATTTCCATGGAAAATTCATTTTGTGAGAGTGCGATAATTTTAATGAATAGATTATGAACTAAAAGCCGTTTTTTAGTGTTTAAATTATAAAAATTAATGTTTTTCATTTCCTTAATGATACAAAAAACAAAAATGAATGACAAGCAGTTTTGAATTCTTAATAAAGTCAGTTATCATAATATAAATATAAATATTTTTATGAATTTTTTATTTTTCATAAATATTATAATTTTGCCTTTTGCAAAGTGTCAAACAGAGGACCGGCGTTATTAAAATAAATGACCCATGATGTCGTCAATATAAGGAAAAGGCTTAATTTAAAAGGCTTTAATTTATTTATATATAAAAAAAATAAATAAAAAATCTTTCAAACCTTTTTTTCCTTCCTCATGGTGGTTTAATGCTTCTTAAAACATCAATGTTTTATATGTTGCCAATTTATCACCAAAATATTGTTGCTACAACAATTTGTTTTGCACTCCTTTGGCCATATCGCTCCTAACTGTGTTGCTGCTGCTGTTGTTGTTGTTGTTGGAAATCCCTTTTGTTTTTTTTTTCGTTTGTTTTTGTATGTTACTACAATATTTATTTGCACACTAACAACAACGGGCAAATACATCAAGCAGATTTCCTTTTTTGTTTTGCTATTGGCTGGCCTTTTCTTTTAAATGTGTTTGTGCAACATGCAGTCACTCAACATTGAAAATGGTGAAAACGGTGGTATTTGTAAAATTGAATGAACATGTTTCTAAGTGTGTAATACGGTGTATGTATGTATTGTTTGTTGGCTTATGTATGTGCATTTATTGTGTGTATTTAGTGTTGCTTTTGTAATACAACATATGATAAATCCAGTGTCATTGAAGTTATTGCTGCTATTGTTGCTAAAGTTTTATTATATGGCTACAATATATTTTTATATGTATTGGCAATGATTGCGAGTTGAAAAACAAACGATGATATGTTTTTATTGTATTTTTAAAGCCACCAAACAACAGAACAGTGGCTTTTTGCAATAATTGTTGGGGTTTCAATAAAACTCGCATCACATGACAAAGAAAATGCATTTTATTTTACTAGTTGTTACTCACGCTTCTTGAACTGTATAAATGTTTTGCTAAATAAGACAAGAGTTGTCAAGGACTTTTGACATTTATGATTAGGTCCTCTGGAATAAGTTATAGTCTGCATGCGTCTTCTGTGCATTACTATGCACTGTTCTTTTGAAAGTCACTAAACAAAGAGAGAAGTTATCTATTAAAAATTTCCTTAGAAGTTTTAGAGTTGGTTGCAAGTGCCGTAACCACAACTAGAGCTCCTGAAGTTGCAACGACAAAGTGGTAAAACTTAGAAAACTTCCAGTTACCACATATTAGGCTGATCTAAACTAGGAATATCGAATGAGGGCATTATATTTGCTAGTTGTCTGTTAGAGATTGAGCAGTGAATTAAGCTGCGTCAAATATGCAGGAGTGCGTACAAATTTAAGTTGGCCTCATAGCTATACAGCAAAAACTCCCATAATGAATTGCTCCTATAACCGGAGGATATATCTCCCACAGAGAAAAAGCTAAATTTTGTTTTCAGTAATGAAATTTTAGAATCAGTAAATATATTGTACAAAGAATTTTATTAATTCAAAAAGCAATTCAACTGGAAAACATCTTTTTCTGGCATTCTAAAGACCCAAAGTAATAATTAACTATTGCAATTAAAAAGTATAACTGAAAATAAAATTTACTGTAGACAAAAAGTTTGGCCGCAATTTTCTGTGCGGGCGACAGACAAAGAATTCTGTAAATTCAGACAACAATTTTGTAGAAAATTAAATGAAAATAAAATCATTTTTACTTGTCTTTAAAAAACTGCAAATATTAATTAAAAGGAGCAGTAAAAACGTTTTACTGAAAGTAAAATTTGCTTTGGACAAATTATTAGTTTGACATATTTTTTTGGCAATGATTTTTTCTGCATACAAAGTTACTGGGCCCTCAGACACTAGATTAAATTTGTTTTTGGAATGGGATATTCTCCATAAGTGGGTAGAAACTATGAAAAAAGCAAATAAAAATTCTGGGAAAATAACAAGGTAGCAACAGTGGTGAATTTAATCCGTCTGAACTGAAAACTTTTAAAACTAAATCAATTGCTGCAGAAATTCCAACTTACTGTCAAATCACCTCGCAAAAATTGTATTCTGGCCCTACTTCCTCTTTTAACCAAGTCTTTTTCAGGGATAAAGTTAAAACTATCATGAAAATCTGCATTTTTAACGGTTAAATAAAGTCTTTCGGATTTTGATGCCGAGTATGATATTCCACTGCCAACGTACAAGAAGCTTTGTTCAATTAAATATCTTTGACGAATTGATGAAAGTCGATGGAAATGTCTACTGTGAACGTGACGTACAATATTAAAATATCGAAATCAATAGCGGTTGTTTTGATAAGTGAGTCTGAAGATGAGGTTGATGTAGAAATAGCCGATTTAATAACTTTGTAGGATGAAACATTAAAAGAAATTGCCCGTTCAAAACATTTTGCAATGGATGACTGTGTAGTATTCCAGTACATCAAATATATAGAGAGGCATTTGAAAATCAGCATCACAAGTTGAACCAACCCAAGCTAAAACAGAGTACTATAAATAATTTTTTTTTCAGGAAAACCATTTTTCCATTTTCTTAAACATTGTGAGATTATAAAATAATGTATTTGAAGTAAAAATATAGATAAAATGTTCGTCTCATAAACGAATGAAATACCGCGACGGTGAATTTCCTGCTAAGAAATATTTCGCTGTACGCTGTAGTACTTTTCTTTCTCTTTGGCTTTGAGAGCCAAATAAACTACATATGGGGCTTGTTACTTGCACACAAACTACGCAACAATAATTTGGACAAGCATAGATTTTTCATATTCTTCTTCTATGATTTTCCATGAGGTGAAACGTTGAATATAACGCGGCAATTTTGCTTCTTGAGAAAACTGAGAGAAAACAAATAATTTTTACAAAAAAGCAGTTTTAACAACGACATACGAGTATTTTAAAATAAATAATTTAGAAAAATTATAGAAATCTATTGCAGAAAATTATATTGAAATTTATGTTTTTTATTGTAATCTTTTTTAGAGCTGTAGAGTGTTTAAATTTCTCTGATTTAAATGATTCTGTTATTTTATGTAGTTTTATTTGGTTTTCCTTATTAATCATAAAAATCATATAAAAATTAATATTTTCCATACATTTAAATCAGAAACTTAAATTACAGTTTTCCATGTGGAAAATATTCTACAACAAACAATTCCATAATTGACTGGCTGGCAAGCGGCTTTTCATAAATCAATACGGCTGTCAGAATATATAAATATTTTTTTGTAGAGTCAAACCACTTGCTCAGCACCTTGTTAAGCATGAGATCACCATCATAGACTACACAATAGGCTCTGTCTGGTTTGACAAGCTCATGGTCCTTCGAGCCACATTATGGTGGCAAATAACTACACTGATATAACAGTTTGATGTTTAGCGCTTAATTATTGCATAAGTTTGATATTTGTATACCAGGTGCCATACTTTGATGGCAAATAACGTCGTTGTAACCACAATTAGAAGTTTAGAGTATTATTTGCAGCACGTGCTTGCTCTGCCTTGAATTACTTTAACACTAGGTGGGTGGCATCATTATTAGATTTTAGTGACACATAACTGCAAGCTGTCTGCTAACGGTGCAACTTGCGACGATATTAAAATATTGACTGACAAGATAATTTGGCTTTGATTTTGCTTACAATAAAAGTTTATTCTTGCTAAACGCTCACTTACAATTCGCTATAAGTTGGCAAACTACCCAATACCTGCAACAGTGGACTTTTTTCAGTTTCAGCTTCAACCAATCAATTCAAGTTAAAATGAAACGTATTTTTTCACTATGTTTGCTTAATTTCTAATAAAATTTAGTCTTATAAAAAAATTATTTATAAGACTAGATTTACACGATGACTTTTTCATTTAAGGGTATAAGGGACTATAAATTAATTGGAATATGAAACTATCAAACACGTCCAGAAATTTTATTTTGTAATAAATTTTTATATTATAATTCTTTCAATGTCAATCCATCAAACATAAAGTTGCATGCAATAAATTTCATAATGAAAGTTCATTGTGTAAATGCGTTTTAGATAATTTTTTATTTTTATTTTCTAAGGAAACATAAAGAGAATTGACGAAAAGAGAAATACCTTTATATAATTTTTAGAAGACTGATGACAGTTTTAAGCTGCTAAAGCGTATCGATATTCAAGGTAAAAGCTTGTTATTCATAATGTATACGCTGTTGCTAAGTTTTTAAGACGCATAAGACTTTAAGTAATTTATATTTCTTTTTAATATCTCGCTAAGTTAAATATGTAAAAGAAATTGTTTTTATAAAAATTTTCTTTACTATCTTTTAAAATTTTGTCGCCATTTTTGCTTTAATATAGACACTGTGCAGTGCTGATACTGTAATCACTTGTATGTGTTTCATTATAATCTTTTTATTTGAAGTTTGCTGGCCAATTTTATTTTTATTTATAACCCTGGCTTATGTGGACTATATAAAAATTGAAATCCTTAGTTTTTATTACGCCACACTGCTGGCTGCTGCTCTATACTAACATATTTAACAAAAGTAGCTTAACTTTGTCAATTTATCCTAGTGCTGTGTGTGTGTATGTGGACAATAAAATACTGATATTAAACAATAGATTTATTTATTAAAATTTCAACATTTTTACGACCACATAAAATTAAAAAGAAACAAAACCAGCCCCTATTTATTAAATAAATTCATCCAATATTTTATAATATTTGAGGTTTCGTGCATTTGAAATGTAACACAGTTGTCCGATGACGTCAATTATTTTTATTAATGGAAATATTCCATGTCATTAAAAATAAAAAAAGCCACAATGTCAGATAATTAATAAGTTTGTTCATATGCAGGGATTTAATTTTTTATTAATAATTATTTTATTTGTTATGAAAATAGAAAGAAGGCTATTACATTTGACACTTAATTATGGTTGATTAAAGTTAAACAGTCGTGGTTGAAATGACAACAACAACAACATGATGACATATGTGACTTGTTTATAGTTGAAAGCGGACAAAGAAAAGTGTTTTTACAAAAAGAATCAAAAATTAATAAATCATAATCAACGATAATTTATTAACCGCAACAGCAAACCGTGACTTTGGTTAGTAAATTAAAAAAATATATATATAAATAATAATAAAATTATAATAATAATAGTCAGAAAGTTGTTCAAGAGTTTTTAAGGCAAATATAAAAGTAAAAAAAAATTAATAATAAAATCATTTGTGCATCCTTCTGTTCTTTTCTAGAAAAAATAAGTGTTGCACAAAAAACATGCAAATATGTGAAATGGTTTGCCACTTAACTTAGGATTCAAAGCTAATGACTTTGTTTATATAAAGAAGGCTTTTGTTTTATATTCACTTGCGTATTCTTGTTTATATAAAAAGCTTTTACAAAATTAATAAAGTTTTATATATAGACATTAAGTGTTTCATAATTAGTGGCGATTTCGTTTCTAACAAATAATGTTGTAGATATTTTGCCCCTCCTGTATGTTTGTCTTCTGTTTTAAAAAAGCATTAGTGCAAAAAATAATATGTTCTTTTCTAAATATGTTACACCTGCCAATTTTTTTTTATCTGCGCTATCTGATTTGTTTATACAAATCATTTTTGTTTTCGTGTTTGTAAGAAATTAATGAATTTTAATAATGTCCATTAAATGTTTCAAGCAACTATTTTTCTTCTATTGTGACGTTTAAAAATGCAAAATGTTCGAAATTGAAGGCAACATGTAAAGGTGATCGGAATTTTTGTAGCAGTTTTTACCAGAAATGAAATTGCTATGCATCTGATTTCTATTAAAAGTTTGTTTTATTATTATAAATGATCAGTGATGCGAATATTTCTTTACATTTTTAAATTTTAATTTAGATTATAAATTACTTTTTAATTAATAGCTACAACGCTAATTATACATTAATCCCAAATGTAATATAAAACAATTTTTCTTGTTCTATTGTGAACTTAAGAAGGCATCACGGTGCGAGGGTATAGACAACTTGTCAAGCATATTCTCGATACATGGTGAAAGCTTGATTTTAGAAAATTCTATTAAATGAAAAAAGTTTTCTATTTAAGAGCAGAAAAGTAATAAAAAGAAATAATAAATTTTTTTTCAGTTTAGCTGAAATTTTTTAATAATAATCCCGAAAATATGAAATGTTGCTGAGCCTTAATTTGTATGTGAATAATTCGGATCAATAGAGAGAATCAACAGCTTTTGTGTTCTTAACACCGCAGACGATTATTACTTCACTAGTATGGATATTCCATTCGTATATGTGTATATCCTTTTTTCTTAATTCCTTATCATACGATGACTGCTTTCAAAATTTTCTTTAAGTGTTCCTTGTTTGTTTTGCGACTTTTTCCTCATACTTTTTTTAAACTATTTTTTATCTTCTAGTGTTGTTTGTGGAAAACAGGGATGGAAAGTTGAGTTCTTAAAGTTTACCAGGAGGGTCATTTCTTAAATATTCAATTGAATTACATAAAATAAAATATAAATAAATAATGCCACATTGGAAGACTGTGACCATTATTAATTTAATTAAAATAGTAGTGCAGCCTTAAGACTGCTCCAGACCAGCTCCTGCCTCATAGTAGTTATTTCCTAAGTAAGACTAGCCGAGTTTACTCGTATGTTGCTCGATCTTCAAGGGTTTTTGCATCCTGCTGTCGCAAGTTTCAATGGTTTCTCCAATAACTGTTGGCAATTTGACGCACTGTCATCCACATATGATTTTAAAATATAAAAAAGTTTTTTGTGTGAAATATTTTTTTTCTATTTTTGGGATCATATTTGACAAACCAGTGTAAAGTTTTATATTTAAAATATTAAATCTTATGACGAATCGCCAGCTGAAGGTTGCAATAGCAGATAGCAATCACGAGTTTAATATGTAAAATTACTAAAACTGGGAATATATCAATAGTACAGTTTTGAAATTTGAATGGTACCGCTTGCGGAAAATATTACGGAAAAGTGTTAAAAATTCGCTTGAATTTCTGATTCGTTTTTTCGTCGGCCACGTGAGTTTCCCACCCCGATCGCCCATAAACACGAAAGTCATGCCTTTACGGTCAAGTGGAAAACGTAGCCTATGAATTGCGTCTTCGTCTTGAAGAATCAACAAAATATTTTCTCAAAACTATTTTCCTAATACCAGTTTTCTTTTAATCATAAGTTATTTTAATGCTTATTACTAGTTTTTATTTCTTTGAATATTTTCATGATTATTTTCTGTTAAGGGTTTTATTCTTCATGTGTATGTACATACTATATCTCAAGGTTGACTTTCCTCACTTATCCTTTGGAAAAATATAAAAGTAGCTAAACAACTAGTTTGAACGTAGTTGCGTGTGTGTGTGTCTGTAATATGGTATATTTCAAGTACCGCTAGTGTTTGTGGCTTAAGCTGCTTATATATCATAACCTTGCATATCTCGTTTCTTATTTCCTTTTATCATTCATCATGATGCTTTATATATCCTTTGTGGTCAAAAAATACTTTTCCTTTACTTTCCCTTTTTGCTGCCACTTAAGTTTTGTTATTGTAATCACTGAAAGTAAAAATGAAATTTAACCTTTTCGCTTGTGTGTGGATGTGTTTGTGCTCGCATTAAGGCTCAAAGCTAAGAAAGTTGTGAATAAAGAGAATTTTTTAGGGTTTCTAAAAGGATTTGTTAAAAAGCGGAAACTGGTTGAGAAAAAGCGAAACTTAAAGGTTAAAACAAGTTTAAATTTATGAATAAATGTCCGTTGAAAAGTGCAGCGGTAGATTTTTTTAATAAATGAAAAAATAAAATACTTTAAAATACGAGTGCTATAAAATTTTTTTAATTAAAGTAAAAAAAAACAAAAACTGAGCTAGTCTAAGGATAATTTTGTAATCAATGTTCTTTTGAGCTGCAGTCATAATTCTTATTATTACGTTGGTCTCAGCACCAGGTGAACTCCATTATTTCGCCATCCATTCTGATGGTGGTGGCACAAGGTCCTTAGTTAATCAGTTAATCGTGCGATGAATTCGAGGTTGATTTTGGATTAATTGGACTTAAACTTCACCCTGATTTAATTAGTTTCAATAAATAACAATTCACAAATTATTTTGAAGTTGTATTAATAAAAAAACAAAAACAGAACAAAACATAACAATTTTTGAATTTATTTGGACTGTCGAGAAATTCATACAAAGAAAAACAAGTGACAGGTTTTTATTATTTAGTTCAATAGCTTAAAGAGATTCGATAAAATTATCTAAATTATCTTTTGGAAAAATCAATTGTTTAAAATACTATTCTATTTTTAAGTTTTAATGAAACTTGACAGAAAAACTCCTTACATATATCGTAAATTAATTTTTCAATAATTTTTTCCTAAACATACAAAATTTTCTATGATGGTATTAGAGACCAGCTATTGAAATTTCTAATAGTTTGCATTAGTTTCGATAGTTTCCTCTATTGTCACGTCATCATCAGCAAAGTTCTGTCTTGAATATTTTAGTTCCTGTTATTGTAATGTATTAAAAAATTAACTAAAAGGAAATATTCCTCAATTAAGGAATAAAATAAGGGTATTTAAGACTTAAATCCGTCTCTCATAAAATTATAAAATTGAATAGTTTTCTTAAATTGAATTATCACGGGTCTGCCATTAAGCGCTTCCTATTGTTAAATTGATATAAAATAAAGTGTGTGTGTGGGATTTGATTTTAATCCTTTATATATTCGAAAGGCAAGTCATTGCCATTGTGAACGGAAAATACCATCGTGCAAATATCCGCCGCAGCTTCTCTAGGTGGCGCACACCCTAAAGGTCCAATTTTCAATGCGCATAAATCAGGCTGAATTCGACCGATGCTATGGGTTATGTTGGCTTTAAGATCTGTTGTGGTTTGTGAAAAGGTCTAACAGGGCCAAATCGCAATGATTTTGGTGGCCAGTTTACATTACCGTCATGCCCTCAAATCGTTTGTGCAGAATGTCCAATGTGGCATGAGCTGTATAGCACGTAGCGCCGTTCTACTGAAATCACATATCTTTGGTAACCGATGACATCGCCACCGCAAAATCCACGCCAAACATTAACTTTCCCGATGCATTGGACGCTCTTAAATCTAATGTTGATTGGAATTGTCCAAATTTGACAATCTTGTTTGTTGACTTACATATTCATCCAAAAATGGACGTTATCCCTGAAGATTTTTTTTGGTGAAAATTAGGATCAGTTTGCAGTTGAATTTTGTACGGGTACAGGTGCAACTTATGACGAAGAATTTCCAAATAACGCAAAAGAACGAGCTTTTGTGAGCGACGCGAAATCGTCTGCCTTGAATTCTTATGCGTTGTACGCATATTGCTTCATTGTTTACTGTCTCAAGCCGACTCACACCGCAATTAGTCACAGTAGAACGATTGTGGCGACGGTTATAAGGGCGAGGTGCGTGGATCCCTGCCCAAATAAAAACTTTTAATATTTACACGTGCTGTGCAACACTGTATCCATCCATGGTGATTTGCCAAAGAGACTGAATATGAAAAATATGGCCGCTATAAACTGTCAATGTTCGAAATTCACTGTTGGAAGATCCATTAGTAGTAGAATATTTCATAATCTCTTTTAGAACCAAGTCAAAATTTTTTAAGATTTTTTTTTAAATTCTCTAGAACTTGTTCTTCGCGCTTTGTAAAGAGATCTAAATCGAAAACGGCTGGACCATGATTCACGCATTTAGATATACGAAGGAAATTGTCTACTATTGTTAACGACGATATCATCACGCATCCTGCATAAAACTTATATGTTTGGCTGCTTCCAATTTCATCGTTAATCGAAAATAAACAATTTTAAATCAATCGAAAATATATGGGGCAGAAATTAATCGGTTAACCGATTAATGTTTAAACGGTTAATTAGCGTAGTCCCTGGGGTCAAGTGGCAGCTGTGTAAATAGGTTGTGTTAGGTTAGGTTGATTGGAGGAGTGTGATAGCCCATGCCATACGACATACACTTAAGCCAGTGAAGGCTTGTTGTGCGCTCCCTTTAATTATCAAACACAAACTGCCAGAGTTCTGCGGCAGGACTCGAACCTGGGGCCTCCGTACTACGAGTCTAGTACACTATCTACTAGTCTACGAAGGTCAAAGCTAAGCCTAAAGAAAGTTGCCCTCAATAGACTCACCGATGTGAAACAGACTTAAATCCTTGATAGTCATCCAACTCACAATCCCTCAACTAGTTCACTACTACGAGTACACTATTAACTAGCCTATCAGAGTACGAATGAATATCAAAGCTTTTTTACATTAAGGCTGTGAAAAAATTCCAAAATATATATTTGGTATCTCTACTGCGACTCATGACAACGCATTTTTATTGAAAAAGAGCAGCGAACAGGAACCTGCAAAAGTTCTTTACACTTCAAATAACTTAATGAATGGTCTTATAGATATTTATATTATCTTCAATACAACAAGTTATTTGCTTATTCAAATCATGTTTTCATTTCTTTCGTTTCTCTAGCGAATATGTTTTGTCTTATGATGATAATACGTAAATCCTTCTAGTCGTCTGCCTTGTGAATAAATAATCACCTGTATGTTGTTGTTTGGCTTTTATTTTTTTTTTGTTATTGAAAATATAAACATTTTTGTTTTTATATGATTTGTTAACATGTATAAATCAAATGTTATTTATAAGCTTACGAATGCTAAGTTGGCAGCAGATCTTTGTTGGGTTTCATCGCAAACATTGTCGAAAACTTGTTATTGTGTGAAAGAAAATTAAGAGAACCCCTCAAGGTATGCTATACAATATAATATTTATATAAACATGTATTAACACATTTATTCAAGCATTTCTACACACACAAACACACAAACACGCACACATTCACACACACACACACACACACACACACACACACACACACACACACACACACACACACACACACACACACACACACACACACACACACACACAAACTAGAAACGCAAATCAAGGCAAACGATTAGGAATAATTTATGCCATAAATCTATGTATTACTTTGGGGTTTATTTTAAATAGTCAGAGAAAAATTAATATTATTATAGAATAACAAAGAGCTATTCAGATAATATGATAATATTTGCAATAGCCAAAGTAAATATTTAAAACAATGTGTGATATTTATGTATCTCTCAATTGTCTAATAAATTAAAAGAAATCTTCTCCGGTTACTAGATTCACCAAGCGCTTCTTAATAGAAGTTTGCATGTGTATGTGTTTGGAAGATTCATGTGAAACATATAGAAATTAACACTACCAATCCGCTTGAAGAGCTTTATAATCTAGGTAAATCTTCTGTCATGCAAACATTCACAAAATATGGAATAAATAAATAAATTTATATGCGATATAGAAATCACAACACACAAAATATATTTATTTTTAGTAATTAGACAAATATATCTAAGAAAATTATGTAAGAGTAAAAGATTTCATTTAGTGTTGAATACAGCGCCTTAGAAAGGAGCAGCCAGGACAAAGAAAATAAATTTATTAGAAATTCTATTAAAATTAAATGCCATATCAAATGGAAAAACATTTTTTTCTTCTAATTATTGCTTTATTAAGGAAAAATTAAGAAAAAGCCCGTCATACCAGCAAAAGAATGATGAATGAATGAATAAAATCTTTATTAGTATTTTAAATACTCTACAATACTTTACATATGTATTTATATTAACCAACTATTAGCAGTATTTTCTTCAATTAGGAATAAAATTTAACAAAATCAATAATATGTTTTTTAAATAATTTAAAATTATCTTCATTTTTTATATAATTTGGCATAGAGTTGTACAGTTGTAATCCTTCATAGAAAAGTAACCGTTGAATTGCTGTTGTCGCTGCTCTTGCAATTCTAAAATGGTTCGCATTCCTTAGTTGATACGGTTGTAAATCTCCCACATAGTTCAGTTGTTCGCCAAGTACTCCAGGACTTCTCCTATTTTTATTTTATGTATGAAACAGATAGTGTTAATTTTTAGCCTTTGTTCTATGTTAAGCCATTTCAAAGATTCCACCGGGAATCGAATAGATGCATATCTATTGCATCCCAATATTGTTCTCATTGCCCTATTTTGCAATTTCTGTAGTAATAATAATATCCACACTAACATCATTAGTGCTAATTTTTCACAGTTTTACTCGAACCAGACTATTTAAATTCAATTTAGTTCGAAAAACTGCTTAAAGTTAAATGAAGTATTGAAAACCCGTACCATTCATATGTACGTCGCAGTCACTCTGAATTTGTGCAATTGTTTTTGGAAATGGTATTATATATGTACGTCCTTTTTCCATATAAGTTTATGTTAGATTAACCAGCTTGCAACAATTATTGCGTGTAGATTTGCAGGTCGTAAGGCCCAATGTGAAGCCCAGAAAAATAAACTACTTTTTAAGTTTCCCTGCCGCATTCCGGATTTCGCGCTTCCGTAAACCATACGGAATTCCTCACATAGCCTTCACTCAGACAGTGCGGTTCTGAGAGAAGTGATTTCCTAATCATCTGAGTCTGTGCTTTTGTAGAGCCGTGCATTCGCATAGCAAAATGTTGAACTAACTTTTTTCCCACTGTGTCAAAGCAGCTGTTGGGACAAGCGACCCATGACAAAGCCAACCAGAATTGTTAGCGACCTCCTCCTAAGAGAAAGAACCTGTTTCGTCTTGCTGATGCCAATCGTCGGCTATACAGTCCTGCATATTGTACATGTAGTCATCGTAGACCCACTGAGCTTCGTTCATTCAACTGAAATAATACGTATGTATGCCCTTTGTGAGTTAGCCAGATACAAACCCCAGTCTACTTTCGCACAATATATGGGACCAAACTACAAGCAAACCCTTTCAAATACAGACTAATTTTGCAAGTTGGTTCATAAATGATTAAGTTATTCGTTTGCAAACATTAAAAATAAAAAAATGGCCACGAATCGATAACTTTTTCTTTTTTTTTAAGTCGGTTGAAAATATTTATAACAAAATTGAGGGTATTTTGAGTCATGTTTTAAGTCAATTTTTGTTATTATTTCAGCGCTTAAAGGTAGAAACTGACTTCACTTTTATTGCTTGCATGTGAGACAACGTGATCTTCTACTCTACGGCACAATTTCTAAATTTGCAAACAACTCCCTTGACATGAAATTAATATGTATTTGTTGGCAAAATGATATTAATCAAAATGGAATATTAATCAAATTGGAATATTTTTTATTTGAATTTTTTTCCCCTCAATTAAGCCATGAAAAGATTTTCTGAAAGCATAATTAAATAACTTGTGTTATGTATGTATGTTAAGAATATTAAATATACGTATGTCGTTCTTCTTGTTTGCCAAAAAAAAATCCAAAATAGGGGAAACACATAATTCTATTAAAAGAAAAGAAAAATAAATAAATAAAATGTCTACAATGTGGTGTGTTCGACATATTCAATAAATTGAATTCCCTGAGCAGGAAAGGAACAAAAAATTGAATAAAATTTCTGTGAAAATCTCCCGCAAAACAGGAAAAGAAGTTCTCTATTGCGTTACCCCAGCGGCCAAACACGTTCTTTGTATCAACCTATAGTCACGGCTTTGATACTTTTTTTACTCATGTTCTATAAAACTTTTAGTTGTTTTGACAACATTTTTTTGTTTCTTATATAATTTCGCCTTTGTAGCACGCGTCAGAATAATTGACAATTTTATATAAAACAAAAGGAAATGAAAAATAAAGTAGAACAAACATATCTATATACATATATAAGTATGTATATAAATTCTAGTAGGTACGCGGAAACTTATTATGGAAACAACTCGTAACAATGTTTCTTGTTTGTTTTTAAGTACCAGACAATGTTTTCATTATTTTTGTTCTTTGGTTTACTTTCTTTTTCTTATTAAATAGTGTATGTGTGAATGTGTTTTTCTAAACTAATGAGTCTTTAAATATACATACATACATGCTTCCGAAAGTGACAACTGTGCCGGAATGCGTGTCTGATTACATGCTTTAGTTATTTTAAATAATCAACTAGTCATCATGTTGATCGTGGTTATTGTCATTATAATAATCATTATTGTTGATGTCGATGAGATGTGAATGACAGGATGGCACGTACGTTTCAAATTATTATAGGGGAAATCGACACTGAGAGAAATAAAATGAAATTAGCATTATGTTCAGGTCTATTCCTACTAAAATTTGTATGGTCTAATAGTTTCGGGTCTGAATCGTTCTTATTTAAATTTGAATAAAAATCCATTGGCTACATGTGAAGATAAATTGGAATTAAAATAGAAGAGGTACAAATCATTATTTAACAGAGTTCATTTCGCTGGTAATAGTAGATGCGATTTGACGGCGGAAGGACTAAAACAAAATCCTACATACAATTACTACAACTGCTCCCTGGTATGCGGAACACTCCCGCTTTCATAAAGATCTAGACATTCCACTTATTAAAACTCTAGTTTCAAAATACGTAACAATATATACCACACACTGAAATTGGAGTACGATCCAAAGCCATAGAAGCGTAACATTCTGAACTACAGAGGCCTCACTCGGCTGAGAAGGAGGGATTCTCTTGCTCATGGCCTAATGCGAGAAATTTGAAGACAATCACCGAAAAAGTTGTAAATAGTCAATTTTTTTGGTGTGACATTGGCCAGAATTAAAGACTGCATCACAAAATTTTACTCTTAATTATATTTTTTACTCTCATCCATATTGCACACTTTTTTAAAACCTTTATTGAAAGTTGTTGTGTTTGTTTTAATGAAAATGATCGATATGTCCAACTTTGGAGGGCTTTAATCTCGCAACCATAAGCAATATCTCACTGGTTTATGCTTCATTAATATAATGTGTAGCTAAATAGGGAATATGTATCGTTATAATATTCAAAATAATTGAAGGCGGTTCAAAATTCAGCATGTGTCGAAAATTTTTTGAATTATGATTTTATCGCCTTGTAATACAGAGTTGCGCAAAAGTTTAATCGCAATTTGAATTGGCTGATATTTTTCTATTTGACATTTGTAATGAAGATATATAGAGAATCACGATAAAGACCTCTAGAATAAACTTTTTTATGAAAACAGAATTCTTTTTTTTTTTCATTTATAACAAAATGGCCCCCAGTTCAAATTAAGAAGTTACTTTTGCGCCGCCTTGTATAAGTTAAATTCGACTTTAGCTTATGTTTTATTCAGTTGCATATGCTGCCAGTTTTTGCTCATAACTGAATTGGTTTACTGGGTCTCATTATCCTCGCTGTTAAAGCTTCTCCAAGATATCATAAATGAGTTCGTCTTTTTGACAACACATTCCTGTGCTTTGCTGCCTTTTCCTCCATGAGAGAAGGGCCATAGTAGAGGGAGCACTATAGCTTGATGTCATTGTTTTCAAAAACATTTTTTTCTTCGAAGTGTACTTCAGTATTGCTCTCATATTTATTTGTTTTCCCTCCATTTAATAAGTATTTACGTTTATCTCTACACAACATCCAACACAATATCAACAATAACGTTGTCACATATTTAGTTTTTTAGTCTTATTCTTCTTCCCTTATATAATATATAAGCATAAAATAAGTGTCTCGCCAAAGCACATTTAAAACACAATCCCAGCAAAATTGTTTTTCTAAGCCCGGAAGTCTTATGTAAAATATTTTGCCTGCTTTTTTTTTAACTAACTTCCACTAATATTCATGCAATAGGAGTAAGATTATATATTCTATAAGCTAAAAGAAGCTTATAGAGTTTTTCCTTTTAAAGTTATGTAAGGGGGAAAAGCTGGGTTGATGTGTTAGAAAATATTTCTTTGTGCAATATGAGAAAAGTTTTGCAAGTTTTATTGTTTTTATTATAAAAGATTGCATAACTTCTACTATATACTCGTACATATTTTAACCTTAAAACATTTCTAAGCCATACAACAGGAATTCTTGGATATTTCAATTGAATTAAAGTATGACAGCAGCTTAAAAATACCCACACAATGTCTGTAAGCTTGAAATCTTACGAAAATATTGATATAATTTTTTGTAAAAGTTAAATTTTCCTTTTGAAAACTTAAGAATTATTGCAAGTGAAGGCGTATGATTAATATTATTTTTTTTATTATTTATTCGACTGTATTCATGAAAGAGCACTATTTTTAATGAAGGCTTTTCGTCTTATAAACATTTATTATAACAAATTTGTATTCATAAAAGTACAATTTTCAATATTGGAAAAATGTAAACAAGCAAATTTGTGTTCACATCAATTTTACATTGCGAAGGCAAACCTGTCCCCCCATCCCAATTTAAGGGTGAATCAATACCGCAACACAAATACCTCGGCATTCACCTTGATCGTAGCTTAACATAGAAATCGCACATAGACGCTAAATTGAAGCAAATGAAAATAAGGGCTGCTCAAACTAACTGGCTAATGAGGAGATATTCGACATTAAGCTTAGATTGCAAACTTCAGCTATACAAAGTGATCCTAAAACCAATATGGTGCTACGGAATTCAGTTGTGGGGCACCGCCTTGGTAACCAATATAGAAAAAAATTCAAAGGCGGCAAACTAAAATCCTCCGTATGTAAAAAAAATGCGCAGATTCATCAAGACATACACACGTTCCTTGGATTAAAACTATGGTATCAAAACACGTGACAACATATTTAAAGAAACTAGAGTATCATCCAAACCCACTAGCCCGGAACATTGTACATTACAGAGGCCACACTCGGTTGAGAAGGAAGGACACTCTTGCTCTTAGCCGAACACGAGCGATGTGATGACAAGACAGAAGACTCGTATGTGAATAGCAATTAATTTTTTATTTTTGCTTTTTATTTTTATCGTTAGAGATGCTTAAAACCTGCAAACGCTTAATACGGCAGTCAAGTAAAAAAAAAGTTTAACAAAAATTTTATTACACAAGTTTACAAATGCAGATAAACTTTTGGACTAGAGCATGCGAAATTTTTTTCTTATGTAATTTGGGGTGCTCAACGTGAATCTGCACACAGTTCCATCAAATTGATTTCAGTTTTCGAGATACACCGTTATGCCGCATCACCAATGGCCTTGAAACTTAAAAATGTACATGAGGGAAGGTAAATAACTCCGTGACTTTATACATAAAGTACAGGTTTTTTGATTAAGAAAAATCATTAGTTTATTTTTCAACATAGCAGCCCTCTAAAATTTTGACAGGATTCTATTGACAGCTGCCTCTTGACAAGATTAGTATTGGCCTTTTAGTTAAGAAGCGGGAATTAAAAAAAAAAATACTGACTTATTAACATGCCTTTGTATTTTTCTTGTAATTTTTTTTCAAACTACAGCTATACATTAGTTCGACTAATTTTTGTACCGCCCTCGTAGATAACGGTTCGTCCTATTCAACTAGATAAAAAAATGCAAAATTAAAAAAATATATTATTTTCAAGCTGTTTAAACATTGCCTTTGAATCTTTTTGGAAGTTTAAGAGATTTCGTGGTTGTGTGAAACTTTTTTATAATGTTTTTTTTTTAATTTATTGTTTGCTGTGGCCTTAGCTGTTTATGTTTATGCCAACTTTTTATTGGTCCTTAAGCAAATTGTCAGTGATCTTTGATCAGTTTGAAAACATTCAACCTCATAAGTAGTTTATGCCAAACAAATCAAATACAATATGAGAATTCTCTATCGTGTATGAATTTTATAAAATACATAATAATATTAAGCTTAACATACTTTTATACAAATACAACCTGCAATTTATACTCAACATGAGTCAATTTTCTTTATGTGAGTCCAATGGTTAAATATTAACAGTTTTATATACAAGATTAAAATACAAGGCGCTGGGCGATATTCAAAATGTGAGAAAGTGCTACAACATCCAGCGGAACAACGATTCATATTACATGGTGCTACTGCGCCAAGCCCAGACTTGCGAACTATTTAACACGTATGATATAATTAGCGGCCAGAGGAGAATTTTAGGGAAATATCATTTCTCGAATAGGAAAATTTAGTTGCTTTAAATGTCCAGGTGCTTAAAAGCTGTTGAAGATGCTCGTGGTGGATCAATAGAATATATTTGAAAAAGTGTTTAAAAAGTAGTTGGAGGGTGTTGATTTCAATCTTGTGTAGACTTTTGTCAAGGCATTTTTTGTAATCATAATTTTTTTAAGTCTCATTGTGAAACGTTTTTGTTTTATGAATTAAAATGGTCTTCTAATTGATCTGCATCAAAAAGTCTTCCAATTGTGCTGTTGTGTTTATAAAATTGAAAAATACCTATCGTGTACAGACTATCGTCGGCCACTGTATGCCAAATTCTTTAAATAGATTTTTTTTCTTGATTTCAAAAATTTTGTAACGGTGGGCATATGATTAATATTATTTCTTAATACATATTTTCATAATTATTGTATTTATGCTTAAATTTTTAATTAGTTTAAGCGTTCAATGTGGCAAGTGTGGGCTTCTGGCTGAAGTTAGTGGGAAATGGCTATTATTTTCATTGTAACTTAAAATTTTCAGGCAAAAAGCAGGACAGCGAATGGAAATACTTCAATGATAATAAATCTTAATTAGAAATTTATTTCTAATTAAAGTGATTTTATATTTTCAAGTATTCTCTAAATATAATCATATTAAATTTGAAATATTTTTTAAGAATGTTTCTTAAAGCTTATTATTATTCCCCTGTGATTTTTTTACACCTTATACGCCTGAATTATCTGTTCCATCCTCTGTTTGCGGAATATTAAATATTCACTTTCTATTCTTTGCTTTGATATTCGTTTTAATTTTTCTTTTTGTCTTTTATTCCTATTCATTAAAGATTTTATTGTAGTCATTTGTTTTAGAAAAAGAAAACACATGTTGAAACGTGTTTGTTTATGTTTAATTGTAAAGATTTTTTTAATAGACATTAGATAAATGTGGTGTAGAATTTTATGCCTTGCTTTATGACAATTTTTCTAATTCAAACTCACACCAGGTTTTGTGTTTTCGCTCTGCAAATAAAAATAGAAAATGTGTGTGCTAAGAATAAATTTGAGCACTGGCAGAAAATAAGCTTAATATTTTATAACAAGAACTTGAAAAGTTTTAATATTCTTTATTTATATCCGTGCGAGATAAATGCTTTACATAAAACATTTTAATTTGCTTTAAATAGGAGAAGAATTTCGCTTTCAAAAGCCTACGATATTTGCTTTTGTGGTGTAGTAGTTCCCAAAGGACTGAACAGATTTTCCTGAATTGTAAATTTAATTAATTCCCATCAAGTTCGCGTTAAAAAAAAAATAAGGCAAAAATCACAGTGAATTTAAATGTTTAGGGGATAGACAGACAAGCCAACAATCAGAAGCATAAACTTAGCGCCCCATCCAGAAGTTTTTTCTTATGGAATTTCTAATAAATAATATAAATTTCTTATTCCTGCCTACATCAACGATAGAAGAGCAAGCACGCATAAGCACATATTAAATTTATAATTCCATTAGATCAAATTCTATCGTAATGACTACAAAACAGTGAAACACATCCCACATGTTCTTCTTGCTCTATTGAGCTGGACACCCAAAGTCACCGATGTACTTTTTTGCCAACTGTCATTCAACTCATAAGGGGTTGCAAGTAAAAATATATGAGAAAATGTATATTTTAAATTACAATAAAAGCTTGACAAGGAAACAGTATTAAGGATACGACTGTTATAAGACGATATTATAGTCGATCTTTTGCGAGAGGATGAGGTGCTACCTAAATTATGAATTAAACCAATTTTATTTCTTTCCCAGCATAATATGAAGATAATACGCTGTAAGTTTATTTTCAATGATGATATCCATTTCAGGAAAATGATCTAAAACTAATGCACTTTTTTGATAATTTATTATTATTGTTGTTGGTTTAGCTGAGTATATGCCCGCTTTTAATTGGCGCCAACCATCAGTACTCTTCTCACCTAAGCCAGCAACAAATAATAAATTGTTAAATAGTTATTTTGGAGAATATCTCAAATAACAAATTTGATAAGTGCGACTAATTTTTTCATTAATAAATCAACATGTTCAAGATTATTAAACTAGGAATCTCACTCTTACTCAGGTATTGTATTAATTATCTGGCAGAGAACAATCATCTAAGACAAATCTGCTCTGTTGCCCAAATACTATTGCCAAGAGGTAATTTATTAAGACCTTTTGTATATTATATTATAAATATATTTTGCCTTCCCGACTCCTTAAAATAGATGGGTTCATAAAAGACAAGACCTCATCGTATTTGTACAGGATATCATGAAAGGACTCGATGACGCTAAACGTAACTATTTCAGTCACATGTTTCTGCTTTGAAAAAAAAAAACTTGCAGTAAAAATGGGGAAAACATTTTACATGTTACTGACATCCTCACAACGTGATGTCCTCTTTAAATTCACAACAAAATAAATATGGTGGGTTGAGATGTTTAATGTCCACATTTCAATTTACTAATTTTTTTATAACCATATTACACAAAAACAACCATGCAAAGTAGTTAGCACAGTTGAAAAAAAGTGTAGTATTTACACTGAATTAAAGTTGAGTGCAAAACATACAACATATATACACGTACAAGTTTTAAATGCAACATATTTAGAAAATAACATCCTCTTGAACTATTAAACATAAACATTGTGGAGGGTTTGAATATGTGTAATATTTTTGCCAGCAACAAAAACTTTATTGATCACTTTCTCAATTAGATTTTTTTGTTGAAAGAAATGGTGTAGTTTCGATTTGAATACTAATGTTGAATTGAAAATAACTTGGTTTCAGACTGTGATAAAAGTTACAGGGTTGCAATAAAATAATAAAATAGGTTTTAGATGTTGTTAGCTATAATGAAAATATAAATTTGTTATTTTTAAATTTATTTAATTTTTAATATTCCCCTGAAGAAGTCAAAAAATAATTGACGAAACGTTGGGAATAAAATGTAAAGAAACGTTGTTTTTATTACATTATATAATACAGGCCCAATTAGCTTAAATAAATAGCTTAACACAAAATACCAAAAATATTGGCCAAACATTATATTACTATAGTGATAAAAGTTATATTTGTAGCTGTGTTGGTGTTCCATTAGGGGGATCACAGCCAAAGCACAACTAAGTATATATTACGGGGTTTCTTATAGTGACATCACATTTCGCGTCGACTAAAAGGGCGCTATTAGTATTACGAGCCCCACGACATCTAAAATCGGATAATTTCCTTCACTGTCCACCAGTGTTTCATTATGCATAACTGTTGTCGAGGACCTTTCCAAAATTGATTGCCGGAAGGACATATTCAGGATCACTTTGAGGCTGTGATTAAACACCAAATCAGAGGAGAAAATTTGTTGTTTAGCAACATGTGGTCTGAGGTAAAGTTAATGCCTGGTGCTTCGAGCTATCAGCTGTTTTGATTTTAAGGTGCTGCTGCTAAATAAGTAATACCGCCATAACATCTGATCTAGGAAATCAATTATGCACAAATATCATTTGCGTACTACTTTGATAGACTTGAGTGATGGTGAGCGCATAAATTCTGGCTCATACTAGATGTTCATGTCCCAACTATTACTAAAAGAATCCGAGCAAGCTTAAAGTTCTCACGAAAATAGTGGAATGCAATTAGAGGTCACGTTATTAGAGAGGACGTTATATTGGAGACGATTCGCATATTAACAGCCTCTATTATAGGTCCTGGAATAGGGTAATTCTTTTGTATGAATGTAGTCCTACATTTGAATTTCAATAATTTATTTTTTAATAATATGTATGGAGATAAATTTAAATCTCACTATTACAGACAAAAGCCATGTTTTTAGCCGTTCCAATTTCGCAGTTAACAGAGCTCTGTTAAGCAGTTAACATACATCCCGAATTGCACTAGATTAATTTTACAAACGATAGGACCAGAACACTTTAATAAATGAGATTTGAAAAAAATGATTTTTAAAAATTTACGAAGAAATTTGGTGCCCATATTGGAAAGATGGAATGAGGGTGCTATATTTTCCATTTTATAACTTTTTCGTCTCTGGTCCAAGTTCCTAGTTTAACAGTGCTCTATTAACCGCGAAATTGCCTTTGCTAAAAATATATGGTTTTTGTCTGTGCTAGTTAAATTTAAATTCATCTTCGCACGCATTTGTTGATAAGGTGATGGTGTTGTTGTTTCTCTTTGATTTCTTTAAGCAACTTGCCTGTCAAATATAAATATTTAATGACAGCAAAAAGCGCATTATTCTTCATTAACAAAGTATCCCTCAACAAATTGCTTGCTAACAAATTTGAATGATAGTCTTATCCAACAATTTGTGGATCAGCTTTGGCATCTTGGAAAAACCTGCTTTGTTTTAAATTTGAAAATCTTTGTTGAAGGGTTTTCTTATAGAACTTATTGACTTTTCTTGCAAACGTACATCTATTAATGTAGATTAAAGTTCATCCTTTTTGTAATATTTATATGTCTAAGGTATATACGTTCGTCCTTTTGTAATATATTTATGGATATGCATATTTTCGGCAATGAAAAAGTCCTATCTGCCATCATTCAACATATTTGAAACAAAAACAAAACTATTTCTTGTTATTTTTTGTTTTAATTCATGTAAAGCTGATATTGGATATGATGTGCTGGTAAAAAGGAAAAAAAGTAAATAAAAATAAAGAAAGTGCTTGACATTATAGAGAGTAATTATTATGAATATTATCAAATGGAGACCAAAAAGTAACATGGGTAAGATTAGAACGTTGTTAGCATTCTATGGAACAATATCAAAGGGAAGCAGTAAGAATTTTTTTGTTTTAAAAGTTCTATAAGAAAAAACGTTTAAATTTCATTATGAAAAGAGTTCAAATTTAACTGTTAGTGGAATGATTATTGTTATTCTTAAGGTAGGACCAGCTCCATGGACTAGAACCTATGGCGGTGCTTTGTCGAGAGTTAAGGTTCAATGCGCCAGATTTTCTGATTATTTAACCCGCTAGGAATCAGCATGTCTGTTCCAGTCTGCCTAGGCCTCCTGTGTATGACAGCCAGGTAATTGGGGAAGACGTATTGTGGCCTCTCATCAGGCAACTCTCAGAGTCATTAGAATTTTATCTTAGAGGTTGTTATGGTTTTTTTATGATGTACAGACGGTATCTGTCCCCACAGTGTTCCGTAATTCGATAAAGTTCTAAGATCTTTGTTATGGAGTGAATGCAACTTTGGCAATTTTTTTAAATTTCTTCGCCGTTTCAATCCTTAAACGGCTTTGTTTTACTCGTAAAATAAAACGCAAAGAAAGCGTCTAATCCAATGAAAGCTTGTTTAACTTTCCTGTGGGAAAACGATTCGGATCCCCTAACATAGATGTAGAGGGTTTATTTATTTTTTTTTTTTTTTGCTTGGAAGATCGTCGTCATCATTCATTTATTTTGAGCCAAACCTGGTTAATTTGTTCAAGTCATGATAATGATTTCGACCATAGACTGATTCTAAAATAGATTGCTGATATTAACAAGTTAAAAGGAAATCAAAAATTTCTATAAATTTTTCATCGTGGAAAATCTGTGGCAAAGAAATTACAAAATCTTCTCTATACTGATTTTGAATAATATCTACATATTTATTAAATGCCAATATAAGATACCTTTTTAATGTTTTTCCAAATTTTTTAATTGTATTAAAAATTGCGTTAAAGGAAAAGAGTTAAATAAATCACAAATTAATATTAGTCATACGCCATTAATTAGGAAATAAAATTACTTTGATCCAAACAGTTTTATAAATTTTTATGTAACGAAATATATGTTTATATCGAAATGGCTGGTGTCCTGGCTTAGTAATCAAAGAGTTCCAGACTCAACTCCTGCCAAAGGCTCCGGATGTTTCCACATACAAGCCAAAATAATTCAGCCGTTTATGTTTGAAAAATAGCATTTCATAATTATTTGATCAGAATTATTAGAATTTATCTATTTTTCCTATTAATTTTTTTAGAAGCTCTACTCGTATACTGTTTTTTAAAACTAAACCACAACTTTATTTAAAATCAATCCTCTGTTTTTTTATATATTTTTTATTGTCCAATTAATATTCAATTTGAATTTGTTACTTTAATGTTTTATTTTGTTTTGGAAACAAAAGCCACTTTTTCTCCAAAACGATTTTTTTATTTGTTCTCACTTAAAAATCCATTTTATTTCTGTACAAAAAAAATTAGAGAAAAAAATTATGCAAATTGCAATAATTTTTCTAAAATTTCATGCAAGTGTTATTGTTTCAATTCATGACCAATTTTCATTTAAGGGAATTTTTATGATCTCGTTTTAACATCATGTTATATAATTTGTTTTATTATTAAAGAATGTGCTTATGGTTTGTATTAATTTTTTTGTCAATTTAATGCACATTCCAGCAACAATAGATATTAAAAAAAATTTTAAAAAAGGAAATAAAAAATTATTTAAATAAACTAAAATTTATTTATATACCGATAACAAAAGAAAAATTATAAACTAAAAAAATTGAAAAATAATTTTCTGCACTATTCATTATTTTTTACAATAAAAAGACATAACGACTACAAGAAAAATTTTTTTCTACAATTTATTTTAAAAACCTTCTTGATTTAAATAAAATTTCCTTAAAAGTAGGAAAAGTATACTTAAATGTATTAAAAATTTGACTTGGAAATAGTTAACAATTCCCTACAAGGAGTTTCTTATACATAGCGAAAAATTTATAGACTTTGAAGACATAAATTTTGTTAGTGCAAACTTACTGGCCTTCGTAGACTAGTAGGTAGTGTACTAGACTCGCAGTGTGAAGGTCGCAGGTTCGAATCCAGCCGCAGAACTCTTGCAGTTTATGTTTGATAATTAAAAGGGAGCGCACAACAAGCCTTCGCTGGCTTAAGTGTATGTCGTATGACATGGGCTACCACAACCCTCCAATCAACCTAACCTAACCTAGTTGAAACTTGACATAAATATATATATATTCTTTTTTAAATTGAGGAAGCTGTTATAAATATAAATATTTTTGTAAAAGAAATTTAGTTTAGGAAAGGTTTTACTGGCGAAAAATTCATAAAATTTTACAAACTAAAACTTATAAATGGTTGTCCTTAATTTTAGTTCATACTTTTCCCTATTTTGGTAAAACTTTTCTAGAATCCTGAAAAAATATTTCAAGAAATTTTAAGAAACACTACTCTTTTCAATTATTATTAAGTTCAAATACTGGTGCACGCTCACCCTTTTGCTTAAAATATATGATTTCATCGCTTACGTTTAATGTCTCGATAGACGAGTGAAGTAGAAATCACTAGGAACTATTTATTAAACAAAAGGTTGCTAGTTCGACCCCATAACGGAGTAACTTGAAGAAAAAAATTATGGAATTTTTTTTTAATTAATTAACAAACACAAAATGCAAAGTTACTTGGCTTATCTGCAGACACCCGGAGTCTGCGGCAGGAGTCGAACCTGCGACATTCAGACTGGTAGTCTAGTACACTAGTTACTAGTCTATGGAGGCTAGACTTACTGAATTTTTCAGTATAAGTCACAATTTAAAGAAATTTTGATGTGTAAAGTAACTCTTTATAGTATTGTGGTTTCGAAAAACTACCCAAGAGACTAGAGACTCGTATGATTGGATGTTCCTCTTTTTAAAAAAATTAATCAGTTGGAAAAATTAGAAAAATTTTTTGAACAAAAGTTTAGAAAAGTTACCGAGATTCGAGTATAAGTCGTATTTGAAAAAGTTTTTTAAGTGCATAAAAACTCTTTATCGTATTGCATTTTTAAAAGATTAAACTATAGACTAGAATTTCCTCTGAAGAACCTTCTTTCCTTATAGAAATTTAAGAAATAGAATTTATGAAGAGTTATGGAAATTCTGATTATCGTATTATGTATTTAATAGACAAATTAAAAATTAAATATAATAAAAAATAAGAAATGTACTAAGATTGTTAAATCATGAATTCGAATTTATTAAAACTCACTAATTATGCTAGAAACTTGCGAGATATTTTGGGATAATTCAGATAAATTTTACTAAAACTATGTAAAATTTGCTTAAAATTAATGAATTTTTGAAAATGGATATTACGTAAAATTTTTTAGAAAGGAAATATTATTACTGAATATTAATAAAACGTCTTCGGCGATATTTCGTACTCAAATTGAGTAAATTTTGCAAAATTTTCCATACTTATTTTTGGGTATATGTATGAAAAAAGCGGCGCTAGAATAACACTAATATTTTGAACTCCTATAACTCTCTCTGTAAATTTAAATAATTGATTTAAGTAGTTATTTTAGAGAATATCTCGAATAATGAATTTCATAAATATTGTTATTATAACTTTTGTGTTTCCTTTTGCCTCATAAACACATTCATTATCACCTCAAAGGGTGACTAATTGCTTGAAGGTGTAAGAAAAATAAAAAAGACGCAATTCAATTGTAATGTATAACGTAATGTATAATGTTTTGTAAATGACAAGTAGAAAAGTATGATTGAATTTTATTGAATTCTCATATAATATTTATTGATTTTGTGTATAAGTATATGAACGTTAGCTAATCCAATAACAGATAATAAATTAATGAAATATATTTCATAACTTAATAATACAAATTATCATATGATTTTAAATAAATCTTTATATTTTCCTTCTTTTTTGGAAAAAATTTGTTAGACCTTAAAGCATTATGAGCTGTGCAGCAAAAACGTTAAGACAAGAAAAATTTATTTAATTCTATTACCTTAAAGCATATATTAGATATTTTGTTTAATTTGACCTTTTAAATATGGCTTTTTTCTGTTTCCCATCATTACCAAAGGTTAGCGAAATATTAAAAGAAAATAATATCATTGCATAGCTAATGGAATCTAATTCCTATTTGCAATGGTAACAGATGCACGAAAGGATTTTGTAAACTGTAGGTGACGGGACTTGTCACCCTGTATTCCAGCTGGGTGATAATTGTGCATTGTTTTAATGAGCCATCTGACACTGTGTCAAATTCTTGAGCGTACATTAAATTTTTCATGTTCAATAAAGCTCAGATTTTCTTGTTGCTATGGTTATCAGCATATTAATTCGCATAAGTATGTCTGCCATGGACACGTAATGGCCATACAAAAAACGAGGAGAATATTTTTAGGGATATTGTTTCCAAAATTATTTTATTTTTAGTCTCTTCAATTACTTGTCTTGTTAAAATAAGATTTGCCAAGATGAGATTTATTATTCTTTAAAGTAATCTCTTAATAATCAATCATTTCATAAACATTTTGACATGTAACAGGAAATTAAAAACGAAAACATTATATAAATAACCTTTTTTTATTTTCTTTGAAGAATGTATAAATTACCTAAAAAATATGCAAAATGCAAAACAAAACCGAAATAGTACTTAAGACCATAATACTTGGACGTCAGTTGTATTACACACAAATCCAAGAAAAAAAAAATCAGGAATTTCATTTAACTTATGGCCAGAAATTTTTTATGAATATTTTATTTACATGGCATTACATAAGGACGTACGTCGAGGGTTTAACGTTTTCCAAAATATTTATATAAATTTTTTATTACACAAGTTTGTCAGTTGGTTTTTTTTAAGGGGAAGATGCTCCGGAGAGCTTATTTATTGTTCGCATTAGATATTGTGCTGTTGCCAAAAAGTATGCATTAAAAACTAAGAATAAGGTTGATTGTCTTGCTTTTCGTTTAAATGAAATGTTTAAAGTAATGGAAAATTGTTTGTTTGACAATTTTTTTGGTCTTTATTTGAAAGTTGTAGGAGCCTAAAGTTAGTTGTAAGTCTGAAAAGTGCCATAAGCTATATATTGTATATGATACTTGAAATGGGCGTGGCATATCTCAAAACAAAGTAACTTTTTATTGTCAAACTTTCACATTGGCTTAGTAGCTCTTAGTAGCTCTTTAGAAAATGGTTGTGGCAATTCCCACTTGAAATAAATATTAATTATATTATAGACCAGGAAGCACGACAGCTAAGGTCTGTAGGCTTTAAATGGTCCTTTTCACTAAAGCAAAAAATTCTTTAGAAAATTAGTGAGTCTGAAGTATTGGAAGTAGTGGATTCCAAACGGGATGTATTTATCTAGAGATGCTTAAAACCAAAAAGTTTAAACTTTTGTGCTATTATCAGTTTACAAAGTTTTTAGTTTTACAGGAACCAAAATAGGCGTGGCGTCTCTTACGCAAAGCAAATATTTCTTGTTGAAAATTTAGAGAATTTCACAAGTGAAAATCTCAAAATTTTACATGATTAATATTTCGAATATTTACATTTATATATTATGATTAAAACTGGGCCTGGCATTTCCCATACGAAAATATAACTAATCAACGCTTAACTAGAGGCATACGTTGACTAAAATCTGAAAATTTTGTACAGACATTTTCACTATTACGGTACGCAGTTAAAAGAAAATTTCGTGCTGGTCGTGGTTCTTTCCATACAATATTAATAATGATAAAAGAAGAGAACTATAATGCCAAGAACGTTGCAATTAGACGGGATTATCTCTGTTCTTAGCTTCTACATAAATAAATCAAAATTGCAAAAGCGGGCAAGGTAATTTTCATGCAAATTAGAGAAGACATTGGAAAATAATGTGGTTAAGGTGATAAAAAAAATATCACGAATGGAAGAGGCGGTGTGGTAGTTTCCAATCAAAGTAGATACATATTACAGTAAGTTTAAGAGATTATAGCAGTCAATGTTTTACATTTATTAAAAATGAATTTTCATTTTATGCGTAGTTGATTGAAAATTTGGCAATAGTAATAGGCGTGGCAACTCCCTTACAAAATTAGTGTTTAATTATGATTATAATTAGATAAATCTGATAGCGATTCTACTTCATTGTCAGCAGATCTATTTGTAATATGTATTTGTTATCCTAGAGAAATAATGCCGTATGGTAAAAGTGGGCGTGGAACTGTCCATAAGAACTATATGTCGTCCATCAAATGTTTAGAGAACTGCAATAGTAAGAGCAATAAACTTTTGTGTAGATAGTTTTAATATTTATGTGGCTAGTTAAACATTAAAAAGTTGCGATAGGAGAAGAGGGCGTGGCAGTTGCCATACAATATAAAAATAAAATGCAGCAATCAATTCATATGTGTGCCTAGCAAAAAGAAATATGCGAAATTTAAATAGTGAGCGTGGCACAATCTTACGAAGTTAAATATATTGTCTTGTATTTGCAGAACTATGTTCTTGATAATGTTGAAATTTGATACTAGTAAATTCGTAAATAATGTCTGTATTTAATAACAGCTGATTTGGATTACAAATGTTGGGCGTGGCGCTTTTAATATTAATGTATATCAAGTACTACGTTAGCTAAAGTCTCCAAAATCCATATGAACTATGGAAACATAAGCGTGGCAGCCATTCAAATAGCTGAGATGGAAACGTGGATCCACCACAACACATCAGAGATTAAACAGCATTCAGAACAGTGGGCTTATCGGGGTGTATTGCCGCCAAAAAAGGCCAAGGTGTATTTGTTAACCAATAACGTCATGGCCACCATTTTTAGAGATGCACACGATATAATCTATATTGACTATCCTCAGAAGGGTAAAACAATGAAACGATTGCATTTGGTGAAGCAAAAACAAAATTACTTTCACCTGGAAAATGCAAGGGTGCACATATGTGTAGTTTCCATGGCGAAATTTCATGAATAAGGCTACGAATTGCTTCTTATTCTCCGGTTTTATCTCCAAGACATTTTTATTGTTTACGAACCTGTAGTAATGAATCGGCGGAAAGATATTTGGCTCCAACGATAATATCATCTCACAAACAAATACAAATTTTGATGACCTCGACAAATTTATAAGTTGAAAAATATAATGATTTTTTTAAAATTCAAACCAAAAAGTCACAGACTTATTGAACCGCTCTCGTACATATTATCGCCTATTTAATGAAATGGCGAGGTAGACGCACCTAAGGAAAAAAATATTATATTAAAAAGTTGGCGTGACGCTTTCTTTATAAAGCAGAAGATTATTATCAAATACATAAAGTATTTGGAATAGGGATTTTGTGTGAGTCTATAGTGTGTCTAGTCACATTAAAAATCATTGAGGATTAAAAAGTGGGCGTGATACAAAATATCTAATATAAGTTATACTCTAATATAAGGTAAAAATTAGAAATTTTTTGTGAGCAGTTCATTGCAAAAATGAGTATGATAGTACTATATGATTGTTTCTGTTGGTGCTATATTTAAATGGAAAGAAAATAGTGATAGTAATAATAATTTCATCATGATGGTGCAGGGAATCAAGACCTCTTACTTGAAGTTAAAAAAGTAAAAATCCTTCAAATGCGATCCGGATTTGTCAACAAAACATTTCTATATTCCACTAATTTCTTTATTAGCCTTATGTACTCTCCATTGCTTTTTTGTTTCACCTTCTAAAGGTTCAAATTCATTTCGATTTGTTAAATCAATACTGTGTTTGAATGAACAAAATTTATTTATAATATGTCATGCATAAAATATATAAAATATATATAAATATAAAAGACTTTTGAATGAGTATTTGTGTATGAAAAACTACAATCAACTATCGAAAATTAATGCGCACAAATGGTAGGAAAAATTGCACGTATATGTGAAAAAAGGAAACGGAAATTAACAAATACATTTAATTTTTGTTCACTCGCTTGGTCTTTTTTTTAATATCAATCCAGGGAATATAAATGAAATTGTTGTTAAAATAAATGTCACACATACAACAAAAATTTCATTTTAATATAAATACTGAATCAAACAGCCATATACATATGTACATACATATTCATATATTTACCACAATGCGTAGGAGGAGCTTAAGGTAAATGATAACATTTCATATGAATTAATTGCAAATATTAATCGATATAAAATGTATTTGTACATGAAATAAAAACACTGGTTATACCAGGTCTGAGCTCTCACACATGAAAATGGGTCACGCGTCATTGGAGAAGAATCATTTTTTCTAATAGTAATTATCATTAGCAACAAATTTACTCTCTATGTTTTTTGAGGGCTTTGGGAAATTGTTGTTAATTATTCATCTGGCTTAAATATTAAAATTAGGTGTTGCAATTGTGGAAATTTTGCTTAAATATGTATTTCATTTAGGGTAAGTGCGTGTAAAATTAATAGGCTTATTTACAATATCTGGTTGTTATTTCATTATTCCTGCAAAACAGCAAAAATGTATAAAATATTAAAGTCCGCTTTTGGGGACACCATTTAATTTTGTATTTTTTAGTCCTTTTTCAACTTCGCTTGTTCGCTTTTTTTCCGGATTGTTGTTGGTTTAGGAATTTTTAATAAATAATTCATTTATAACATTTTATCTACTCTGCATATTTGATTGCATATTTAAACAATTTGTTGTTCTTTTTTTAATGTTCTCATACATAAAATGTGTATGTGTATGAGTGCATGTTTTTAATATTAACATTTCTCTTCTATCCACTTTTATAATTCAACAACATGTTGCCTTATTATTTATTTTTTGTGTTGCTTTGTGTGCTAGTGCCACACATACATATGAAAAATAAATAAAAAAATAACATTTCCGCTTTCTAGTTTTAAAATGGATGACAAAGAAAAAATCTTTTGAAATATTTTTGCTTTTAGCTGGATGTTTTAACAAATTTTCATACATGAAACTAAATTTAATACCCGTCCAGGTTGTTGACTTCTCTGCAGGATTTTCAAAAAATACCATAAACATAAAGAACAAAAGATAGTATAAATTAAATGACAGTGTGATATATTCCCTTTGCCTATAAATAAATACTTTCCGTTCCATGTAAACAGGGAAATCTAAATATATTCAAATAAAAGTTTTCCAATAAAGTCATGTCGCTCCCATAGCTACATAAACGAGGAGATAATCACATAATGTGATGATGCGACTGATTTCCGTAAAAGCCACACGAATTCCACATCATTTGGCTTAGCCAGCCTATAATAACAATAAGAGTTTCCGTAAAATTATTTCAATCATTTTGAACAGAATGTTTTAAATATAGAGGATTAAGAAGCTCTTGATGTTCTTGGCATGAAAATCCAGTGCGATGTCGTTAAAGAAGCATTCAAAGGCCTACATTTTTCGAAACGGTGTAAGCGATACTCCATTCCTTCTGACCTTACCATTTATACTATATATCTGTTCGAAGGTGGAATACAATGCCCATGTATGGGCCGTTGCTTCAAAGACCATTTTAGAGTTACTCGACCGCATACAGGAGAGGGCGAAGAAGGTAATCGCTGACTGCAGTGTAGCCAACTCTATTGACTCCCTGAAGCATCGTCGCAATGTGGGGCATCTTTCGTTGTTTTATGGTTATGACAGTGAAGTGCGCACTAATGAGATTAGGGAACTGGCTTCCGAAACTTGATGCTTTTTTACGAACTACACATTTTTCACTGCGGACGGCATCCATTCAAGGCCGATGTGCCAGCGAATACCACTACACATTACTGAGAGAATTCGTTCTTTGGCCGATCAATTCGTCTGTGGAGTAAGCTACCTGACTTTCGTAGACTAGTAGGTAGTGTACTAGACTCGTAGTGCGAAGGTCCCAGGTTCGAATCCTGCCGCAGAACTCTGGCAGTTTGTGTTTGATAATTAAAGGGAGCGCACAACAAGCCTTCACTGGCTTAAGTGTATGTCGTATGACATGGGCTATCAGACCCCTCCAATCAACCTAAGCTACCTGGAGAGGTCTTTCCTGTCATTTTCAGCGAGCAAATCTAATGTGCATGAAGACTCTATACCCCTTCCCATAAGTTATTATCCTAGTTCCATCACAATCCATTAAACAAAATTTCTTGTTCACTTTTTTTAAATACCTTATAATAGAAATCCGCCTGCCTTTTCATACTGTAAATATTAATATTTAGAATATTGAAATTTTAGCAGGGACTATATTACTATAGCCGTTTAATCAAAAATTAATTAAAATGTGAGTCTGTCCACGCCTCTGTCCGTTTTTCATAAGGTAAAAATTAAATATTTGAAATATTCGCGTATAATTAATAGCAACAATTACTGCAACTATTTGTAATGAAAACTAAAGAATGTTTCATCCATCCTGTACGTCCGTCCATTCTGTCCGTCTATCCGTCTGTCTGTCCATCTGTTAAGCCTGCAAGAAGTACCATCGCCAATAATTTTAAGTTTTGTTAAATTTTCAATTTATATTATATCTATTTTCTTATTAATTCTTCTACAAATACAGCAATACATTGAAAATACATTTTTGCTATCAATAATATCTATTGAATACAGTAAAAAAATACGCTCCTTAAAAATTTATGTAAAACAAACAGGAAATCCTGTTTGGTAAAATATTACCATTGACCAGCTTTTTCTATTTGTTTTTCTTATTTTTAAAATATTTTCAAGGCAATACCTTCACCGTAAAACTTAATTAAATCGTTTACTAACAGCAAAAGGAATCTGGAATCCTAAATATTTTTCCTACCTCCTTTTTTTGGGTCTAAAAATCCATCCAGTAGCAATTATTTATGCCTGTTTACCAACGTTTTTTCCTTTTTTTATATCTAGTTAATGAGTTGTGCATTTTAGATGTTGTTGTGTTTGTAGGTGCTGATTTTAATTAATTAAATACAATATGAGTTGGTAGCTGACATGAAGGGCACGAGTATATGTGCATAGAAAAAAGAAAATAAAATACACGGAAGGCATTTGAAATGGCCTCGTGAATTTTTAAAAAGCGATTTATCTTAAACTTTTCACATATATTTTTTATAAATCTCCCGTTTTTTGCTAATAAAAAGTTATTTTCATTAAATGTCTAATTTATTTATAAAACGTGCCTTCCAGGAAGTTGCTGGTTTCCCGTATACATACGGCAGTTCCTCATGTTGTTCTAAACATTTATTTACTGTTAACGTTAGGAAATGTTTAGAGTTCAGGAGAGAAGCAAAAATTAAAAAGTTAGATGACAGACATCAAATCATAGTAACAATATACAGGATACTCGATTCTAGTTTAGGTTTTAGTTAAGGCCTGCATTAAAGGCAAATGAACAGACTAGACATTATTCTGAAAGGTAGAATAGATAGCAGGCTAAACGGCAACTAGACAGTAGACCATATGGATTTGACAACACAATACACACGAGTTTAGATAACGGACTGCACAATACATTAGACATTAGATAGACAAGATACTAGAAAGCAGACTAAACAGCAGATAAAAGGCTAGACAGTGGGCTAGACAAGTTGTAATGGCAAACAGTAGACTAGACTTAAAATTGTATCATACGTTGGATAAGATATTATACAATAATAAAAGTCAGATAGTGGACAGTAAGGTAGACATTATATTAATTAATATATTTTAAATAGTAGCTAATAGGCTAGATAGCAAATGTGACAACACACCAGACAGTAAACCATCTGCTAGATTAATCAATCCACTTTAATGATGGTCCGATATTGAACTAGACACAAGTCCTGATATACACAAAATTCCAGACAGCTGAGAAGACAGTAGACTAGGCAATAAACTGCATAGCAAACTAAGCAGTAGAATAAATAGTAGACTAGACAGTATATTAGACAGTGGACTATATATCATATTAGATGTGACATTAAACTAAATAATAGACTAGACAGTGAAATATATACTGGCTTACCCAGTAGACTATAAATAAAAACTAGATAGTTGCCTAGAGAGTGGAGGAGATAATAAACTAATCAATGAACCATACGCTGGCCTAGACAGTGGATCACAATGGAGATTAAATGTTGGACTAGACAGTAGATTCGATAAACAAAGCACTACACACAGTTGATTGGACAGATAGTAAACTAAAGGGAATACCAAAAAGCAGGCTGGACATAAAACTAGATAACAAGACATTGAATCATACGCTATAAAATTAAGTGATTGCAAGTTGGACTTGTGTGACTTAGTAATGGACCATGTCATTTTCAAGCAGCTATTTTTTCCTACATGAAATGCATTCGTTTACTCACAATTATAATCATTATTACCAATAACTGGTAAAATGGAATATTTTTCGGACTAGTAGTACCATGTAATATAAACCATGAGTACGAAGTCCTGCCCTAGGACTTCGTAATATTAAATGCAACATGTTTTTGTCATTACATCTAGAGCAGCTCGGGAGTACTTCCTTGAGGAGTATATATTACATTAATGTAAGGAATAGTTGCATTTTTGTAGAGGAGTCCGCAGTAATCCTTTTTAGCTTTTTAAATTAAATTTTAAATTTGTATATTTTTATATTCAAGTGACGGTTAGTAAAAGTCATATTAGATGCCTTTAAAAAACACAAGTACAAAGAGTTTTTTAAAGACTTCAAAGGTCTGCTTTGAATATCTAATCGAAAAAGTTATTAAACTTGTTTTATTTTACCAAAATAATATCGAAAATCTTAAATGCTCATCCTTTTTCATATTAAAATACGATTTTTATTTAAATTCTCCCTCTTTACTAAATAATTTTTGACTGCTTTTACTTCTATTACTTAAGGTTCATTTAACATGATTATTGGCCAAAGTTAAACCCAAATGGAAATTTTCTTAAAAGGGTATTTATTGGAGGAAATATACAATATGAGTTGAAGGTTTTATATTTCATAAAAATAAATTGTAGACTAATTTGAGCAAAAAATTAGAAAAAACCATATATTTTTTAAGTTATAAGACAGAGATTTTAAGATTAAATAATTTATACGAATGAAATCACTCCAAAGTAACTTTTTATTAGCTTAAATAGCTTCAGTTTAAATATTGATGTGTTCTCAATAATTTCCCGCCTTGAAGCGATGTATTTTTTACTTTCTTTTACTTCCTGCATACGTTTGCGTGATTGCTGACCGTTTTGAATACTGTTTTACAATTTCTGAGGTGTGTGTGTGCATGTGTGCGTGTGTGTGTGAAATTTTAATAACATACATTTTATATTCTTTATGGTTTTGCATAAATAATTTGCCGCAAGCATCCTGTAAAATATACAACTTCATCTTTCATCGCTTTCCTGCCACAATATGTTTTTTTAAATAAAATTCCTCATTGGTTTTACACTTCTTAGCTTAATCAGCTTAATGTAAGAACTTGAGGAATTAAGTACACAAAAGTTTGAGCAGCAGTTGTATAACTTGAATTAAAATAAATAAATAAATTAGGGTGTAGTGTCCTTACCAAAGAAATTGCAAAAGAAAAGAAGGAATTACTGAGTACAATTGCCACCTTTTAGTATTTTCACAATTTGCTTAAAGATGCATTAGATGAGAGGCAAGTTGGCTGCCTCAAATTTGCATATTATGAGCAGCTGTTGTTGCTTGTAGAAGCTACTTATTGTTTAGAAAAAGTGTAACTACCTGAAATTATAATAAGGCAATTAAAGTTTTCCTGTAATAAGAATTAATCAACAGGAAATAATTCGCTTCATTCTTAGGGTCGTTTCAAAAATGTATACATTTTGTCTTTCTTTACAACAGAAATATACATAATGTAATCTATGTAGGTTACAAAAATTATATATGTTTTAAGTAAAAAAAAAAAAATCTTTAATAATAATAAAACATACCATTTACGACTAATGAAATAAATGAGAGAAAATACATTGGAAATGTTATTCTAAGCCATTTTCATATAGAAAACATAATAATTTTAAAGTCAATCACCTCCAAAGTCATTTGCTTTTACAAAAAACATTTTAGAATTAGAGTAATTTTTTTATATTAAAAACAGGCCACTGTCAGTTTAAGTGTTTTTATAGAAAATATCTCTCAGTGTTACTTTTTCCCATAGACAATATGTCACTTTACATAAAACATCAGTTTCAGTGACAGGTTCAGTAAAAAACATGACCTTTTCAGTGTCAGTTTTCTATAGAAAACACATTTTTTCAGGCTCACTTTTTTTATAGAACACAACCAATTTTCAGTGTTATTTTTGTATAGAAACATTTTTTTCAATAGAAAACTTTTTAATTTTGTTTACCTTTTTGCATAGAAAATATGTCACTATGTAAATCATGTCATTATGGGTTTAATTTTAAGTTCAAATCCTGTAAATTTTTGTGTCCATTTTTTGTGTGGAAAATGTAAGACATTTGTTGCAACCTGTTGTTAGTCAGTTTTCTATAGAACATATGCTACATTTAATGTTAACATTTTAGCAGAAAATATGTCACTTTCAACGTCAGATTTTTCTATTGAAAACATATAAACATCACGGTTGTTTTTCCTATGGAAATCATGTCACGAATACTTTCACTTTCGTTTCTAATTGAAAACATATCACTTTTAACATGAGTTTTTTTTAATGTTTTGTTTGTTGTGGCCTTAGCTGCCCATATGACGGGGAGAATATCTCAAAAAATTAATTAAATTATAAGTCTTTCTATAGAAAATTTATTATTGTCACTGCTGCTTTTTTCGAAAAAATTTTTTATTTTACATTGTCAGTTTTTCTGTCACCATTTTGACAGAAATTATGTCACTTTAAATGTCAGTTTCTATGGCAGTCATTTTAATTTCAATAACCTTTTTTCTGCAGAAAACATGTCTCTTTTTCTACAGAAAACAAGTCAATAATAATGTCCCTTTTCCAATGGAAATCATATCATTGTAATTTAAAAATTGTTTTCAGCACCAATTTTTCTATAGAAAATATGTCACATTTAATATCACCATTTTGACATAGTACATGTCACAATATCTGATTTTCTGTAACAATCCTAAATCCTTTTGTATCCCTTCCTATTACAGAAAACATGTCAATTTAATTGCAATTTTTTCTATAGAGAACAAATCAATATTAATGTCGGTTATCCTATGGAAATCATCACCATGAGTTATTTTTGGAGTATAAACCATATCACAAAAAATATGTCATATTTATTGTCACCTTTTCAACAGAAAACATGTCACATGCAATGTCAGTTTTTTTTTAGCAATCATATTTATTTCAATATCACTTTTTATTAGATAAAACATGATGTTTCTTGGTTACAGTTTTCTATGGAAAATATGTTATTTTTATTATCTTTTCTAATAGAAAACAAACCGCATTCAGTGTCACTTCTTAGTGCCGTCAAAAGTAAAAAAACTTATTGCATAAAGCGAAATTTTTTCCACTTGAAATACGGCACATTTAAGTCTTTCTCTACAGAAATATTACCACTTCGAAAAAGATAACAATCCTAGTTTAATATTTTCTCTATAAGAAAACGTGTAAATTTCAGCTTCGTACTACTGAGTTTTTTTATATAAAAAACATGACACTTTCATTGTCATTTTTCGATAGTAAACATGCCTCTTTCAGTTTAATTTTCCCCTTTAGAAAACATTACAATTTCAAAGTAAAATTAGTGGAAAATAAGTGATTCTTAGCATTTTCTTTATGCATTAAGTTCATTCGAGACAACAGGCTACACGGCTTTACATATTTTGTTAGAAAATTAGAAATTAGTTTAATTTGACTAAACGAGAAAAGTAGCATGGACAACAACCTGCAGTCGTGCGGCCGTGCAGTTGTGAAAATAATCATTTTCATATACACACATGTATTCTATTTTTGTCAGGTTGTAGTCGGTAGCCTGCTGTCTCGAATGTGTTTAACGCATTATACATACAATAAAAATTAGAAGTATATCTTTCGATAACTTTAATTGCAATTAGCCAAGCTCGGTTTTTTTGGCATATCATATTAGACTTTCGGCTCAATAGTTTATCTATAAAATATTGTATTTTGACTCAATTTTATTTTTAGAAAACCTTTTGCTTTCAATTTACTATTTTCTAAAGAAAATTAAGTTAGAAATGCGTTACAAAATTTTTGAAATCACTTTTCAAGATCTTTATTAGCATTTGTAATACAAATAACAAGCAAAATAATTTTTTTTTTAAATATAAGCAAAATAGCTTAAATAACTTCTTTCAAGCAAATAAATTTTCTACCGCAAACTTTTTCGTAAGTTGCAACATTTCCGTAATATTCATATTTTTGTTAGCCAAAATAATCGAAAATATCATAGATTTATTTTGGATTTTCAGTCACTCAAAAGTTTCACTACAAACTTTTGGCAATTCAGACAAGGAAATATCACTGGTAAAACAAAAAACTGAAATAAAAAACGATTTGGCTTTTGCCATGTCAGCCAGTCAACAAACCGCAAAAATAGCAAAACTTTAACAAAAAAATATAAAATTTACGCCATCAGAAAAGAAGGGGGTGATGTATGTATGCAAACAACTACTTTGTAAAAGACAATGATACTTGTCACATACTCACACATACACTTATCTAAATGGGTAAATAAATGGCTTAAAATATATTTGTGCTTCGAGTCGCATGGTAAGTTTGCTTAACTGAAGCTTATAGCGGCATATATGCTCTAGATAAAAAGATATTTTAGTGTCGGTGCGCTGCAGAATGCTGCATATTGTAATTTCCTTGATAAACATTGATGTGGCGCAAAGATTAATTGCATTAATTTTTTCATTTTACTTGGAACATAAAGAAGGCAATCGTCTATTGGCACAAACTAAATAAATAAGTGCAAAAACTTATCAAACAGTAGAAACGAATTTTTGAATTATTTTTGTGAACTTGTTTAACTCTTGTGGCAACAAGATTAGAAGTTTCCTTTGAGGCAAAAGTAAAAACCATTGCAAGACACTTTGTACAAAAGTTTTCAATAACATTTTATTTTTCAAAGTAGAATAGTTTAAGTTTTGTTCTCTTATATAAAATAGAAATAAAGACATAGAACATACTTATGCAGTCCTAAATCATTTTGCACTACTTTCTGCCATTCGACATTTAAAATTTCTTCTTAAGAATAACAGAATTGAAGTATCAAAGTTTCTATTCTAGTCCTTTTAACAATGAAAGGGCAAAATTGACACATTGTCTATAACAAAAGGTACTTGGATATGGCATCAAAAATTACGTATTTTCTATAGAACACTATATACATATGCTTTGTATAGAAAATATGACACTGAAAGTGCAATTTTATTTTTAAAAAATTCTTCACTGCAAATGCTATGTTTTGTATAAAAAATATGACATGTCTTCTGTAGAAAATATAACACTGGAAGCGACATCATTGGAGGCGCCATGTTTTCTATAGAAAATCTGGCACTGAAAGCATCGTATTTCATATAGAAAATATGACACTGAAATTGCTATGATCTCTGTAGAGAAAATGACAATGAAAGTGCTATGTTTTTCATACAGAATATTACAATAAAAGGTGGCAATATTTTTTATAGAAAATATGGCATTTAATGTGACGCATTGAAAGTGTCACATTTTGTATTAAAAATATGACAAGGGCAATGTCATGTTTTATATGAAAAATGAGACACTAAAAGTTTCACGTTTTATTTTAAAAATATACCGTGAAAGTGTTACGTTTTATAAAGAAAATATATCAGAGTTTTCTGTGGAAAATATGGTACTGGAAGTTCACGTTTTTCTACAAAAAATAATTCGCTGAAATTTATGTTCTTTTAAATATGACTGAAATTTACATGTTTTCTATAGAAAATACTCATATAATACAGAAAGTGTTAGAATATAACAATAAAATTGTAATGTTTAATGTAGAAAATTTTACATATTTTCTAAAGCAACTATGACAGTAATAGTAACATGTTTTCTATGGAAATGGAGGCACTAAAGTGTCATGTTATTTGTAAAAAAAAATATAACAATGAAAATAAAACGTTTTATATAGAAAGTGAGATACTGAAAGTTTACGGTTTCTATATCATAATGGATATGTTTCACTTTTTGTAGAAAATATGACAACGAATGTGCCACGTTTTATGTAGAAAATATGACATTATAAGTCACGGGAATTATTATATTAATTTATAGAAAGTACGTTTTCCTTTAACTTTAAGGTATAGTTTAGTTTCCATGGCAACATTTTTATTCTTTGGAGTTTTTATTTTAGTGTATCATACAAATATTTATTAAAAAAATTCAATACCCCTAAAATTATGCTTTAGCTTCGATCCCAGAAGTATGCCAGGTTTGTTGCACATTTTATATAATCAAATTATTTTTGTATAAGTTACAGGGCCATAAATTTTTTGTTATATATTTATCGCTTTCTTCTGCCTTCGCCTCTTTTAATTTGAAGATTAAATAAAAATAAATCGTTTTGAAGATAAAAAGAACTCATTTTGTTCTCTATGCTACACAAAAATTATAAATAAAGCTGAATTAAAATCGTTTATGAAAAAATTGCGTGTTAACAGGAATAAGTTTATATATTCATCTGATTGCTGTGTAATTCAGTGAATTAATTCTCAATGTGTATTGATTTACAGAAAGCCGATTTGTGAACAGGATGGAGAAACCTTACGAAAATACATATATACTGATTTTCTTGCTCCCAGATCAAAGTGCCAGTTTGCCTGTTTCTAGCAGCTTTGGTCTTAAGTATGAAACATTATTAAAGAATTAAAAATGATGATTTTGTTAAAAAAAAGCTTCCAGAGAAGTCAATAAGTCCAATGATTTTTAGCAAAGGCAAGATACTCCTTTTTTTGGATGCTGTTCAATCATCATATTCAAGCTGCTATGAAAGAGCGATTTTCTTGCAATATTGCATTCTAATGAAAATAATCCTTTTTTCGACTGGATTTGAACTCGAAATCGGGAATATTATTTCATCATGACATGTTTATCAGTCAAGCAGTTCGCACATGAGAATATGCAAGAATAGCTTCACTAAGTGCATATATGTACATATGTATGTATAGAGAGGAGTTATAAGAGTAAAAGTTTTGCGAGAGCCTCAATTACAAACAGCTTCCAACAAAGTCGTGAAAATTATTAGATTTTGATGTATAACAAATGAAAATTATGTTAATCTCCAAATGATTTTAACCTTGGCTTTGCTTCTCTTGTTAAATGCCCTTAACGGAATTATGAACTATATTTAAGATATTTAGTTTTTAAGAAAATATCAGATTAAATAATTAATATTAGAAATGAAAGTCTTCAAAGGCTTAAAACTTGCCCATAGTCACAGTTCGTTTTTTTTTCATATGAAGGTAGAAGTTTCAGTTTAGAATTAAAAAAAAACACTGTTTTCAGGTAATTGTAGACCAATAAGTACTTCTTCCAATTTAATCAAAATTTTCTCAACCGTACTTTCGAAGAAGTCGAAACAATGCTCTAACGGATACTTTGGAAGTTGTGAAAATGTCATTCCTGAAGAACATTACCTTCATTTTCAATGGGTTAATAAGAAGAAACTGAGGGAATGTTGATTAAATATTGTTTTTTCTTTATAAAGATTTTAAAGAATTACGGTCGTAGCAGATTTGGAAACCATTGTTAACTTGTAATGCATTAAACAAAATATTTTTATATGAAAATTTTAAAGCAGGCTTATTAAAACTACTTTAAGCCTTTTTTAAATTAATATTTTCAAAACAACATTTTATACATAAAATACGAGGTCAGGTGAAAAAGTCAGTACTTTTTGACTTTCCCGCCTCTTAACGGTAATGGCAACACTGCTACTGTCAAGAGTCATATTTGCAGGAATTTACCGCTTCTTAACTGAAGGGGCAACACTGCTTCTGTCAAGAAACAGCTTCGCAGGAATATTCGGTGTTTTTCAAACCAAATATGGATGCGTTTTTGAACGTTTCGTTGTAGCCGTAGACCAAATGTGGATCCACCACAGCATACCGGAGACCAAACAGCGTTCAGGACAGTGGGCTTGTCGCTAGCTTGTCGTAGCCAAAGAAGGCCAAGGTGGGGGTTTCAGTCGTGGTGACTGTTTATTAGAATGCACGCGGTATAATCCACATTTACTACCTTCAAAGGGTTAAAACAATCATAGGAGAGCATTATGCCAACTTATTGGGTCGATAAAAAAACGGGTGCACAGATGTGTTGTTTCCATGGCAAAATTCTAAGAATTGGACTACGAATTGCTCCCTTATGCGCCTTATTCCTTGGATTTTGGGCCCAAGTCGCTAGTTTTGGTTTCCAAGTCTGAAAAAATGGCTCGGCGTAAAGAGATTTGACTCAAAAGATGAAATCACCTCACAAACTACTGCATTGTTGGAAAAAGTGTAAACATACAGGCGTATGTATGTGTTGATGTTTGTCCCCCCGGGGGGCACGGTTTATACATCTTGTCTTTGGCGTGGACTTGATGTTGTGCTTCCTGGGGTATAGGGTTATCAGGTTTCCGGACCTATGCCTTTTTGCTGATAACTCCTAAAAACTACCAATCCCTGAATTAACAGGGTAACGGGCGCGCATGCAAGTAAATTAAAGGTAAAAGTGGGTTCGCTCGTTCGTCCGGGTGGGTAACATGGTCTTTCCAGACCTTGAGCTTTGGCCAGTTACCCATAGAACTTAATATGTAGTAGCTTTGCCTATGCTTGTCTGGGTAGAGGTGCTACCGATACCTCAGGTTTGCACGGGACCTAAAATCGGAGGTGTTTTTAACACAAGGCCGACCAGAGTTCCTATCTGGTACCACGGGAACCAGTAGCCCCTAGGACGTGTTCCTAGACTGGTTATTGGTGAGGCCCTTTCGGGGATCAAAGATACGCGGGGAGACTTATGAGTCAGGTGAGTGTGTCTGCAATATGGTGATAGTGATCCAGTTGCAGATGCTCTTTTCAGGCCATATATCTGTAGGTGCTGTTGCTATTCGACAGAGCTGCTCTAATGCTTGCGAGCCGTTGGGGTGGCTTGGAGGTTAGATAGCTCCAGCACTTTAGCAAGGTGTCTGTACATGGTTCTGCAGCCTGTACAGAATTTGCTACCATGTCGTGGGGGCACATTTGGAACCGCCCTCTGTATGTGCCGCTGGGGACGGGGACGGTGGTGAACAGCTTTATTCACCCAGTGTGAAGAGCACCCTCAGGTTAGGCTTTCGGGCAGGTACTGACGTGAATGTTTGGCATATCTGTTGATTTTTGTCGAGATAATAAATCTAAAATTGAATTAAAAAAAATTTAGTCTCAAGCATATTTTTGAGATTTTAGTTAATATTGTTGTCAACTTTTAGGCATGCAAAATGTACACATAAATGATTTCAAAAAGTCTATTTTATTTTTGGGGATGTTTGTTTCTCAAATTTGCATTTAGAAAATTGTTTGCGTCTATTTTACCCTTCGGCTAAGAGTCTTTTTTCGTAAACAATTAACATTTTCTATGTTTAAATAATGTGTCTTTTTTAAAATAATTTTTTATCACTTTGTTTCCTACGCCCTGAGGGGCCCTGGTTAGTACATGTTCTTGAAATTCATGTACATGTATTTGCTTGAAAAAATTTGATTTATGTATTTTATAGGTCTTGTGTTTGGGAATAAAGTGAACAAACTGAAAATGAAACGTACAATGTTACTTATATATAATATTTTACATGTGTGTTTGTGTGCGTGTGTGTGTGTGCATGTGAGTTTTTCCGATCCTCTATTATTTATTTTTTAACTGACTTTAAATGTATTAAATTGTTTGTAAAACGACAAAATAATAACGTTGAAACAAATGCAATAAACAACAAGCGTATAAATAAAATTGTTAAGATTTTGTGAGGCATAAATTTAGGCGGGTAATATGTGGAGACACACACACACACACACACACACACACACACACACAAACAAATGTAATTGTGTGTTTCAAAGCAACGAAGGCTTTTAGGGGTTAAGTGTGTGTTTACTTTGTTGAAATATACATGCTGGAGTTTTATTTTCCAACTAAAAAAAGTCTAAGTAAGAAAACGTGTGTGTAATAAACACAAAGAATAAAAAGAACAAATAAAAATATTGCTTAGTTACTTTAATAAATCAAAAATCATACTGAAATCGACCTGACATGGGAAACGTATACATTTTCTAGTGGCTTGTGTTGGTAGCAAATGAAAAGGATATAAATATAATAGATTTATCCTAAAACTCTAACGTATACAAGGCTTTATTTGAAATAAGTTGTAGAAAAGGTGTTTTTATTCTTGAACATATATATTTTTTGAATTTTTTCTTGTGACTTTTTGCTCATTTTATTGGAGTACAATACTAAGGAAAGTTGATATTGATTAACTTTCCTTATTTGGAAATACATACATTTGTCATGCTATGGTATATCACAATTAAAATGTAAATGGTCCTTCATGGTTATATCCCTGGAAATATGCTGTATAATTTTCCCTGCCAACGTAATCTAAAAATATTCAACTTTGAATCAGTAGTCCCAATGCAGCTGCCAAACATCAAAACCAGCAATCATTTCAACGATTTATTTGCCACTCTGAAGACGGCCTTCATATACGTACGTAGTACCTTTGCTGCTGCCATACAATTCATGGAAAATCTTTTCCTCCTGAGCTTAGTTGCATGATTTATGGTGAAAGTATATTTAGAGTTAACAGTATGTGTTTTGCTGAACCGAATTTTTCACCTTTAGTTCAAAACGCCTAAACATATGTTTGTTTGTTTTTTGTTCCCCCCAAGGTTTTAAGCCTTTTTTACTAGGATTTGTGCTAAGCTTTCTGGTGGAACTATTAAGGGGAAATTTCCCTAAAAAGTTGCCATTAAACGAGAAGCTCACGTAATCATGTTTGCTATTTGGTTTTTGTTTTATACTAAAAGACTTATTTTTACTTTAGTTTTCAAATAAGTTCTACGACAACAATACAATCAACGCCTTGGTAATTTGCCTAAGGCAACACGCATTTTTCAAATCTACTAAATAACAAATAGACATACATAAAAGACACTAATGCATACAAATGTCCTTGTACACAAATGTATGTGTGTGTTTGCTAAGGATAACCATTACAATGATTTTTGTTAATGCTGTATGTTGCTTATTTTTGCAAATATCCTTTGCCTTAAGCTCTAGTGTTTAGAATTGCGTGAGTGATAACATTTTATTTGCTTCAAAACGCAAATCTTCTCTTTGACTTCTCAAAGTGCTTTCAAAATAATAAAGAGACTTTTTGCCACTTTTGAGTTTCCTATAACAAATGTCCTTACAAGTTTTAGACTTTCTTTTTTTGCTTGCAGCAGAGAGTTTTCGAGCATCCTTTTTATTTTGCTTCCTTTCCTCTTACATAAGTAATTTGTTGGGAATTTTGCTTTGCATACACACACACATGCAACTTTTACTTTTAGAAATGTATGAGCAATTCAAATAAATTTGGTAATCCTTTGTGCTTTAGTGCAGATTTATAATTCGAGGACATGCAAGCAGATATTAACCTAAATAAAATTGAATAAATAATTTATTAAGTTTTCAAGATTTGTCTACTATTTTTTTTTTACTAATAAAAAGAAAATTATGGCATTACTTAGACACATTTCCTCAATTCCTTAAATTGTTATTGCGAATAAGATCCTTAAGTCCTAAAATTTATGGCAGCTTGAGCTGTTAAAAATTACGTTTGTTCTAAATGCAAACTGGAGAAAAAAGTTTTTTATTAAAATATTTTAAATGATATTTGCTGCAGTAAGTACAGCTTAAAAAGCTTCATAGTTTTTGATATTATTGTTACTCTTTCAGTGAAGATACTGGGGAAACATTTCCAAAATGTCCTTATTTTATTAAAAAACATTTTGCAACTATCGAACCGCTAATTTCGAATAATTTTATTAATTCTTTTTATTGCTCTTACTTTTTTCCCACATTTCTCGCTTGACTATCTAAAACACGGTTGGTATTTGCGGAATTTGTGGTTGAAAGTTATGTGGCACAGTGGTACACTTACCACTTTTTTGGTAGTTTTTCTTTTTAATTTTCAAACAATTATTTATTGATGTTCTCATGCATAAATATTATTTGTTTATAACTTAAAGAAAAATGTGTGAGATGCGACAATTATAGAACATGCAATATTGAAATTTATGGCAATAGGTGGTGATTTCGTCAGGCTAGATTCAATAGAAAACTAGAACCTTTTTCAATATTCTACATTTTTTATACTTATATATTTCTGAAACTATATTCGAATAATGTCATGAAGTTATATTTCTTAATAAAGTTTATGTATTGAAGAAGAAACTGTCTGTCAACTGTCTTCTGACATTAATTTTCATAGGAAGAGTAAGAAAAAAATGAGGTATAAATACATAATAATAGTATCCCGATCCATCTTATTAGTAATTTGATAAGACAATAAATAATAAGATGATATAAGATATTGTTTCAGAATAAAAAACTTATAACTCAGTGATGTCTGAACGATAAAAAAAATTAAATATTTTTAAAAATTTTTTAAATAAATTGATCAACAAAATGTGAAAGAAAGCAAACGCCATAATTCGTTTTATCATCGTATTACAAATTTTCACTAAAAGATTTCTGAACTCATTAAATAAATTCTTGAGTTTTATTTTAACAAAATTCATATTCCGTCTTGTTTTAAAAATTTATGGTGAAACATGAAAATTTGAAGAATAGAAATATAGGGAGAACAATAAATATATATTTTTTTGAAAAATAAATAGAACTCATGTGTTAACTATTATAAATAATAAATGGTATAAAAGGTCGAGCAAAGTATATGTATAAAGTTGGTCTTTTTTAAATATTATAATTAAAAAAAATATTCGCCCTTATTCTATTTGTCGTTATCGACATCGACACCAATATTTCGGCAACTGTAGAATCGATGTCTACAACAATTATAAATATTTATAACCTGTTACTATTACTAAGGCTTACAAAGTGGCAAATGGCCGTCAATAACACTCAATTCTTGTCATCAACGAGCACAGGAACTGACATTTATTTTCACGTCGATGACGATGACGACAAAAAGAGTAAGGGAGATTATTAGAAGGGTTAAAAAGTTTTCATTTCCGACAAAATATAAATTTTTTTGTTGAATTTAAATGCTGGTTCTGCCCCATATTGCCTTCCAATAATTGGTTTTATTAAAATAATTTACCAAAATTCTGAATCCAATATTTTGTTTAAACTTTTAAATCTAAAATTTCGAAACTAAGTGAAGTCTAAGGATTTTATATTCGCGTGTAAAATTTACATATGCATGCATAGTTTACATTTGAAAACTTCTACAGTTTTCAAACGTCAACATTTCAGACTCTTTTGCTTTTATTTCAGTTTTCACATTATCCTACTGCTGAGTATATTGATACTTTATTGTTTGAAGGTTTCTTTGCAAATCCTACCATACATCCTTGTATCCTTTTTTCTTATATTTAAGATTTTATATGATATTTTCCATTTTCATTACTTCTATTTGCAAATTGCGCTGTGCTGTTGTGTATGAAACACTTTTCCAATTTCATTTATTTTTATTTGAGAATTCGAAATTCGTATGAAATTTAAAGTTTTTTTTTTAGAAATATTGCTTCAATGTTCCGAGATGTATTTAATGCAAATACCGAAACATTATTTTGTAACTATTTCATACCAAATTTATTTCATATTGACGGCATTTCGCTTGATATTTGAAACAGAATAGTAGGCTTTAAGCAAACGTTTTTGTTATGGATGTGCGAATTTTTTTTATATGTTTAGGCAACTTCAAAAGGGTTGTAGATTTTGTTTAGTACTTTTTTAAAAGATCCCTCCTTCACATTTTTCTTCTTTATTTTATTTTTCTTTCGTTTGTAAAATGTGGTCAATATATTGATGTTTAGAGGTTCTAAGGGTTGTTGAAATATTCATTACTTTCGCCTTTCTAAATATTGTAGAGTCTCGAGCTTTTGTAAGGCGGTCCTTTCTTATATCCTTTTTCACTAATTGATTTTTTTAATTTTTCATTTAAATATTGAAACATGTAAGCCAACAGTTTATTTTAGCTTTTAATTAAAAAGAAAATTAATCAAGGCAGTATATTTTACTGTACATATATATATATATATATATATATATATATATATATATATATATATATATATATATATATATATATATATATAAGTATATATCTTTCCTTATATTATCCTTAAGAATTGTTACAAATTAATAATGAACGCCTTTTGCTAACAGTGTTATATTTTCATTATTGGCTTATGTGTTATTTTTTTAAGCTTTTTTTTAATAATTGAATAAAAGCCCTGCTGAACAAAAAACTTATTGACTCATTTCCCTCTAGGTACTTTTTATGTATGTACATACATACTTATGTATGTAAGATTATTGATAGTGTTCACTTCCTTCGAGTGGGTTTCTTTATTTATTTTTACAAATGAGTTCCTGGTTTGTGTTTGTAGTTATTTTAGCTTCTATCTTTTAGATTTTATTTATTTTGAAAAAGAATGGCAAGTTGAAAATTTCTTATTTAATAAGAAGTTCATAATTGTTTAATATCCTTAAACTAAGCCGTTGCGTTTTTTGTTCAAATTGACCTTTTTTTAGATATTTACATACATAAGTATAAATTGATCGAAGTAAGATGTTATTATTTTGTACTGTTTTCTTAGTTTTCAAAAAAGACTCTTAATCGTAAGTGCAAATAATATTCATAAAATTGTTTACAAATTTTTTTTTGCAAAATGAGCTTGTTATCTTTTTATCCATAATTTGGATTAACAGATTTTTTTCGAAATAGATTGTGTATTTGTAACTTGTTATGTAAAAAGCAGATGTTTTAGTTATACTGTGCGATATGGAATCCATACTCTCAGAATTCTAAGTATATGAAACTAAAATTATAGCAAAATTGTGAATATGCCAACATTTTGAAAACTTTAACCGTGTTTTGCCTACAGATGTATGTATGTATGTTTGTACATACATACATATGTATGTAGTTATGCTTTTTCAATGTGCTTTATTATCGAAACGTCCGTTAATTCATAATTCATGCCTTGGCTTAGGCCTAGGCTTTTTGAAACTGTTCCAATTAGTACTTTAGGCTGTTTAGAGGCTTCAATTGTCAAATGAAAATAATTTGTTTGCTTGTACCAGTGTAAATTTTGTTAAGTTTTTTTAGATATACATACATACATACATACTTACATATTACTTATTCAATGCAAAATTGCTTGCTATTAAAAATATACATAAGTATATGTACATAAGTATGTATACATAGCACAAAATAGGACATGTATTCCTTTAAGTTAGTTAGATATACTTACATACATACTTAAGTCTGAAACTAGAGAGATAAATAACTAAGTATGTACATACATATGTACATAAGTTTGTACATACAACATATATATTTTTTTAATAAATTTATTATAATTTTTTTAGAAACAAAAACGTCAACTTTGACAATCTGTATATACTTATGTACATAGGTATGTATGTATGCACACATGTAGATAGCTCATGTGTATATGTATACAGATTGTCAATATATTCCTTTCACAGTAAATTAAAACAATTGTTTTTTAAGGAATACAAACTCAACCGATTTTTCCCACTCGTTTCCAAATTTTTTTGTACCTAATTTTCCCAAATAATTTTGTTACGACTTTAAAAAATGTGCCATATTAATGGGAATATATGTACTTATGTACATACATACATACATATATGTACATAAGTACATAAGTAAGTAGTACATGTTCCTTTTACTACTCCTGGGATCATAGGGCCTTACATTGTATGTATGTAAGTATGTATTTACATAAGTATATACGAATATATCCATTTGTGTATTTACATACATATGTATATACTTATGTATGTACATAAGTATGTATGTACATATGTTATGAGACTGAATCAAAATGTTTCAATAAAAATTAGGAAAATAAATTGAATTTTAGTGCACATTTCGCGTTGTCTTGATCACATTTTAGCACCTAAAATACTTTTTTAAGAGAGTGAAGTTTCTGTCCCTGATAATTATATGTACTTATGTATTTATGTATGTATGTAAATCAAGCCAATGTTGTTTCTGCAATTGTACTGTTCATTACTGATACATACATAAGTATACAATACACAACAATGCATACAAATGTATGTACTTACAGTGTATCACTAAAGTGAGTATGCAGCGATAAATATATTTGAAATGATTGGAAAAGTTACTTAAGTTTTGAAATAAAACCACAAATATTATATTTTTTCAATTATTTTATATAAAAACTTAAAAAAAATAATAAGGAACAAAAATGTTTCTAATTCATTACCAGTCAATAACAATATAATTAACAAAATGGTTAGAATTCAGGTCACATAAGTAAGTATGCAGTTCATAAAAATTGGCAATATGATTAAATTTTTAAAATCAGGATGATATTTAATATTTTGTTGGATAGCCCTTTGCCTTTTTGACTGAATTCAATCTTGACGGCATCGATTTGACAAGATTTTGGGTAACCGAAGGTGGAATTTTATCCCACTCTTCAAGTAGTGCAGCTTTAAGGGTGTCTTTGCTTGTAATGTCATGAGTTCTGATTTTTTTTCGAGATAATCCCACAGATGCTCTATTGGGTTAATGTCGGGTGATTGGGGTGGTGTTTTTAGTTGTTTTAGCGTATTATACAAAAGCCATTCTCTAATGATAGGGGCTGTATGCTTAGGGTCATTGTCCTGTTGGAATACAAATGACACTGTTAGTCCCAATTTAGCTGCGCTTTGATGCAAGTTGTTTTTTTAAAATATTCAAATACACCGTCTTATCCATTGTTCCTTCGATAATTACAAGATTTCCAACAATTGATGCTGCCATACACCCCCATACCATAACCGATCCGCCACCATGTTTTACTGTGGCAGCCATATTTTTTGGATCGAGCTCAGTATTCACTTTTCTCCACACTTTTTGATACCCATCTGAGCCAAAAATATTATATTTGCTCTCATCGGAGAAAATAACTGATTTCCAGAAATTTTCACACTTGTTTTCGTACTCCTCTACAAAATCTAACCGTTTTCTTCTATTTGTGCTGTTCACAAACGGCTTTTTTCGGATGTTACGGCCATGATAACCAGAAGCATACAGAACTCGACGAATGGTTTGTGGGTTACAGGTTTTTCCAATCTCTTTTTCTATTTCTGACATTACTTTTGGAGCGCTCATCTTGGGATTTACTTCTATTTTTCTGGCGATAATTCGTCTCTCTCTCTGTCATTAAAGATTTTTGGACGCCCAGGTCGAGACTTATTATTAGTATTTCTCTCCTTATTATATTTTTCTATAATTTTTTGCACTGTGGAACTACTTTTCTTGATAATTTTTGCAATTTCACGTTGGCTTTTCTGTTCTTTATGAAGTTTAATAATTACATCTTTTAAATCTTGTGAAAGATCTTTTCCATGAGGAGCCATAATTACAGTTTAAGAAAAATTTGCAATAAAAAATTAATTTTTGTATTTAATCAAGTTTATAATAACAATTATTCACTTTTTCCGCGATTAAAATGAGTTTGGTTCAAGTGCAGCTCAAAACTATAAAAACTGCATACTTACTTTTGTGATGTGATTTTTTCTATTTTTTAAGAAATGATAACGGGTTATGATAATGGGATAATTATTTTGCGGTATGTTTGTGTTTTTGTGTAAGGCGATAATATATGTTATTGTAAGTGTAAAAAAGCATATATTTTTCTGCATATTTTTGGGAAAAAATTGAGATGTTTAGTTATTTTCATGCTGCATACTCACTTTAGTGATACACTGTATGTACATATGCACACTATCTTAAATTTATTCACCTCTGCATGCTCTCCCATATTGACTCTCACACCTTTATTAACTGTGCAATCTTGAATTCTCTTTGTCATGTTTTGTATTGTTCCGTTGTTTTCGATTCAAGCTTGAGTATAGTAAAGTCTTCATAGCAGAAAGTAGTGTTTTTTTCTGAATTGGTTCATCGAATATTTAAAACATTAAGAAAAATAAATAAAATAAAATCTTAAAATTTTTACAAGAAATGCTACAAATTAAATTATTTTAAATATTTTCTAAATATGCGTTAAACAGTTTTGACTAAGTTCTTGATATTTTTTGTAATGCTTCTTATTGTTCTTATTAATTTTTTCGGTGTGTCTTTGTTGCTTTTGGCTTAGCTGCAAGCACAAACAGTGTTAACATTAAATAAGTGTACATACTTACATAAGTACATACTTATGTACATACATATGTATGTAAGTATAAAGACAAAGTGATGAAATGTAATGCATGTTTGGACGTGCTTTCATGACTTTGTTAAAGTGTTATTGCCGAATTAAAAAAAGTGTTGCCAGTGTTGTTTTGAAAGTGATTTGCATTAAGCGATTTTATTTTCTTATGGGGTAATGAATATAGTGTGGCCTCAATGTAATATACAGTGGCTCACAGCTTATTTCGTGCAGATGCAAAATACAGCTTTGAACCGTTATTGCAAGAAAGCCAGAGATTTAATCAAAAAGAAAATTCTTGTGAAAACATTCCTTTATTGAAATAAAAAATTTGTACTAATGTTTTTAAGCATATGCAAAAGTAATTAAAAGAAAACTTAAAATATAAGAAAAAATCAAGTCACAGCTTATTTCGTGCAATGCCAGCAGCCTTAGAAAAAACTTAGATGAATTATGATTTAATATTTGGATTGGAATATTTGGCCTCCCTTTTGCTTAATTACACCTTTAAGATGATTTTCCATCGAGGCGACAAGTTTTTGTGTAGTTTCGCGGAAGATCTTGTACCACTCCTCGACTAGAGCAGTTTTTAGTTCGTTCAGATTACTAATCTGCCTTTTCCGTATCGTCAATTCCAAAATTGAACACAAATTTTCTATTACGTTTAAGTCGGGAGATTTTGGAGGCGGATTCATGAGATGTGGGCAGTCCCATAGCAGCCACGACTGCACAATCCCAGATTTGTGCTTCGGGTCATTGTCTTGGTAATACCGAAAACGATTGCTTATACCCAAAGCATTGACACTTTGCAACAAATTGTCTTTCAATATGTTTAAATACATATTTTTGTCTATTGTGCCTTCGCTAAAAACAATGTTACCAACTCCAGAGGCAGCCATACAAGCCCAAACCATCACACTTCCACCACCGTGTTTGACAGTTGGTCTTAGGTGTTTGTTCTGGAGCTCTGTACTGGCCTTACGCCACGTGTAATTTATGCCATCCGAACCAAAAATATTGAATTTTTGCTCGTCGGCAAAAATAACGTTTTCCCAGAACGTATTTGGCTTTATCACATGATCCTGGGCAAATTTAAACCGACTTTTTATTTTTGTGTGATATAAACGTCTTTTTTCGAGCTACTCGGCCGTGGAAGCCATGTTCCCGCAGCACACGGCGCACTGCTTCGGCACAGTATACTTTACCCGTTTCATTTTCAATCTCCACCACCAACTTTATAGACGATATCTTTGGATTTTTTTAATTTTCCGGACAACCTTCCTTTTGTCAGCATCCGTAAAAATTTTATTTGGTGCATTTTTGCCTCGATTCTCGCGTACATATCGCTGTATAATGTATTGCACCGTACTAACACTCAGTCCTACCATTTCAGCTATTTTACGCTGACTTTTTCCTTTTTTTAAATGCATTACGCCCAATTCCCGTTTTTCTAAACTTGTCCGTTTACCCATCTTTCAAACCACACGTGATACTTTCTTTGGGTGCGATTTTAGAATACTTATACGCAAAACCACAGAATAGAATACTAAATAAAATAAAAAATAAGGGTATTCTATGTCGTATGTCGTATTTTGTATTAATAAAAGAAACTGCACGAAATAAGCTGTGAGCTTTTTTTCTCATAACTATTCTTATTTTGATCTTTATAAACGAAAAGATAAATTTTTCAAATTTTCTTTATTACGCATTTTATTATAAACATATTTAGTTAGAATTGAACGATAAATTTTTTTCGGTATCATCAATAGTTTTAATTCTTTAAGGTTAAAAAGTTTTGTTTTGCATCTGCACGAAATAAGCTGTGAGCCACTGTATGTAAGTATATTTGTGTATAATTAGTAAATTAAAGTAATTTAATGTGTTTTCTAATAATCATGGAAAGATAGCACAGACTATACACTTAAATATTTTAATTGTGAGTGAAGTGCTGTAAAATTTACATACTTAGTATGTATTTAAATATCCAAGCTTTTGGCGACAAATTGTAAGTTTCCCTAAATATTATTAAATGTTACTGCTTTTAAAACAGCGCTAATAATTATAATTAATTTATGACCGTTTGTTTGAATTAGTGAATTTTAATTTATTTTCTTAGCTTTATGTCTATATTGTATTATTTTATTTACCGAAATATCGATGATTACAATACAATAATAGGGACCTTAAGCCTAGAAAAATAAATTAAATTAAATTCTAGTTCTTAAAAAGCTTTAATTTTTTTTCGGGAAGATAAATTAAATGTATTCATATCCAATATATGTACATACAACATTGTTTGTTGTACTGCTTGAGTTAAAGTATTCAAAGTCTACTGTGATTATACATATGTATGTACATATGTGTGTATATTTTATAATGTTCAGATGTACATAATAAAAGTCTCATATTGGTTTTTGTATAAATATTTACTTATGTATGTATATGTACAAGGTTAAATGATTTTAAACTGGCTGAAGTTAATTGATGAGTTGGTTAGTACCAATGATCAAGCAAACCCTCAGCAAATAATAAATTTTGTTTTATAAGTTTTACTATAACCGAAATGTTATCTAGGAATATAACAGCTGCATATAGTTTATTCATAATATTATTCATATAGTTTATTAATGGCAAGACAAATTTTTTACATGTGTATGTACTTACATATATGTATGTATGTCTGTATGTGGAGAAGCTAAAAATCTAGATTTTTACAATTAAAACAATTTAAAGGATTTAACTTTTCCTCCTTTTCAATAACATGATATTTTTTTGGTGGAAAATATCATGTCAAGTATCCTGCCATACATAAGTATATCTTTTACTGTGGGTAGATTTTATTTTCTTAACTTATTATTTTGAATAGCTCAAATAGTATTTTTTTTATTCAGAATTAAAGTTAATCGAAAATTTTTGTAAATCAAAAATTTATGGTACGAGGACTACACACATACTTACTTACTTATGTACATATGTGTCTTGAGAAAATTGAAAGATTCATTCCCTTTCCTATAATTTGGTTTCTATTCATAAAAAAAATATTATTCAGAAGGCCATCCTGTATGTCCTTTTTTGTTGGAAGTGTTGTTTTTTAATTTGTTTAGTTTTATACGCGTTTAAATTGAAATTAATTGAAATTTTTGAATTAAATTTTTTTCCAAGTCCTGCCGATAGCCTTATTTATTTCATGATTTTCGTTTGCTTATACTCAACTTCATTTCAATTTTAATTAATTACTTCCTTTCTAATACTTAATATTGATTTAATATTTTATTGCTTGTTGTTAGCTTAGCTGAGTATACGCCTGCACTTAAGTTTCGTAAATATTGATTTTTGATTTGTTCGATTAAAGTTTCGGTCTTAATTTTCAATTGAAAGTATTTTGTATGTGTTGAAAGCATTTATGCCAATTATTATTACTACACTCCATTTATTTTTTCTCTCTCTCTCTCTCTCTCTGTGTCTATAAATCTACTATCAAGCTGTTTGGCTTGTTGAAATTAATTCTTCTGTTTGTGTCTCACTGAATTACTTGTCCTTGCAACTGTTATCCTTTGTCTTTTTTTCTTAGCACTTTAAATATACACTTTTTACTGTCTGACTCCAAATGGGTCCTATATATATTTTGGTAGTTCTTGCTTGCTTTTTCGCGCATATATTTAATTTGATTATCTTTGACAGTTGGCACCCATTTCATGTACCCGTCTTGGTATCCTTGCCAATATCACTTGAAATATTTACCTTTTTACTGGCTTGTTTCGTCCTTGCTTGAATTTAGCTTTTGAGAATATTTTTTTTACACCAACTTCGTTGTTGAAATAAAATTTCCAATTGCTTGCTTGGAATTTTCGTTCAAAAATGTGTTGATCTAATTTGTACTTCGCCAATATCCTTGGAGTTTGGAATTAAATTAACATAAATCCTAAGCAAATTAGCATTTTTACGCTATAAAAACGAATTGATATTAAACTTATTTTACGAAATTCCTATTAAAGTAAACAATTACCAATCTGAATAATTAGTCTTGTAGGACAATTGCTTTTGGCCCAAAAAGTCTTGATACACTGATGACTTTTAAGAATAGGAAGGAATACAATAATGTTTAAATGTAATAGAATTAAAAAATATTTTGACTATGTATTTTTTCTTAATAGTTTTATATGTATTAAAAATTGTTATCCTAAAGGATACCTTGAACAACATAAATTATATTTGGATCGGATCTTTTCTAAGTCCTTCTCAAGGTAACGAAATTGTAAATATTATCCAAGAAAACATACACAGTTATTTTTACAAAGTCTAAGGTAAACAATTGTCATACAATTTTAATTAAATATTTTTTCCTTTAAGTCCTTCAAGTTTTATTAAATTTTAGTTCTAGCAGAGACCTTTAGACCAAGATCTTTCATATATTCCTTTTTTGTTAAAGTTTTTGATGTGTTTCAAATTGACGCCTCTTATTATTTATTTAAAACAGGCAAATATTTGTTTGATAAATGTAACAATTCTTTTTGACTCAAAGCCCTTTGGAAATATATTTCCTTGAATATTTTTCTTTTTTAATTTTATTTTGAGGGGGTGTTGCAGAAGGATATATGTAGCACATTGTGATATTTCAATTTTCTCTAAATTTTTAAGGCCACAAAGCATTTAAAACAGATCCTTTCATATGTCCTTTTTAAGTCATTTTCATGCGAATATATTATTTTCTTTAATTTAAAAACTTGAATATGTTTTTAAACATTTAATACAAACGAGCACTGAAGAAGAGATGTATTAACATGCGAAACTAGCGTTTTTATGTTCTGTGGTACACGTTAGATTTACAGTTTACTTTTCCTTGTGGACCTTGTTTCATGATTAAGTATTTCTCAATTTCAAAAAAGCTGCTCCCATTATTAGTCTACTAATCAGGACTAAGAATTGAATATTTTTCCATAAAAAAGTTTCATCAGAATTGTTTTAGTGGAGGAGAGTATGCTAAATGATAACCATTGCCATGTAAGCATCTAATGGCTCTTGAAGGCCATGGAATCGTTGTTGTTAATTCTTCGATGTATTATTTTTAGTAAATTATCCTTAGTTGTTTAATTTATATATTTAATTTTATTTCTTGAAAATAATAACGGAAAACAGCTTATTAAATTATAATTGTTTCAAACCTAATTCTAATGATTTAAAATCATGTTTAGAAATTGAAAAAAAAGTTTTCCAGAACTAAATTAAAATTTTCATGTTTGAGGAAATACTGTAGAGTGATGTTCAAGCAGCTTATCCTTTTCAAGTATATCCATTATTGACACAAACTTATTAAAATATCGGGTTAGTATATTTTTGATTTTCTTACGAGTCTCAAAAAGGATATCTGTCTAAAGTATATCACCAGAGTGTATAAAAGGATGTTGTGAAAATGTATTTGTTGATTCGATTTAAATTTTGAAATCAATAATCTTACTGTTAGTTCAATTTATATTGAATTTTAAATTAATAATAATAAATGATTAAACAAATATTTGGTTCACACACACTCGATTGTAAATTGATTATTTCCATACATCCTTTTTATTTGCATAAAGACAGAAATTTAAAGAATTTTTTAAAATAATATTTACAGAATTAAGTCTTCCTTTTTATGCAAAAAAAAAAATAAATAAATAAATATTTTACTTTTGAAAATGTTTGAACAGTTTATTTAGTTTATTTCCTGCTAATGCTGTTAATCTTTTATATCCTAATTATCCCAAACATTATTTATTAGGTTTTTTTTGCCAAAACAACAACATTTACATAAATATAAATTTTATAATAGTAAAATATGTTCATAATATGTTAAGCTTTTCTGGTGTGGAAAAAAGTACTACATACATATATGCATTTTTCATTTTTAATTTATTTCTAAATATATTTTAGCCTTAACACATTTCTACTAAATATCCTTGTTACTGCATACGTAATTTGATTACTTCAAAATTTTTGCTTAAATTTTTGGCAATGTTTAGTTTGATATACATGCACATGATAAAATCCAGTTAAACTGTGGCTGTAAATTAATTAACTTAATGTTCTTTTAATGTAGATAAGCAAAACAGGTTCAATTTACATATGTATATCGAGCAGGACATGTATGGTTAAATAGATAGGGAAATTTCTTAATTAATGCAAATATTTATCTTACAGCATATCAGAACTTATCTTGGCCTCAACTTTAAAATAATGTTAATGGAATTTGTGTGAAGTGCAAATAAGTTTAAGAAGAAGGATATAAGGAAGGACATGATAATTTGTTGAAATTTTAGTAATATGCAGCATTATTTTTATACTTTACACAATTGTGCATATCGCAAAGGACTTTAATATGAATTAAAAATAGTTCAATGTTTTTTAGAAGAAAACTTTTAAATTTTTCTTGTAAGTTGTAAAAAATTTTGATAAAAATAACTTTTATTTATCCTGTTTGACTTTTAGTTTTTTGTATGTTGTTCCTTGGAAGATGACTTCCTAAAATTTTATTTTTTTATATAAAACGTTACACGTAATCTTAGTGGAATAACATGTTTCCTTGTAATAAAGTTTTGAATTTTTATTTAAATCGAGAAAAAGTTATGCTTTTACAGAGACTCATGAAATTATAATATTGCTTTTGTTATAGGCTGCGGTATGTGAAGTGTTAAAAAATATTGCATAAATATTTGTTGCCTCGAATAAGCGTTTTAGGGATTATTTTTAGTTTTTAGTTAAAACTCTGGAAAACTTGATGTAGTAGAATTTTTATTTTTTTAAACTTAAATTATTCGAAAATTTTTTGATCCTTTGATTTATTATTTTTAAATACATCTATATATTATTGCTAATATATATTTTAGATATTAAATAAGTTTTATACGTATATTCTTGTCATATTGGATTTTCATTAAACACATTTGTGTTTAATGAAAATAAGTTTTCGTTTAATGCAAATAACCTCCATAAAGTGCTTTTTGGATAGTTTAAAAATGTTTGTTTTATAAAACTGTAATTTTCCACATCCTTTGATATATCCTGTTTTATGAATTTTTAATTTTCCTTATATTTCCTGTATCTTTTCAAAGATTAATTTTGTTTTGGCTTAAAATAATTGAATTCTAACGTCTCAAACGTGAACTTATTACTTTTTCCACTGTCCATCCGTTAATCTTGGCGCTTTATTTCTTCAATCGTTATAAGTAGACACTTGAAAATATGAAATAATTCTTTATATCTATTAGTTATCCTTATTCTGGTTTTTTGACAAAGGTCACTTTTGTTTAATGTATCGAAAAAAGAATAGAAACTGAGTTACTTATTACGCTTAATAGTCTCCTTTTGTGACAATATCCCTGTTAAAGTTTTACCTGGTGTTTAAGGGATCTTATGGCTATTTTTGTAGTTATACAATTTGGGGCTTGAAAAACTTACCTAGTCTTAACTATTCGTTTATCCTGCAAGATTTTTGAAGAAACCTCTGCTTTAGGTTATTATAGATGTGTGTGTGTGTGTGTGTGTGTGTGTGACATTTTGATAACTTTGCATGGGATTATTTTTGTTTGCTTTGCAGGGCTTGTTGTTTTTTAATTATTTAAATCTTTTTATTCTTTTTTCTAGAGCTGTCACTGCTTTTTTAGTTGTATAATGGATCATAAATAATCATTAAATATGTGAAAATTTTAATCCTTTAGGAGTTTTTTTGTATCTTTATCGGAATGTTTACGGTTTCACTGATAATCTGTTGTCTTAGATTTTAATTATTTTTTGGTTTATAGATTTTTTGTTATTTTCTATTTATTTTCTGTTGTTTTTATTTGCCTTTTTTTAAATATAACATTATTTTTCCATTAGTTATTTCTTTTTCGTGCTTAAATATTAAAAAACCATTATCCTGTTTTGGAAATACATAAACACTTTCACGATTTAATACACACACACATACAGCAAAAACAATAACAAAAGATTGTACTGCCATTAGAGCGAGAGGGAAACATTATTGTTTTGTTAGCATTTATTATTGCCGTGATATCTATTCAGCTTTAAAAGCTTTTATTTTTTATTTGTTTTATTTTAAGCGTATTGAAATTAAAAGTTTTTCCTGCTATGCCAATCGTTTACTACATACATATATCAGCTTATATCCTTGATTTGTAGTGCACTACTTTGTTTATACCCTTTAAATTATTTAAGAGTTATTTAAAATTTTTTTTAGTTTGACTTGTTTCCTTTATACAGATTTTTTTTACACAATCCGTTCACTAGTGCGTTCCAGGAAATTGTTGATTATTACTTATAGTTTAGGTTTAGTTGAACTTTGGTAATGTTGTTTGCCATTCAAAATACTCGTAAAGGTTTAAGTGCTTGTCATCTGCAATGAAATAGAGGGATGTTAGTGTTGTCATAAACTTAGATGAAATTTTCCTATTAAATTATATAAATCTTATACTTGTATTGGAAACATACATTCAGATTTTACTAGAAGTTTTATGTTTAAAGAACATGTCAATCAGTAATCTCTCATGAGCTTTTACAAATTTTAGTAAAAATTAACAATAACTTTGGTTCCCCTTTGTAGCGATGGCAGATATTTTTAATACTCGCTAAGACAGTTTTAGTTTCCTGTGCTGTGATATGAGCATAAATAAAAGTATGTTTAAATAAAATCTTTTTAAAAAGCAGATAATGTTTTTTATAAGTTTATTTGTTAACAGTTTTATAGTTTATATTAATGTTTTATAGTAGAATTTGCATTAGATGCACGGGAATATTAATTAACTGAAATAAACCTTATAGTTTATTCCAATAGAATTCCAATTAGAGGGGTCCTTACACATATCCTTTTTTGAAATTGGGGAAACTATGAACCAAAACAAAACTTTTTGTGTAAGATTTAAAATTTTGAAAAACAAAAATATGTAAATGGTGATTTTTCTTTAGCAACTTTCTTTTTGGTAACACTGTTTTTGGAAGCTCAGCTGTTTTCGTGTAACATGTTGGTCTATAATTTAACAATGCTTGCAGTTGATTGAATTTTATTATTAAAATTCATGCTCGGTTAAGTAGAAATTGTATTCAGCGACGAAGAAGCTCATTTCTGGTTGTGAACAAGCAAAATTGCTATATTTGAAGTGAAGAGCACCAAGAAGCATTGCAAGGACTGCCAATGCTTTCCAATAAATTTTTGATTTGGATTATAGGGCTTTAGCATCATTGGACTGTACTTTTTCAAAGACGACGAAGGCAGGAACGTTACTGTGAATGGCGAGCGCTACCGTGCGATGATTGCAAATTATAATTTTTTGCTCAAAATAGAAGAGCTGGACTTGGCTGACATATGGTTTCAACAAGACTATGCCATATGCCACACAGCATGCGAAACAATTGCCCAATTGAGAGGTGGACAGTTTATTTCACGTTTGGTGCCTGTCAATTGGCGGCCTAGGTCGTGCGATTTAACCCCTTTGGATTATTTTTTGTGGGAATATATTAAGGCTAATGTCTACAGGGACAAGACCGCAACGTCTGACTCATTGGAAGTTAATATGGAAGAATTTATTCGTGAGATACCGGCCGACATGTTGCTGAGAGTATGCCAAAAGTTTAGCCAGCGAAAACGCAGTCAACATTTACATGAAATCATCTTAAAATATTGAATTGTATAGATCGTGTTATCGACTCAAATAAAGATTTCATACATTTCCCTAAATTTTATGTGTTTTCTTTTAAACCAAATCCAAAAGCTCTTGAAAATCGCCCTTTACATAAATAATGCGAAATCTTTTCAACGCTGGCTTGATCCTGAAATATTCCTACTATCTTAAGAACACTCACACGTATTCTCCTAATATCCATGTGGAAATCAATCCGATATTCTAATAAACTAAAATTTTCAATATTGTATAAGATTTCGAACAATATTTTCTTTAGCTTTTGCATTTCGACGTTGAAAGAGGGATTGCAAAATATTTTTTAGAACCTGACTAAGTCATATGCTTAGTTGGAAATTTAAAAATAAATGTTCAGTCTATTTGTTTACATAGAAATATATTATTGAGGAATTAAAAAACAGTCACGAAAAAGATACGAAAATTGCCAATTTTTTTTTTAAATGAAGGGCACTTTCTTGTTTTAAATTATTTGCATCTCCTGATAATAAAAAGAAACTCAAATCGCACAATTTGATCCTTTAAACGCCTCCCTAGAACACCGCTATTATTTTAAAGTTATACAGTGTTTGCTGTTATTGATTTTTAAAAAATTCTTGCCATACGCAACTGTGGAGGGTTATAAAAATGAAACCATTAGACTGGCTTATGTATTATTTATATACAGACGAGACCAACATACACCAAAATTAGTAAAAATTATTGGTAAAATTTAAAAAATTTGTATTTAGTTTTATTTATATACTTAAGGTTACAAAACTCAGATGATACTCGTACCATATTTTTTTCAAAATTAAAAAAATTATTGTTTTTAAGCAAGAATTTTATAAATGTTTTACTATAAAATATAAGCCAAGTAGACTAATTATTCTAAATAATATTTAAACTATTATCAAATAGAGCCTTTAAAACACAGGTCCTCTCACATACCCTCTGCCTGTTTCACAATGTCGAACGACATCGTTCGTTCGCATAAATACATTAAAACCAAAAACAACATTTTAAAATTTGTTGCTGTTTCAAACGTATTTATGCGAACGAACGATGTCGTTCGACATCGTGAAACAGGCAGCCTGTTTTTTAGTTGAAATCAAATTTGGATTTTGTTTCTTTCAAATCAAACTAGAAGCTTAAAAACAAACTAGAATAATATTTAATTTTTTTATTATACTTAAAAAAAAACAAGTTCTTTCTTATATCCTTTTTTAATTGAAATTAATTTTGAAATTTTTAACTCTCAAATCACTTTACAAATTAAATATTATAATTATTTTGTTAAGGGCGCATGATTTTTTAAATAAATATTTATTTTTTAATATTGTTACAGATTTGCTATTAAAAAATTTTACATCTTTAAATAATTTCTGCCATTCAATTTCAAATAAATATAAAAGTTTTCAGTAATAAGTACAGGATATTGAACATTAAAAAAAGTATTCTAGAGGTGTTTAAATATTTACAAGCACACATTTCTAGAATATTTCAAGTTAATTTTAGTGCTTACAGAACTTTAAAAATAATATCCTTTTGTAATAAGTAAAATATTTTATAAGATGGATCCTTTAGAATTTTGAAAAAGCGCTAGCTTACAGGATGCAAAGTGATCCTTGATAAAATAAAAAAAATTAGTTTTAAATAAACCTTTTCTCGATATACTTGTTTAAACTTTTAGAAGCAATAAATGTTGCATGCAACCATCTTGATATTCTAGAAAGCATAAGCATCTTTTTTGGGTATAAAGTTTACATCTTATTGAGCTATAGCATTCGATCTTGGTATTGGAACTACCAAATACGTCGGTTGAAGTGCAGGCATTAACTTTTATGGGAAAAAAATTTAAGTTGCTTAAACTAAAAGTACTCGAAAATACCAGTTATAATTTAATCTAAAAATTATATATTTAATCTAACAGTTTATGCTTAAGCTTTGCAAAAATAATTGACAGAGAAAATACTTTTTTTTTGTTCTTTTTTGGAATTTGGGTAAAGCTTTTTTAATCTCTTAGCATGTAAATTAAGTGTGATATCAAAATATTTAATGAAATTAACATTAACTATCATCACAAATAATAATATTATTGTTAATTTTTGTTTAAAATAACTTATAGGATATAAACTGTCACTCCTTGTACTGACATCCTGATTGGAAGAAGTCAATAAAATCTATATGTATTATTATACAGCTAATGTCCATTATTGGTATAAAACTATTTTTTAGATTAATAAACTTATTTTATTTTTTAAGCTTTAGGGCTTTTAATTTTTATTTAAATTTTTTATCGATAATTTTGGTACTCATCGAGTACCATCTTCTTAAAATTTTTTATAAACATGTTTTTTTGACTGAAACAAATTAAAGATTTCCTTAGAGTCCTCTCAAAAATTTACTTTAAAAGTTGTAAAACTACATGCTGTCTAAGGACTTTGAAATAAAAATTTGAAAATCGCTCTTTTATGAGGACTCCTTTCACATATCCTTTGTTGTGTGTTGTTAAATTATATATATTTTAGAGTTCTGCAAAATAGCACGTAAAACGGTGTAAAAGAACTTTGAAATAAATGTCTAAAATTGTTTTCTTATGAAGAGTCCTTCCATGTATTCTTCCTTGAATATTGAAATCAATAAATACTTTTAACACGAATATTGTCTAACATTCACGTTTTATTTGTCAATGTGTCTGTTCAGTAATAGATCACTTTGATAAATCAACCGAAATAAATAGAAAATTTATCAAAAAGCTCCTTTTATATTAAAACTTAGCAAATGCAGAAAATTCTTCTGAAAATCTATATAAATTATTTTCGATCATATGAGTTTTTCTGCATGACTATGCAAAAGCTTAAAAGTTTTCAATGTGAAGTATTTTATATACAATTCATTAACTTTTCAAATTTTGGGATGGTTCAAAGTGTTTTGATTATTTTTCAGATATGAGTTATCTAAAGTTTTCCAATTTTATGTTATCCTTTCATGTACCTTTTTAGAAATTCTATGGTTGATATTTTATTTAGTTTTATAGAGATTTAAAGTGACTTTCAAAAACTTAATAATTATTAAAAGTTATTTAATTGCAATTCAAAAAATTATATTTTCAATTAAATTGAAAGCATAAGAGTTCATAAATATTTGTGGACAAGACATATCCTGTCATATATTTTGTGTTATTATAAAATCAAGGCACAAATTATTATTTATATAAAAATTTTCTAAGGACGCCGTTGGTGACTATTCTTTAGCATTGTTAAAAATTTCCTTGTATTGAGTTAGGTTGTGTCCTTTCGTATGTCCTTTTTGTTAAATACGCAAACCGTCTTTAGTTTTAATTATGTTTATATTATTCTATTCTGTTTTTAAACTTATTATTAAGTTTATGTAAAGTTTGTTGTTTTGTATTTGTTGTATTATTTGTGCTAAATTTCTTCCCTTATTACGAATGTAATTGTTAGTTCTGTGCTCATTGTAGACAGCGAAGCGTTGCTATTGACAGCCGCTTTCTATTTCATAAGACTTAGTTTAAGAACTTTTAAAACATTAATTTTCTTCAAGAGAAAATTTATCTAACAAATAATTTTTTCTCTTTATTTTTCTTTTTAGTTTTTACCATTTTACTATTGCTCCAGGGAAATCTCAGGTAATTAACTTCAAGCTTAATTTTGTGCATTTATTCATGTTATATAATTAAAAAACAATTTTTAAGGATATTATTATTTTAGAAAAATAGGAAATAAATTGAAATAAAATTTGGAATATACTTTTTTCCACAATACTTATATGGAGAACGCTGTCCTTAGGGACGACGGTATATTTCAGAAAGTAGGAAAAATTATAACACATATATAAGCTTCGTTATATTTAAAAGCGTCCTTTATAAAATATGAAAATTCTTAAAAATTATAATAGATTTCCACTAGTAATTTTTCAACGAAAATTGTTGCATACCACTTCTTTTATTCGCTGATAGGAGGAATGTTGGAGCGAACGGAACAGCAAAACTGGCAGCATATGAAATTTAATACGATGTCTTAATTTTAAATTTGACAAATTTGATAAAGTTTTAAGTAACAAAATTTTATGAAATAATTTTTAGCTCAAATACAGTCATAATTATTCTAAAACTACCTTTGTTTAGTAAACAACAAGTACAGAGCTTTTCTTTGTAAATACCTTCGCTTATTTCGTATATAAATAAAAAAAAATATGTTTTTGCAACAATTTAGAGTTTATTTTTAAACAGATTTAATATATCCTAGAAAATATCCTTTTTTATATATTTGGGTTAAATATTTCTTATAAAGTTTTTAATAAGAATGAGTGATATTTTATATCCAGCAAGATTTCATGTCAATTGTTGCAGCACATTTTCTACCGTTTTTGATATATTAAGGAAATAAGTATAATTTGAAAACAATAAAAATACAATAGTTTTACAAAATTTTCGCCTATTATTGCTAATATCCTTTCATAGAATTTGTTTCTTAAAACTGATTTTTTTCATCATTTTACACACATTTATTTTATTTACATTTTTAGTTTTGTACTCTACAAGAACTAAAATTTGTAATAAATATTTTGTTTGTTGTGGTTTTAGCTGTTCATATGCCGATATTTCATCGATCGCTAAACCAAATCATCAGTGAACTTCAAGCAGTTTGTTACGTTTATCAAGTGACAATAATAAAATAATTATTTTCGTTTTGAATTTTTTTTATTGAAATATAAATTTACATTCCAAGTCATATTCCAGGCTTATAAAACTATGCATTTTTTTAATATCAATATCCATGTTATTTATTAGTGAATACACCTTTACCCCACTTTACATGGAAAATTGTTTCTTGATAAAAATTGTTATTGCCAACACTTTTATATGGGTGTGAATTGTTTTCCGGGTGTAGTGCTTCTGATAAGCGAAAGTTGAAAACTACCTTTAATAATATAACCAGATACGTTTTCAAACTAAAAAGGACTGACAGTGTTTCCCAGTATGCAAACAAATTGTTTAACGTTCCTTTTGATAATCTTTTAAAATGTCGCAGTTTAATTTTCCTACACAAAATAATCTACACTAAGGAACCAGACTATCAATTTAAGAAATTAATATTCGCAAGATCGACTAGAGGCAAAGTTATATTGCATATCCGATATCATTACCAAATGTCGGAACACCAATATTTTATATACGCCACACGACTCTGGAATCTACTTCCACATAATATACAAAGCACAAGCAACGCAGTACATTTTAAAAGAGCAATTTTTAACTTTTTTGGCTAAACAAAGAAATTTTTGATCTAATTCCTCTTATTGTAATTAATCTGTCATACCAAAATATTATTATTTAAATACTTATTTATATTCTTTTATTCTTGTATTCCCATTTTATATAACTTTAAAATTTTATTGTAGTATTTTATAAGCTATTCAAATTGTATATGTTGCCAATATTGATGTCCAGCGCTAAATCTAAAAGATATTATGTCTTATTGCACTGGTGACTATTTCTAATAAATAATAAATAATAAATAATAAATAATAAATAATAAATAATAAATAATAAATAATGAATAATAAATAATAATTAATATACAAATAAATAGTAACATACACAAAAAAAAAAGTCGCAGAAAACGAAAAATTAATTTTGAAAACCGAGTAAAAATTAAATAATAAAAAAGGTAAAATTAACTAAATTTGTGTTACTACTTAATTATGAGTTTAATGCTGGCAAATTTATGACCATGTTTTTTGAATGATATGATTAGTTCATTTGTACACAGATATTTTGAACTTTTTATTTATAATAATTTTGTTTTAAAAAACCTTATAATAATTAATTTTTCTTGCTTTATGCTAAAGGGAGACCGATTAAATAAAGTTCAGTCAAAAATTAAAGATTCTTGGTTTTAATAAAATATTCTGCTATCCTGGCCAGTTTCCTGTATTTCAAAACAATTTTTTTTTAGAATTCACTTTAAAAATATTATAGTTTTACACAAATTCTTGTTTATTTCCATTTGTTTTATTAAGACTTATAAATCGTATTTGAGATTTTACATAAGACAAGTTTTGACAAATAGTGCTTTTTAACTGAATTGATTAGAGTATTTTTGGTTTTTTCAAGCCGGATATTTTGTAAAATTTGGTATTTTAGAATTACCTTGAAACTCTATTCAAAATTGAGCGGTTTTGTTAACTGGTCATATATCCTTTTTGTAATTATTATTAAGTTGTGAATAATTATTAGTTGAAAATTATTTTAATTTTAAGTTCTTGTATGAGGATTTTTTTTAATAATTTTTTTAATTCTAAAGATTTTTTTCTCACGAACTGCTGTCGATGATTGTTAAAAAATTCTACTAAAATTTTTATATTTTCATCAAAAGATTTAACTTTCAATATTAGTTTTTCTCTTATTACATTTATTGCATTTAGTCTTGTTATTATTATTATTATTATTATTTTTTTTTTTTGGTAAATTTTCAAGTTGTGGATATTTTTATTTGTTTTTAGTTATAAAATAATGTTTTATTCGTTTTTGTTAGTTGTGACTTATTGTAACTTATGGTATTTATTTTATACATTTAAAATCTTGCGCGATTTCAAGTATTTTTATTAAGCCTTATGTTTCTTCAAACTCTTTAAATCCTTGTAACATATCATGTTTTTGCCACCTTTAGTCGAGTATCCTGTTTTGGCAAATTTTCGCAATTTTTTAAAACAGTTCGTTTTATTTGTTTTTTATTTTTAATATTAAAATTTATGTTTTTACATTAAGGGTTTTCAAACAAAATCATTAATTGTTAATTTAAGGTGTATTTACAATTTTTTTTATTTTTAAATATTTTATTTTGAAGAGGATGAATCAAAATACAACCTTAAAATTCCATTAGAATGTTTGCTACTTTTGAAATCCTTTTTCACACTGACCATGTATCCTTTTTTTAAATTTATATTTTTGTTTGTTGCTGATATCCTTTTTGTTATATATTTTTTTAATTTGTTTGTGGAATAAATGGTTTTAGCAGACTTTAAACACTTTTAAAGGTGCTTTTTACATTTTTATAGCCAATGGAATAATTGAAAACATGTATTTTTTCAAATATTTATTTATTATATATAGTAGTTTTGTTTTTTTTTATTATAAACTAGTAAATTTTCCGGTTTCTTTCATATATAATATAAAACTCACATATCCCTTAAGATATCCTTTTTTGCATATTTTTTAATCGTATATTTTTAAAATTTTAATGCCATATATTTTACTGTTGTTGTCGATTTCTTAAATTCTCTTTAACTAAATTACTAATACTTTTTTGTGGGTTACATACAATATGTATTTTTTTTGTTGTTTACACGTTTTTGTGTCTGGCCTTTGCTTTATCCGTTTCCAACGTTTACAAGTGAACCATGTCCGACGTTCATTGCAAGACTAACAACATGCTGTTGTACGCATAAGGGCGCTGTTTTATTTATGATTTTATCTCACACCTTATGGTTTTCAGAAATTTTTCTCTTTTACTTTGCTCTTAAATTGAGTGAGAAGCTCTATTGTCTAGAAGTGTTCAACACGAGTGTTGAAACGACCTTGTCTATTGCAATTTTTATTTACTGTTTTAATGTGCCAAACATTTATGACCATGATGTGTTGAGGGTTGAAATTAATGACTGGTTGTTTTTGCCAGCAATACGTAAGAGAAAGAGTAGGTAAAAAATTAATAAAATGTTTTAAAGTTCAGAGACAAAAAGGAAATAGGGGTATTTCTAGAAAGATTTCATGCAGCGAAAACAAGGAGAACTTGAAAATTTTGGGAAAATATTTTGTATGAAACTAAGAGATAATAATATTGCGGGAAAACTAAGAAAAGCATATAGAATAAATGCGTACATTTATAGACAACATATTTATTCGGCTTAAAAATTAAATAGAAATATTTTTTATTTTTCAAATTTATTATAATTGAAGTTTTAAAATTATTGGTAACAAACAACTATCGATTTCTCTGCAGCATAATAAAAGGAATTTGTTTCGGTTGTTTTTATTTTCATTTTAAATTCACTTAAAATATGCTATTCATCACTTTGTTTTTCTATATTTTCGTGAACGATTCCCATATCCTCGCATATATCCTTTATTAAATTTGTCGTATTTAAAAATGTTTAATTCACTTATAATAGGCTTAATATTTTAAATTTAATGCTCCAATTACATATCCTTTCTCATATCCTTTTTCCATTTTTTTATATCTGACTTTAATTATTTTAAAATACGTTAGTTTTATCCTTTTTTTCCTCTACGTTTGAAATTATTAACTTACAACACATTTACTAATATATTTATTCTCCATTATGTATCGTTAAAAGCTTTCAGAATATTTTGGAAATATTTTTTTATGGTTGTATATAGATAGAATAAAGATAAAAATTTTTGTGCACAATTTTATTTGCTCGTTACATGTCCTTTTTCACTTTTGGTTAAAACATTTTTCAATTAAAATTAAAACTATCACACTTTTAATGTGTCGCTTTAACTTTACAGCACGATTCCATTCACTATCCTCATATCGTTGGAAGATTATACATCTTATATTCTTTTCCTTTGCATAGTTTTCCCAACCGAGGATTATTTATTTTGTTAGATCTAAATAATATTTTCACACCCTTTGCCTATATGCCTTTAATATTTTAAAATTACTAATTAAAATCTTTTGTTTTTAATTTCACTATAAAAATTCAAATTATTGAGCGCAAAGTAAATTTTTTTTTATAAAAAGCAACTTTATTTAAATCAATATTTAAACGCCTTTTGGACCGAATTTAAGCATCACTTGTTGCTACTAAGTTTCATAGGACGAATGAAGATAAGATCATAAATTTATTACGGGACAATAGTTTCCTCATCTGTCTTGTAGGTAAATTAATAAGCCAACTCAAACTTAATAGAAAGAGATTAGATAAATTTTTTTTTAATCGTTAACTAAAGATATGAATAATCAAATATTATTGGTAACAGGAAAAACAAAAATTGCACTTAAACCATATAATAAAGGACCACGAATAGAGTGGAGGAGTTCTCATGTTGCTTATGAGACACATTGTGATGTTAAAGATAATGAAAAATGCGGTAAGATGCTTCGAAAAACACATTAGAAACTAAAATAGAGGGATAGAGGTCAGACCAGAGATATACGAAGGATGTTACAACATCACAAAAACAAATCATAATCCTTTTATTCAGAATACATATGAATATTTTAACTAATAAATGGATAAATTATAAAACTAAAACAGATAATGTAGCCCAAAACTGCAGACATTGGATTTATAAGAATCAGAAATCAAACGGAATAGTAGAAATGGAAACCACATTCTTTTGTGATTGTATAAAAATAATAAAAAAATAATTTCTTCAGAATGAAAGTTTTTTTCAGTTGATTAGTTCACATATTTCTTTTTCAATTTATTATAAAAAGTAATGGAAATTTATTATAAAATTAATATTCCTGAAGAAGGTGCTCAAGCAGGCGCTTTGATATACTGAATTTAAGTAAAGCTGTCTAATGTTTAATAATTTAAATCTTTTATAATATACAGAAAGAAAGAATAATTAGTTTTTCACATTATCATGCCACACATTAATCTAATATCTCGTTAAAGAAATAATAATGAATCCCTTAGCCTATTTTCATATAATTTTAAATATCATTTCATATTATTTTAATAAAATATACCTACCTATACGGCTCTTGATCATTTCGTAACAAGTGGACAATATCTTTTGATGTTCTCAAATGTTTAACATACCATTTTTAAATTAGAAAAGCCATTTCCAATTTACCTGGATCACATTGTTTTATAGTTTCGTTGAAAATCGATCAGATTAGTTCAATTTCCGTGCAAGATATTAATATCACGCCATATATTCTGTTTTAACATTTAAAATTTATTGACTAAAATTGCCCTTTATGACACTTTACTTTATAGTCTTATTTCAAAAAGGTACGATTGTTTTAGATGCATTATCCTTTGGTATGTCCTTTTTTTGAATTTCAATGATTAAAAAATATGTTAAAACTACTTGTAGGTAAGAGAATTTTATCTTAGCTTAATATACAAATATATGTATGTTATTTCAGCGCATGATGGTATTAAAGGACATTCAAAATAACTTGGTGGAGTATGATACACTTCATTGAACAATTGACTAAATTGTACAAAATCCCACTATAATTTTATTTAAAAGAGAGGTAATGACACAATGACAGAGAACCAAATACAATATTGTTTTTGCTTTAGTAGAATATGGGGCTTACGTTTGTGCAATTAAGGGAGAATTCAAAAATTGGCAAGTAAGCAAGAGTATTAAAAAGAAGAAAAACTTTATAAAAATGCGGAGAAACCGTTTTAAATGTATAAAGAGAAGTAAGAAAATTTTCATATAATTGACCGGCAGAAGAGTATAATCCCTTGCAGGTGTTTTTGGTAATATTGGGAACTTATCTACAGCTAAATAATGTAAGAGAAGTTTGTATTTTTTTAAGATGAAAAAAATTTTAGAGAATTTCCCGGTGATTCGAGAGAATATATTTTGTTTAAGGTTTAATATTGCTGTTATAAAATTTGTTAACAGCACGTAGCACTATGTCCTTTCTAAGTTTTTTTTAGCTAATTTTTTGGTGTTCTTAATAGAGATTGAAAATCACCTCAAAGGTGTCTTTCTACAATTATTTGTATTAGTTTATTTTATTAAAAATAAATTTAAATAAGTTCTCTACATTATTTCAAGTAAATTTCAATTTAAATTTCATTTTCAAAACAAAACTCTTTTATTTTGTATGAAAGAGTATTAGAGAAAAATAAAGAAATCTGCGAATAAGTGGGTTGCAAATTTCGTTTGGGTAAAAATTATACCAGTGTTTTTTTTTGTTGTTAAATATAGGGTTTATTTCAGGAAACGTGTATTTTGTTTGAGGATTGAAAAATGGCAATTTTATACAGATGAAAAGAGAATCGTTTATTTTATTGTGGCCGAATTAAACAAGAGAAATTTACATACGAATTTAGCTGAATTAAAAGTGCATATTGCTTTAAAGGACTAAAAGGATTTTATGGAATTTCATATGGCTAGAAATACAGTATTCATTTACTGGTGATACATTTTGTTTAAGGTTTAATATTATTGTTTTTTAACAGCACGTTATTTCTTTGTCCTTTTTTAAAGTATGTAAAATTTCTCGGTTAGTCTACTAGACTCCTACATACTTTTTTATGTTTTTTTTTAATTTGTTCCTTTGTATTTTTTTTTTTGTAAATTTTTTTGCACTAATTTGTATTAGTTTATATTATTTAGAGTAAGTTTAAATAAAAGAATTGCTCCAGGACTCTCATATCGCATTTTCTGTTTTCATCACTTTCTGAAGCCTGTGATTTTTACATTGTTTCAAATATTTTTTTCTATTTCGATTTATGAAAAAGAAAAGTAAGTTAGTGGTACTCAAGGAAATGTCATTAGAGAAACTGAAACAAAACTCCATCATATTGCAAAATTGCTTTTATTTTATATGAAAGAGATTGGTGAAAAATAAAGGGACTTGCGAATAAGTGGATTGCAAGTTTTGTTTGGGTAAAAATTAAAATTATACCGGTGTATTGTTTGGCATGTAAAGGTTATTTCCACCAAAGTTAAGAAAATAAGTGTATTTTATTTAAGAACAAAAAAGGAATATTTTATACATATAAAAAGAGAAGTGTGTATCTCGTTGTGGGTCGCATAAAAGAAGAGAAATGTTTTTATGAATTTAGCTGAATAAAAAGTGCATATGGCTTTTAAGTACTCAAAGGATTTGAAGGAAATTCATATGTCTAGAAACGTATTTTTTAAGTTTTTTATCTTTTTACTTAATGTAGAAGCAAAATGTATTTTTTAACATTTTTAATTTTTAATAATTCTTGCTCATTTCTTTTGTTAAATAAAGACAAAAAAGACAAAAAAGGGATTTCGTTGTCGCACTTATTGTAGCAGAAGGAAATTTCATACAATCAAGTGGATGCTGAGGAAAAATAAAAGCTATTAAGGGACATTATTTTGAATCTGAAGGAAAGTGTATTTTGTTTGCAAAACATTGAGAAAAACAGAGAAAAATCTGCTCTTTTGGTTCGTGTTTTTGAAACATAGAGAAACTATCAAGAGTTAATAAAATTAATGTATATTCTTAAAATACCGGGCAAGAGAAAACAGTTTCGTATGTTTAGGAAATTGAATTTTCTTTTAAAGGAAAAAAGAAAAGAAAAATTGTATCTCTCGGCTTTGTGGATGCTCAAAAGTAATTTTTACTTTTACTTAAAAAATCCCTTACTTTCTAATATTTCAAGCAACAATTTTTTTATTAATTTAGTTCGTTTGTGTAAATCTTCTTATGTCGACTTCGATTAATTTAACCGGCACATTTTCTTAACAGATTCCATTTTAATTGTGTTTTAAAGTGAGAAATTTATAAATCGTAAATGTATGAACCTACAATAATTCCAAAAGTATTGCATCGATATCATTATTTTACAGTAGTTCTCTGAATAAGGATTAGAAGATAATTATATTGAAATCATAGCACTTTCTAGGTGTAATAAACTTAGTTATTGAAGCTATAAAGAGTTATACTAGTAGAGCTTCATAAGATTTAAAATTTATAATTGTGCAACTTTTCGGATAAAATATGTGTTTTTCAACAAAAATCGTTTTATTTCTCAATATGGTCTTATTTAAGCTCGATATACTTAGTCAGCATAATTCTACAACTTTTATTCCTTCGAAAGGCCTTCAAAGTAGCAATTTATTTCAATGACCCACCCAGAAGCCATTGATTCAAATTTGTCAAAAAAAGAAATTAAGGATGAGTTCGGAGTCACATGTATAGATTTTTCCCATAGTGGCTCCACTCGTGCATTGCCCGCTTTTGCTTGAAAACAATATTAAATCTGCCTGATGCAACAAATTAAAAAAATGGCCATGACCTTGTGGCCTACCCGGCTCAGCCACTTTGGTGCACGTTCTTTCAAAGTAACCCTATCCTTTGATTGTTGTTTAGCCCCCAGTGTCTTGTGATGAATCTACGGTTTCTCCACAGCTACAAATGGGCACATGAACTAGTTCGGTTTACGCCTCAATGTCGCTAAGGACTTCTTTGAAGTGGTCACTCGATTGCATTTATGGACGAATGAGAGCATTCGCTTAGATGGCTTTTTAATACCCAAATATTAATGCGAATATGATGCACCCTTCTGGTTGATATATTTATAGCCTCATCTATATCATACATGGATTTTATCGGCTATTTCTATAGGGACGAACTTGGCGTCGTTTGGAACTGGGCTAATGAGATTGAAGATGCAGGGTGCTCATAGTATTATTTAAGCCTTTTTCTGGTACCGGTGATATTTTCTCTCACTTCAAAGAATAATGTTTATCCAGCGTACGAAATCCACTTTTTCCATTTTCGTTAAAATCAACAAGGGTGTGTCCTTTCAACGGCTGTCAAAAACCATCTAATTAATGCAGATTGTTCCAAATTAGACCGTAGTCTGGTAATAGGTGACAGTTAGCGGAATGAGCGTTGCATTATAAGTTAATGTGCTGGAAATACAAACAGTCACAGCATTAGAAAACTGACCTTGCATAAAGTAGTAGTCATGCCTAATGTAATGAATACTGTCGTCTTTTAATTTTTATTAAGGTATCTGTTTAATGAAAAAAGAGCGAACAATATTTCACTCTATTCGTTATTATTCTTTTAATATAATTCTGTTCTTTGCACTGACAGAGTCACACCCACCATTTAAACTCCTTAATTTTTTTTTATACCCGTATATTCACATTTAATAAATACACATGTAAACGTTCGAAATGGGGAAACCCAATTATATAATTTATTATTCAGAGTAGGACTAGCCACGTTTATTTTTACAATAGTTCTGAGTTGAAGTGGACTCGAAAAAATTGGTTGACGGAACGCTTATTATGCTTATTTTTTCCAACGTTCTCGCCATTTTCATCTATTTAGGCTCAATTAATCCATTTGTTTAAGATAAGAAGGTTATTAGATATCCTAGTCTAACACATGTGCAGAGGCTATTAATTGTGTCTGCCTGATACACAATCTAATATGTTTGAGTTTCAGTGCCTACTGTAATACATAATTTTTTTTGCTTTTGTCTGGTATGAATGTCTTGTAATATTTAAAAGGCTTATAAGTGTTTAGTGTTTTCCCTATAGTCCTATATTTATTTTAAATAACTAAAGGATTTCAGCTAATAAGTAAGGAGTCAAAAGGACGTTTTGAAACTTGCCTTAATATTTTAACTTCAATGTTATTTAGGGTCTAACTTTATTTTTTTAGCATGCAACCCTTTTATACAAATCTCTAACTTATCATAAATATTATATACGTTTCTTTTGGTGTTAAGAAAATAGTAAAGGATTCGTGATACTTAACATCACCGACCAATGACTATGTACTGCATTCTAATGCAAACTCCATTGTATGCCACTTAATTGGTTGACTGAGTAATATTATGATGTTATTAATAGTTTGGTATTATGTTGTGGATGTATTGTATATATGTGAGGTACACAACATTATATATTGTCAATTTATCACCTAGTTAGATGAAACGTATCGGTGAAAGCGTGCCTTTTCACTTTAGCTGCCCACAGACGGGTGCCTGAACAATAATACCAGGAAATACTTGATCTAAGACCGCTGTTTGGAAGCTTCTCAGATTAATCACGTCTGACCATTCTCAAGTGAATGGTGATCCAAGAGCTTTCTGCATCTACTATATGCATAAGCGAATAGTTTTTATTATGGTTTGTTAGTGGGCATGTCTAGTGACAACTTGCACAATACTTTAATAATATTGTTTTTCATATATCTTTTGAGTACTCCAACAAATGTTGCAATATTGATATAGCGTAAGCAATGTTCACTTTTTGTTAGAAGTGCCACGCCCACTATCTGGGCTCTTATAGTGCTGGCTATTATTCTTTACAACAGCAACTGATCAAGTCAAACAAGAATCGAAGATTCCATTATTTTCTAAATATACAAGGATTAATGTTAAGAATTGCCCATTGCACTTGTCAGTTTTATCGCGTTTACGGTTCTGAAAAAAGAAGAAAAACTTAATTGATTAATACATAAAAATATATTTTTATCGCTTTTATTTAAAAAAGTTTTGCGTACTCTTACCCAAAATGTTTGCACTTAATAAAGAAACCTGAATTTCTATGTTTTCTCTTTAAATGTTACACTTTTTTAGAAACAAACACGCCATTAGTTTTGCCTTGACCACGCTCCTTGATGATGGCGGTATCCACATAGAATTTTGAAGAACTTCACTATTGTGATTTTCTATACAGTAACCGTGACCAAGTTAAGTTTAATTTTTTCTTAATATCAATAATATTCCAAACTGTCAAATAGGAATTTATAGAAGGATTTGTAAAAAGGCAGCAATAAAAATTTAATATTTTCTTAAACTCAATAAAATAACAAACACTTTTGTAAACTAGTTAATATTAAAATTAAAATCTTAATTTTATTTTTAAATAAAATCAAATGCAAACAGTAGAAATTTCTATTTTCTACGGTTGTTTAATAGGATTGAATTGCTATAAAGCAATGTAAAAGTAAAAATCAAAAATTTCTTTGACCATATATTTAAATTACTTCGAAATGGAAGAAAGTAATTTTTTTAATGGTTTGAAAAGACGTTATGATAGAGTTTATGTTATTTCCAATATTCAATTAACCTGATAAAAATTTTATTTGTTTTAATACTTAATTTGTGAAAGAAATATAAATATTCTTTTTAAACTCGTCCTCATTGCGAACATCACAACCATCATCAATACAAAGAAAATATTGTTGTGTTCATGCATGATACACCGGAGACAATTATAAACGTTTTTCATACAACTTTTTTTTACTGTATACATATGAATACTGGTATGTGTATGTATACGTATATAAAATTGATGAATATTGATAAGGATAAAAAGGAAAATAATTTTACGTCTGTAAAAATAATTGTTGGAAACTAAAAAGAGAAAAAAAAATTCTTTTATTCACCCAACGCAATTATTCATAAAACAAGGCAACCTTATGAACAAGTAAAACATATGAGTCCTTTTTTTGGCGAACAGTGAACTGTTATATGCAAAATAGCACGTAATTATAATTACAACAACCTTTATCCTTGACATGTTTGGCAAATAATATTTAATATATTTATTTAAGAAAACAATTAAACGAAAACTCACAAGGCTTTTTCATTGAGATCCAAGGAAATTGAGGGGAAATTTCAGTAAAAAAAGAGGTTAAAATTTCTAATGGAAGTACTAGTGATTTACACTAGGTTAGGTTAGGTTAGGTTGATTGCAAGGGTGTGAAAGCCCATGTCATACGACATACACTTAAGCCAGTGAAGGCTTGTTGTGCGCTCCCTTTAATTATCAAACACAATCTGCCAGAGTTCTGCGGCAGGATTCGAACCTGCGACCTTCGCACTATGAGTCTAGTACACTACCTACTAGTCTACGAAGGCTGGTCGTGTTTTACACTAAAGAAGTGTAAGCCTGAGGAAAATAAGAACAAATTGAAACATGTTTCATAAGACAATATTAGTTTTAAGTGTCCTAAAAATACAGCAAAAGTTATTAATTCTTTAATAATGTATCTATATTTTTTGACCTCTTTTATAATAATCCGTTTTTTTTTAATTTTTAAGCTTAAGGTCTTTTATTTTTAAAAAATTTTAATTAAAAATAACAGTCAATATTTCGATACTCATTGAGTATCATCTTCAGGACAATTCTCTTAAAAAAAAAAAAAAATAAGACCTTAAACTTAAAAATTAAAAAAAAAACAGATTGTTATTATTTCTTGTGGAAATGAGTATGTGTATATAACTTTTTGGGGAAATTTTGTACAAAGGTCCTAATCCTCTTCAAGTGACTTAAAGTGGTCTCAGATGACATTTTTTTAAATCTGAGTTTTAAGCTTTACGACCTACATATTTATTTATTTAATTTACACACCAGCTATAGGTTTTCGTTTAATAAATCGAATTTAATAAAAAAAAAATCCTAAAGAATTTAATTTTTATATTTCGTTTGTATCCTTAGCGACTTTACTTCATTTGTGGACCGAGAAGTGATTTTATTTTAACTAATAATGATAGGACAAGGGAGAAAGACACCTCTCATACAAAGAAATATTTATTCATTATACATCTTGGTAATAGGTAAGACCAATAGTTAATTTACAGACCAAAAAAAATAATAATAATAATAACAATATTTAATATTATTTAATCTGGAACCAAAAAAAACTCATTCTTTCCATTTGAAAAAAAAAAACGAAAATTTTGAACAGCGATTTCCCGTGATGGCACAATGACTCTGTTATAAAAACGGTTTTTGTTTTTATGTTAGATATTAGCTGCATTATATTTTATTATTACTTCTTGTCAATGAAAAAAAGCACCACTGTGCAAAAAATGTAAATCAAAACTCTCACCTGAGTACTTGCGAGTCCTTGGGTAAAACCTCCAATAAAATTTTTGATTTTATAAATGTTTCTTTAATTTTTTAGGCATTTATTAATACATTTATACTCAACTGATCTTAAAAATTGGTTCATAAACCTTTTTTAAGTTATTTATCATGTAAATCTCCCCATTTCGATAACTTTAATGTATAACCTGTCAGACAGAAGAGACGAAGATTTTCTATTCTGCCATTGCCCCACCTTCTCAGAGGAAAGAAAAAATATGTAAGAAAGTCGATAAATTTTTAATTGAAAATCAGTGGCGAATCACAGTTACAACTTCATGTATTGCTACAAGAACTCGTCAAAATTTTAATAAGATTGATAGATATTTTTAATTTCTTTCTCGCCTTGTAATGAAGGAGTATCATTAGAAAATTCTATTTGAATTTTTTTTATTTATTTTCTATTATATGCGTTCTTAACATAATTGTTTACTTATATCCAATGCCTGCTCCTTTAGAGGTACAAGTCCTTCAAGTCTTTGAAGAATAAAATTATAATTTTGAATCTTGTTGCTTCAACAATAGATCCTTTTTACTTTGTCAAATTCCTTGAAATAAACATGCATTTTTAAGTGTTTGAGAAATTTTTGTTTTTGTGCAGGATATCTTCTTTGACATTCAATATTCCTTGAGTGTATTACAAACAAAATGTTTTATCAATATAGAATTTTATGTTCTTTTTTCATATTCGTTACAATGTTTAAGGGTAAATGGCTTTTGTATTATAAATTTAGTCCATATCAATCACATACTCGAACATGAAATATTTCTATTTAATACTCTGTTTTGTAACAGCTTTAGTTTTAGTTCATGTGGCAAACAGAAATATGTATGTATTTTCAGTAGCATACGATAAAGCCTTGAAATATAAATAGTATATATAAATGTGTAGTATGTCGCTCCTTGAATGCTACATAGTCATATCTAAAAATTTGAAAATTTTTAAAGTACTGAGGAAAAAGGATTCCTTAATATCCTTTTTGTACTACCGTTAATTCCTGCATAAGAATCAGATTTATTTCTGAAGCGATCTTAGTTGCTGTGGCAGCCAATATTTTAAAAGTTTGAATCGCATGTTGCATTAAAGGAGCGATATACTAGTAATGTGCAACAATGTACTATTGTTGGCTTGTATTTTGGAGATAAAATAAAATGTTATCACATACGATAATAAAGAACAAAAAGTTTTTTGAAGGATACTATAAAAGATTAAATAAATTGACGAACAAAATATCAAAGAAACAAAGAAATATCCAAGTACACTCCTGGTATTGAAAAAAAGCAAGTTTGTTATCTAAAAGTCGTAAAATATATGTAACAAAATTTTATAGTGTCAATATTATATTTGGTAGCATAGTATCCTTTCAAATATCCTTTTTATTAAAAGAAAATTAACAGCTCAGTTTCAGCAAATATATTTATTAGGGAAACTACGAACGAATTGCTGACTCGCTTTTAGCTCGTCTGCAGCAAAATATTTGGTTAGAATTAGATATAAACTGTGATATACTCGGAGTGATATCTTTGTATACTACTAACCAGTCTTCGATAGCTTAAGTTCAGCATTCATTAGCTGTCAGCACGTAATTAAACAAGAACTGATAATTCAATGTATGAGTAAGTCCAAAGATCCATGTCTATTAAACGTAAAATACCGAGAATAATCAACTATCCCGCTTTTCTTTTCGTAAATTTTTTTATATAATTAATACTCCCTTTATATTAAAATAGATCTTGCCAAATTTCCATTTACACATTTTTGGAAAACTCATATTTTTGAAAGTGTTGGTTGGCACTCGAAAAATTCATAGAACGTGGTTTACTTTCAAATGTTTCGTAAATTAAAAAAAAATAAAAAGTATCATTTTCCAAAATTACAGATCTTTGATATATTTTTTGGATAAATTATTCTACACTATTATAGAAGTTTTGTAAAATATTTTCAACAATTTGTCATCATTATTTTAAGGCTTTTCTTCGTCGTACAATTTATTGAAATTTGTCAAGGATTTGTTTAAACTATGTATGTAATATATGTAATGTATTGGGGGTTTGGCCCAGGATGACCTTTTGCACTGCGACCTTTGTTGATCTATTGTGCTTCCCCTGTCCCTAGCCGTCCAATACGTTCGCAAATAGGATCAGCTCCTTCAATTGGACCATTAGCAGATCCTCTTCACTGAGCGCATATGCACATATAGTCCTGTGTCTTCTGTGGCACAATGCCCCACAATTTGCTATCAAGTGTTCCATCGACTCCTCCTCCTCATCGCAAAATCTGCATATGTCCGTGTCAGATAATCCCATTCTGTATATTTTTTAAACTATTCCCTATTTATTTTATTACATATTTTTCTTTGATACAAAGTTAAATATACATATTTCATTTACAAAGAAAACTGTTCGTAAAATTATTAGCATTTCTTAGTGGTAATTAATTCTTTAAATTCAAATTATAGATTGCTTCTGAACATCTTTTTGTGAATTATAGAAAACTTTTTATAATTGCTATTCTTTTGGCACTACTATTCTTCAGAGAAATGTGAAATTTATGCCACTAATATTGCTTTTGAATATCCTTTTAAAGCCTTTTTTATTACACAACCTGTAAATGTAATACAGTTATGATTTATTGATGACTTTTTAAAATTTAATACAAACTAAAAAGTCTTTTCATATATCCTTATTTGAGATTTGCTATAAAAAAGGATCGATTGTATCACTCTTTGAAAAATATTAGTAAAATAATAAAATTATCTAATAAATGCAAGTATTAAGGCCTTTGCAAGAAAAGAATTTTGACTGCTGGATATATTCATAGCCCACAATTTGAAAAGTTTTCTTACTCGTGTAGTTAATTAAATTAGTATGGTTGACATTAATAACCTGTCTTTTAAAATTGTTCGCAATGTAGAAGGTCCTTCCAAATATCCTTTTTAAAAAAAGAAATCTATTGTTATTTGTTTATTTTTTAAGGATATAAAACTATATTTAACTATTTCTGTATATATGTAAAACTATAAATTTTTGATTTAAATGTGAAAATATTAAAATTGAAATTATGTCCTGCCTTATATCCTTTCCTAGTGGTATATAATTTTAAAGTTTTTCTTACTAGCACAATTTCCTTGACATATCACAGCTGAGGTTTATACACAAACAATTAAGGACCCTTTACTAATATCCTTTTTGGAAAAGGTTTATGATTCTTATATATTATTCGCTGAAACGCTATAAAATATACCACTGTATGTATACTTATTTATATTAATTTTCTTATGTGTATATGTTTTGCCTAATCCTTGCATATATCCTTTATTTGGGTTACCAGCAACATTTTCCTATTTTAGCAAATTTATTTCTTATTTAATTAAGAAACTTAATACAGACTCGAACCCAGAGCACACATACGTACATATTTCCCATGTGTGTAAATGATTTAATCCGTTTATGTACGTTAGTCTAACCCACGAAAGTATGCTTTAAATTCTTACATCTGCAAAAGATGACAAGCAATTTTGAAAATTGAATTTAATAATATAATTCTACTCGTATATTTCGATGGTGTAACAACTGCTGTGTGCTGTTAACCGCAGCAGGTTTTATCTAGCTGTCAGTAAATGTCAAACTGTATGTATAAGAAAACCACCTGTATTAAATTGTCACCACATATACAGTACATGAGTGTGTGTGTGTGTGTGTGTGTGTGTGTAACTGTGTAGATTTATTTTATTTAAAACGCACACACACATATATGTACTTCTTGCAATTGTGTGCTAACAAAGTGATAGAGTTTATTTTTGTTGGCGTTGAGCGAAAGACTTAAAACCCCTTATTGAAAAATTAAAAAAGTGCTGCATGTATAAATTTTGAAACGAAAGAATAATGTTATAAATTGTACTTTACTACTTTACTTTGTATTTTAATATAGAACTACAAACTCTTTCAGCTTTCCTCTATTACCTTTTAATATTTAAAGAATGTTGAGCTTTTCTTTCGCCTCCATTTATTTACTTGGCTTTCCAGACATACAACATACTTGTGCTTTTATAGATGTTATAAAACGTAAAGAAAAGAAAAAATACATTGTTGCATAATGCTTAGGTCTTTAAAATAAATTGAGTTTTTCTTCTATTTTATTTCCTTAAGTCTATTTTCTTCTTTGATTTTGTTGAGATGGTATAATATAGTGCAGATAGAGTTGTATTTGTTTTTGGCTTTGGGTCTGACATCATCAGTTTTTTGCGATGGCAAGTTTTGCTGCGCTCTATGGCTATAGAAAAAAAATACATAAAATACTGATGGTTATGGTTGCGTAGTGATATTTTATTATTTGCAAAATTGTGGTAATAGTTTAAAGTAGAAGTGGTGCGCTTGTTGCAAGGTTGACATTCTCGAATGTTGTTAAAAATGCCATAAATTTGCATTTATTAAGATTTAAGGTGATGTATAAAGATTCTAAAGATTTTCAAGAACTTGGAAAACAAAATCAAATTATTGAAATTTGTTTTTTGTGTGTGTAGCGAATTCAGGCGTATTGTTGCATCTTAAAATTTAACTTTCTTTGAATACAGTTGCAGTAAGTCTTTACTGGAGGATATTTATGTCTTGGTGATAAAGTCGAAATTTTAAGGAAAATAAAAAAAGGTTTCGAAACAAGAACCACTACTGAGAAAAATTATCGATATTTGGTAAATGGGACTGATGACGTGTAGGTCCTTTTTCCACAATGCGCTATTGGAGGATATGGATTCCAGCTGACTACATCACTATTACCATGCACTTTGGCGTTGAACTGCACATTACTATGGAGGAATAAGGCTATCTCAAGGACTTTAGTTATATAGGGGTGTTAGTTTCAACAACTTATGGAAGGTTCCATGGTTAAAGGGGGGGGGGGGCGTATGAGCTGCGCTTTACTGCCCGTATCCTACAGACTTCCTAAGTACTGTACTGTTTATTTCAAGAGAAATCTATGCTAAAGTCAAGATGGCTGCATTAAATACTCTGCCACGCCAAACCATGAACTCACCCGTGAATTTGTATATTGACGGCAATAACAGCAATTTTCTCTAGTTGCTACTATTGAATGATTGTTCTCTTATGCAAGGATGCCGTAAATGCATTAGTTGTCAGCAGGCAACGGGTCTGTGGACATGAGCACACTATTGAAATTGAAATGACAGATGCACTGGCCAGAAGGGGGATTACTTGACTATCGGAAGAGGTAGTGTTAGTTCACATACCAGTTCAGAATCTTAATAGGTGATGCACTCTGGTTTGATGGATAAAGCGAAAAAAGGTGGAGCTCTTATGACCCTAAATCGTTTCAATTCCTTTTGGTACTGACGAGAAAAGACTGAATACTTCGTGTGCTAAAAAAATGGGTCATATGCTCGTTAGTGCCTGCAATAATAGAAGAGGTTAAGGAGACAATGGAACACCTACTATGGCCATTGTCTAGTTCTCTATTATACAAGATTTAGAATTCTTGATGCTCACACTTTCTGGAATCTTGAACAAAAGGTGACTTTTTTGCAAAGAAAAAAAAAATACATTCAATACATCCTTTTTAGTGTAGTGCGTGTGATTAATATAATTTATATTCCTTTAAAAAATTATATATTTTTTTTCATTGTGAGGAGAATCATTGAAAAATTTTAAAAAATTAGAATAAGTTCGCTTCCAACTCCATGATTGTTACCATATTTGGAAAGCTGCAAAATATCTTAAGACATAAATCTGATACGTTTAAGGTTAGTGCTGTTAAGGAACATTTATGAAATGTTTTCCAAACTTTTAATTTAAATCAAGTTTCAAAAGAGATGAAATTTAACAATTTCTGGACCTTGTAGGTCAAATGTAACTTCCAATTAAGCATATTATTCATTGTAATTTAAATGATAACAGTGTCCAGATTATGCAGGAATTTCTTCCAAAATTATTAAATCATTTTTAATATATTAAATAAATCAGTTTTAATTAATATTTAATCTAAGCTTTAAATACTTTAAGGCTTATAAACGTTTGTTCAAAAACTGTATTCAAAACAATATTTAAACTATTTGATAATTTAAGGAATTTAATTGACAACGCAATCGGACATTATACTTCATGATGTAAAAAAACGACTAAAATATCCTTCGAGTAGTCAAATATGTAAAAAATATATTATTTTTAAGTAAAATAAATTATTGTCAAAGTATATGAGTTTCTCTCATGATAGTAAAGCATATGAATTTTCTTGTGAAATAAAAACACCAAATGTGTAAAGAGAAAAGAAAAAGGAAATTGCATTCTATTCGAAAGAAGGGTATTGAGTTTTTTTTTTCACAATTTTTTTTTATATTTTCTTGATAAAATTTCCCAAGAATTTCATTATGCATTTAATTTTATCTGTAAAATTTATTAATAATTTCCATTATAGAAACAAATAATAAGATGCCAATAATAGCCAATACTTCTGGCCTTAATTTAAAGTAAAATGTGTATACATGTGTCGTTATAATAGAGTTATTAGAGATTAAACATGATATTTTGAGTACAAAAACTTAAAATAGGCTTAAAGTAGGTATATGAACACTTAAAGGTTTTCATACCGGTGGAATTATGCACAAATCATAGTGATAAGTAAGAGTGAGATAAATAAATAATTTTAACTATTCTTTATATACCAATAACTTTCTTTTCTATAGTATAATATTTTTAAATTATCACTATAAATAATGATACACATATCGAGACAACACTTTAGGTGTTGGCATAAGCATCGTACACCAAAATAGTGTCATTTTAAAACTTATATGTAAAGCTTTAGAGCGAAAGTCACACAGTCTTTAATACTCGTAGAGTATGTAAGCTGTTTACGCCTCCACTTCCACCTTCAGGAAGTAAAGTATTATGTTAAAATCAATAATGGTCTGTTTTTGTATTGATTAAGACTGGTGTTCTTCAAGGAATGCTGTTATGGCCTCCCATGGCTTTTTCCACTGAAGCTTTTAATTGGTTTTTTAATAATCAAATATCTCCTACTGTTGAGTACCAAGATATTGATGAAACTAATAGATTACCAGTTCGTGTTGATAAGACCATTTACCAGATTTCTTTTCTTAAAAATGATATCTTTAAAATTAAATATTAAATTAATTAGAACTATTTTTTCGATCTTCGAGCTTTAGGACTTTTTATAAAAAATTGTTTTTTTTTATAAAAAGACTTAAAGCTTGTTAATAAAATAAAAGTTAAATATTAAATAAGTAAAGTAAAATATTGTAATTATGTATTAAAAAATATAAATAAACTTGAATTGAAAAAAAGAAATGATATACACATCAAATCAAATAATCATAATGCAGCATTTGTTGTTGAATTAAGGCAATTTTACATTCAATTCACTTTGGTACGACCAACGTACTAAGATTGTACAAGCTGTATATAGGCCTTTATTATTCCCCAATAGTTGTTAATAAATATTGTTCAAGTGGGACTTGTTGCTAACTGGGGAATTCAAACTCAAAATTCAAAGTATAGAAAGTTTTCATAAATTTTAATGCCGGTGCGTATGATTGATACGAGTATTATTTTTTGATGTTGATGTAGAAAAAAAGTGTACAATTTGTACAAGAAAACGACAGAAAATTAAAAATAAAATACTTCAAGGTTTTAGTAAGATTGTTGCATTTTCCATGATTTTTCTCTTAAGCTCTGTATTGGGAATGCAACATTTTTTTGTCTTTGAAGAAAGTTTTGGCAAACAGCTTGTGCCTTTGTGTTAAATTTTTTGCAAAATTTTTTAAGAATTGCAACAGGATTACACATGATTAATATTAATTTGATGCTGTCATACCAAATATTTGTTATCCTGAAGGATAATGCTAGAAAACTAAATTGAAAGACAGTGAACAATATGAATTAAAACTTGATAAGTTCTATTCCATTGCACATACAAAATTTCAAGTTTTTAGATTTTTTATAAGTAGCAGCTGCCATTTTTAATAATTTATTGAAGGCGGTGGTAAGTTGCTCTATTCAACGGTTTTTACTCTAATTTCTACTAAAAAAATAAATTCATAAATTTCACTATCTTCATTATTTCATCGTTGCCATAAACTTGCATTGGTATTAAATATGCTTAAATTATTGTATTTTATGAAACCATTTATATACTTATACCCAAAATCCTTGCGACAACAAACTGTGGCCAAGAACTTTGACTTTTCTTACCCTAATATAAACATAAATATGCATACTGTAAAAGCCATAAGCCCACCAAGCTACGAAAACTATGTAATAAAGCCGCAAGAGTAAAGGGGGGCAATTATGCAAAAAAATGAGTACGATACCCAAGATTTTAACTTTTACAAAATTTAGTTAATATAAGACTGTTGAGGATATAATGACATAAAAAGTTTTTGTTTTTTGCTGTGGCTGTGTAGCCCGTTTTTTCTTGCTGCTGCAGTGGCAAGATAGAGGCAAGCAGTTTGGAAAGAAACTAAAATTCTTAAGAGAAAGACACATGCACAAAATCATAGAAGTCAATTTTAATGAAGAATATATTATTTTTTTAAATGCAGAAATTGTTTATAATAAGAAGGAGGGTGGTGTGATTGCGGCTTCGTGGAGAAAGAGGTTTATTGTGGTTGTCTGTTTCCTTGTTGTTTAAGAAGCAATCATTACAAAACTTGGAAACTTTTATGGAAAAAATTATCTCTTTGTTGGGTGTTTAATAATTTTTTCTACATAATTTGACTCAAACATGGAGGGCAGAAGGACAAAAAATACTAATTTTTTCTTGACTCAAATTGTTTGTGGTACTACAAAGTAGTGATACAAGATTTATAAAAGTATTTATTTGTCTTCAAGCAGAATTTGTTTCTTAAAAAGTAACATGCAGTAGTATTTGATTTTTGTTAAAAGTTTTATTTGTAAACTAAAAGAAAAAGCAAAACTTTTTACGGCTTTTTAAGCTAAAATAAGTGCTTTGAAGGAAAATAGCATTTTAAAGTTTGCTTTGAAGTTTTAAGCCTTAAATGCAACATCAAGAAAGGCAAAAGGAAGATAAGAAAAAAAGGCTTAATCTTGTGACATGCGTTGTTTTATTGAAGAAAACATATTAGTTCTGTGGGTTATGTGTAAACTGCTTAGTCTTATATTTGCTATTGTTTGATTTTTTGTACTTTTTGTTAACGTCTTCAAGAAAGGAAGAGGTTATCACTTCGTCAGGATTCTTTTAAGTTTTTAAAGGTAAAACTTTATAATTTATTTGACGATTTTGAAAGTCCTGCTTACATTTCAAAGGATATGTTTGAATTTTGGTCCCATTTTCTTAAATTTTTGATAGGACCAAGGGAAGAGGTACCTCTAATGCAAAGTAATGGGTGGTTTTACATTAAGCGCTTTCTATTTTCAAATTTAAATAAACTAAAGTGTGTGTGAGATAGTATTTTAATATTCCCAAAGACCTCTCAATGCCATTATGTGTGGAATATAACAATTGTTCAAATATCTGGGGCAGCTTCCTTGGATGGCGCTCAATCAAGACATCCAATTTTCCACAATTCAATGGCCGCTATGGCTTGTGGCTTATTCGCTTAGACCTACACGACTTAAGAAAACCCCACAAGAAAAAATCTAACGGGGCATAATCTTGGTGGCAAGTCCACATCACGATCGGGCCCTAAAATTGCTGGTGCAGAATGTCCAATGTGGCATGAGCTGTATAGCACGTAGCGACGTCTTTTTCCTTGTTGTCCATATTAACCAATTCAGGCCAAAATCAGTTAATAGTCATCGACCTATACCGGTCGCCGTTGACGTAATGGCCTGAACGATATCGCCGCCAGACCAAAATCCACCACAAACGGTGACTTTTTCGTTATGCTCTTGGATCTCATTTAAATTGGTTTTGTGAAAAATTCGACAGTTTTGTATGTTGCCGTACCCATTCATTGATCGCTGAATAGGCCAAGCGCACTTGCTTTTCTCTTAAACATTATAATAATTCTTACCTTTCTTCTCCTGGGAAACACTACGGAAGGAGGTGCTTCTAGAGCGAATGATCAATATCAATTATGAATAATATTTCCATCAAAAAGCTGCTAATTGAGATTGTAATGGAAATTGCTCTTACGGCTGTTATATTCAAACTATAAGTGTGAATGAATCGAAAAAAGTTTTTTCTTTTATATATGAAATTTTCTTTTATATATGCATATATACCTGAAATGTTTAAAATGCATATCTCGATACATAAATTAATGTTATAAACTCTATGAAGTCAAGAAGTTTGTAAAAAATGCTGGAGCTCTTATGTATTTTAAATATAATTTTTCATTTTTATACAGCATCCTTTTTTATTTCATGTATTTCTTTGGCACTTAAGAAAAAGCTGTAAATCGTTTTTCATGGCAACCACTCGTGAGTAGGAAAAAGTAATAATCAAAAATAAGCATAAAGTACAATTTCGCATTTACTTCACGCACACACTTATACAAACTCGGTGAAGCACTTTTACATTTGCATTAGAAACGGAAATATAGTGACAAATATGCAAACAGTTTCAGTTTGAAAGGAAATGCATGTGGGTGGAGGTTTGGAAAAAATAAGAAAAAAAAAATAAATAATAATAAAATTAAATTATAGTAATAGAAATACAAATGTAAAATATATGAAATGCAAGGAACATCCTGTCTCTTTTTCATTTTCTATAAAAGCATTTTTATTATGATTTATAGCAAAGAATTTATAGCAACTTTTAGTATTTTGTTATATTTTTGTTAGATTGAAAAAAATCTGTGGTACTACAAATTCTGGTTAAATTATGAGGGAACTAAAATTACGCTGTAAAATAAAAGTTTCCAAAAAGTCATGAAAAGACTTATCCTTGCAGGATGTTCCACCGATTGGAAGCTGTATTCGCTATGTTGGGAAAAGTATTCTTTTTAAGTTTTTTTTATTTAGCTTAAATATATTTTTTTCCTAAAACGGATATAATATAAAAAAGAGCAGTTTTTTGCAAACCTCGAAATTTTTCATTTCGAATTGGATTTCGGTTTGTAGCGTTAAACATATTCAACTTTGAATTAAATACTTGATATAATAGATTTATTTGATTTTTAAGATTTGGAAGTATCACACTGAGGTAATTGATTTTTAGTCCCTTCCTCTCCATTGGAAATGGAGATAAGCTTCCACTTTGATGAGTGTAAGCCCCAATGGCTTTACATCGGCACAATTTTTTTAACAGCCTCTTTTATTTACTTAAAACTTCATAAAAACGTGCCCTTATTGTAATAAAATTTTATATTATTTATTTCATATACACACACATGCAAACACATATTTCTTTAATGAAGTTTTTAACTCACGTAATAAAGTAGACATACCATACATGCCTTGCGACAAAAACAAATTTATGTGGGTTTTCGTTACATCTTGCTTAAAATCAGTAACATATTTAATTTTCAACATGGTCTCATCTAAGGGATTAAGTTAGAATTTTGCCTCATACATCAGGTAAAAGAAAACATTATGATGTTACAACAAGGACTTATATTGGGGCTTTAAGTGAAGCCTTGAGTACAACGAAAGTTTTTTAATTAAGGAAAGTGGTCTTTTAATAGATATTAATAATATTCTTTTAATATTCCTGTTTATGAGGAGCACTTGAAGGTTTTGTAGCATAGGCTTCATTCATTCCCTCACATACTCTCAATGTATTATATAGAGGTTGCTCTGTTTAAAAAGGACTTTTATATTGGCCACGAAACATGCTTTATAATACAAAGGCTTAGGAAAATATTTAGACTGGCGGTAAATAAAATCCAATGAAATAGAGGCAGTACATGCTTGGCGATGGATTTTATTTTCTATCGTTTTAATTTATGGAAACCACAAGTAATAAAGCTAAAAAAAAACTAACTTTTCAATATGTCTTTGAAAAGTGGTGTTCTTTAAATTGCAGGAAAGCCCCATATTATATGTAAATCATTTCTTGCTTTTGCTCTTTTCGTTTTCATTTTTAAAAGGTGTGTCGACGTGACTTTTCGATCAATTTTTGATATCTTTCTGTTCAGTTTCGGTTGCAAGTATCAGCTCCTGAAGCCATTAATTTTTTTACCAGCATTCTCAATCACTTGGAATTGATGAAATTTTTATGAAGTATATATATTGCACACAAAATACAAAACAGTTACAATAAAAAATTGTTCGAAATTCCTTTTTTCTACAAGTCCGTTGGGATAATAAATCTTGAATGAACTTTCGAAAATTTCCTTTCCATCAGAGCCTTCTTTCTTTAAATGGAAAAATACCATTACGCCTGTTTTATTTTATTTGTGTCTCTTGTATAGAAGCAACAGTTTTTTGCTTCTCCTAAACCTTTTGGATTTGTTGAAATGTGATATAGAAAATACGATATAGAAAATGTGTCGTAATATATTTTCGATATAAATCAATCAAAAGCATAAGCTCTGTTTTATAATTTAAAAAAAAAAAAAAAATAATTGAAAACAACTAAGCGCTGAAAAGGATTTTGGAAAAAAATCGTCTAGTTAAAAAGCAACTAAAATGATTATGATTTCAAAATCGTATGTTTAAAATAGTCAGTGGTCTAGTTTGTAGTCTTATAAAGAACCTGGTTATACAAAGTCCTGAAAAGAGTTAGAAGCCTAGTCAGTCTACTAAAATGAAATATATCTGAAGTTAGCAAAGACTCTCTTTCTTAACTTTATTTCTTTTTTATTATTTCTAACTTAGTTTATTTGAAGCCCTCTTTTACTATTTAATTTTTTCCATTACACTCACGTTTTAATTCAATTCATTATAAGAAACGTAAAAACTTGAACACTAATGCCAACAATCCCTTTTATTGTTTAAAACTATTATCACATCTAATAAATCAAAACAAAAAAGTTTTCCACTCACATGTGTGTCATATATTAACAGAAAACTTTTTATCTTTGGCGGCATAAAGACATCCAACATGCGCTAAATGTGGGCACACATTTCACTGAGAGGCACACAATGGCTTGAGGCATTTATAGGATGCAAAATGGCCTATTATTATTGTTTGCAGAAACTTAGTTTGTATTGTTTGTTAAGAGAAGGAAAGCCCAGTGTAATCAAGCATAAAGTATAAAGTATATATGTTTAAGTCGTTCAGGAGGTACCATAAAATTGAAAGAACTATAACAAGAATTATTATTGAATTCGATGATGACTATTAAAATTTTCTTGGTAGACCTTCTCTTCATTTTAGTTACACTTAAAAAAGATATTTTTTCTTTTTGAGTTTTCAAAAATAATGCAAAACTATTTAATGCAGCTTTCCGATGATTTAATTTATCGTCCTTGTTAAACTTCTTAAACTTTGAAAAATAAAAGAAGAAACTAAATTTCAAGTGGAAACAAAAGATCCTGGGCAATAAATTTGCAAATTGAATTGCCTTTTGCTATTAGTTTTTAATTAATAATAAAATTTTTTTATATATTTAATTCATGGAAGAAAACAAAAAAAAAGGATTTCGAAAATACCACAGGAAAGCCGAAGTCTTTCTTTTATGGTTCTAAATAAAATCCCCCAAAAAAAAAACACATCCTGTCATGTACCGCTGAAAAAGTTGCACATGTTCAAAGGTTGAATGATACGAGTTTTTGCATGTTAGCGGTAACGTGGTAATACATTTTGTAAAGAAATTCGTAATACTAAGGGTTTTTGAGATATTGTGAAAAAGCTAAGAATTTTAAATCACGGAGGGCGCTGGAATCGACTTAAAAAACATATCTTTTACTCTATTTCAAAGGTTCTGTGGAAGGGAATGTATGTTACGTGAGAAACGCAAACATTACAAATTTTTTAATCAAATTATCTCGATAACCTTCAGCCTTACGAGAAAATTAATAAAATGTTTTTGTAGGCGCTTTTCTAACCTCTAAACAGCAGTAACTTTTAACGAAATATTCGCGAAAAACGTGTTGTGTGACTTTGACGCGATGTAACTTTTTTAGCGTCACACGGTTCAATGAGGACTTTTATGATGTTGTTAAAAAATGTAAATGCATGGTCCGCTTTTCCCTAATGTCTTATTATCTGAACTATCTAAGTTACGTAAGCAAAAAATATTGTCTTATAATTACTGGCTTTCTCTTTACAAAACTCTTCTATCCTTCCTTTTGCTAAAAATATATCAAACTCTCTGCAGAAAATACATTTTAAACAAAGAGGGGTTATCTCCCCTTCTCAAAAATATGATTGAAATTTTTTAACAATACAGTGTGTTTTAACTTAAATCTACTATAAACATTTGTTGTGGGTTTAGCTTTTAATACTTTGACATTTCGTAGGCGATAACCGAGTCCGTATGAACAAACGCCCAAAGCAATAACGTTAAAAGTAAAAATTAAGTAACTGCCAAAAATTTTCTTAATATTAATATTTTGAATCTTTGGGAATGATTTAATTTTCCTTTTGGAATTGTTTGATTTTGTAAAAATCTTAAATATTTTAAGCTTAATTTGTTTTCGTTTGCGAAAAAATTGGGACATATTTTTATAAATTTTTTATCCGGCTTCGCTCTCTAAAGTATTTTTGCATTGTCATCATTCGGACGGGAGCAGAGATCTTCTCCTGTTTTTGGAATCCCAGCTTTGCTTCCTAAAGCATTTTTACATTACCTGGAGTAGAACAAAATTAGGTTCGATAATTCATTTCATTTTCTTTGAGAATTATTTCATTAAATATTTTTGGAACTTTTTCGTAGGTCGTAATTCATTGAGAGTTATATCATTGGGAGTTATTTAGTTGGGCGTTATTTCATTTAGCCGCTAACCAACCCTTCCGTACAGTTTGGAAGACCAATAAAATAGATTTATATCGAATGTAAACTGTTTGTTTTCCAGCATGTGCTAAAACATTCTAAGTCCAATATGACTATATGCTTTGTAATTCTCATACATAATTCTCATATTGTGTTTGCGTTTTTTAATATAAACATACGAGGTTAAGGGCTTTTTGAAATTTGTTAAAGCTTAAGGCATAACAAATAAATAATTATCATTATATTTTAATAAATGCATACAAAAATCAAAAATGTTTGTTGTGGCTTTAGCTCTTCATATGCCGACATTTCATTGGTTGCTAAAACCAAATCGTCAGTGAAGTTTAAGCAGTTTGATAACATTCAACCTCGTATCTTTATGCCATACAAAACAAATACAATATGAGAATTTCAATATTGCATATGAATTATAACAAATACATAATCATAGTAGGCTTAGAATGTTTTTACACAAACAACACAACAAACAATTATACTCAAAATGACTCTATTTTATTTTTCTCTAAAAACCTATACAATTAAACGCCCGTTGGTCGTTAATGATTGTATTCAGTTAGGCAAAAATGAAAAATAAAATCTTTATTGTAAATACTTAATATTGAAATTTATTATTTGGGATATTCTCCCCAACTAATCGTTAGAAACAATTAGAGCTTTTGCTAAATGCATACAAAAATCAAAAATGTTTGTTGTGGCTTTAGCTCTTCATATGCCGACATTTCATTGGTTGCTAAAACCAAATCGTCAGTGAAGTTTAAGCAGTTTGATAACATTCAACCTCGTATCTTTATGCCATACAAAACAAATACAATATGAGAATTTCAATATTGCATATGAATTATAACAAATACATAATCATAGTAGGCTTAGAATGTTTTAACACAAACAACACAACAAACAATTATACTCAAAATGGGAGAATATCCCAAATAATAAATTTCAATATTAAGTATTATATTTTAATGAAATGTAAACTAAACTTGTTTATACATGATTATATACGTGATATGGTGAAAAATTATTATGCCATGATCAAATGTATTAATATTTACTATGGTAGAAATCATTATATTTACCTAATTTCGTTTTAATATGTTGTAGCATCGTAATATGATTTGAAATTTCAAGGTCCATCAACAAGGCATGAAAAAGGTTATGAGCTACGATTTTTAGTTTTCGGTTTTGCAACTCAATGGAAAAAGTAGATTTTTTAACCTTTATGGAAAAGGAAATAACCATGTTTTCCTTTCCTTACCAAATATTCCTTTCTAAGACTTAATAGAAGAGTAATGACGAATTAAGGTACTAAGATTCAATGAAGCTGGAATTTTCTTAGAAAATGATTATTAATTGCGTATATAATATTTAATATAGTCACACGTCAATGTGCAGTCAAAACTAAAAACAAATCTAAATCTCGCTTTCAATTCCTTTTTTGTCTATATTCTTTACTCAAGACTACTTCTTGGTTCTAGATTCCAGAATAAATTATTTCTATGGTTCTACTTAGAATATTCTTGTTTGTAAAATGTTGATTTCTTTTTTTGAATGCATGAACATTTCTCAGTATTTGCTTCAAATTATTATTTAAAGTCATTGCCATCTTTGGTAGAATCACAAAAACAAAGATTTTTGCTTTGCTAATGCAACACAAATACGCCGCAGGACAAGCAATTTCCTACAACTGTTTTTATTTTGTATTCGTACACTTTCATATCATGGTTGGAATCAGCAAAAGTCAAAGAGTATTGTGCATTAGTTTGACATCTTTCTCCATAAATAAAAGTCACACACAAACAAGCGCACACTTGGCTCTTAATAGCGAGTGCATACTACGCCCATCTCCCCCCCTCCCCTCTCCCTAACAATCGCCACGCATTTATATTTTGTAAAATATTATATTTTGATAACAAAGATGCAACCGTTGGTGCAATTCTATTGGAACTAGTGGCTCAAATGTAAGAGGAAGAGCTGCTGCAACTGTTTAATTCAAATTTGTTTTGAAATAAACAGCAGTTTGTAAAATAGAAATACAAATTTGTGACAGAAACAAATTGGCTTTAGAAAATTAGCTAAAAATACTGAATAGAAAAATATAAACACAAACAACAACAATTCAGTTACATGGATGTTGGCTTTTTACGAAAGAGTTCTTGTTTATCCAGACAATATTAAATACAAAAAATTAAATTTTTATAAGAAAGAGATTCCAATTTTTTTTCATCTAAATCAAATAAAAAATTGCAGGAAAAATATCGACTTTGATTTGATAAATCTCATCACTAATAGGCCAGAGTGGCAGCGAATTCACGACAGCTTCTGTTATGATACCAAATTATCGCCAAGAAAAAAGCCAAATTATTTTAAATTGACTTGCAAAATTTCAAACTAATTTTTTGCTGTTCCAAATCCAAGAGACTTGAATTTAATTTTTGTTAGTTAAAGTTTGTTTAACAAAAAGTTATTAATTAGCAAAAGTAATTCTTCGAAACTATGTGTATACATCCCTCTTTTATCTCGGGGAATTTGTTAAGAGTTTAAAAGAAGTTTTCTCGTTATTATTTTTTACTATTCCCTTAAGTCATTTGGCTATCTATCAATTGTCACATATGTGATGTCATATATTGCGTTCTAAGCTTCTTTTTTTGCAATAACAACACTTCAAATTTTTCTACAAAGTTCAACTAAAGTTTCACTTTTTTTTTGTGTAGTTTCAAAGAAAAGTTTTGATTTATAAATCGATTATTTGTCAAATTTGAAGCTGACAATATGAAACGAACGTTAAACTGAAAAAAGTACCAATTATTTTTGTGGCAAAAAAATCTGCAAGTACAAGGATGGAAGCAAATATCACTGTTCTTTAAAATTTATGATGTAGTATTAATTGTGAACAAGTCATAGAGCGATAGGAACCTCAAGAACATGAAATTATTGTTGATGTTTATTTAATAAATTTTCAGTTGTTTTAAGGCAGCGTAAATTTTACCGTTGTTTTCTTCGTATTACATATCCTCGAACAATTAGGCCTTTGGCTGAGCGCCATGTGAAAACTGGATCCACTACAGATGTCGCCAGAATTGGCCGGCCTCGTATCTCTCGGTCGATTAAAAACATCGCTGCTGTGGGCGACGTCGTCGGTATCTACTAACAACGAGAGGACAATGCACATAAAGAAAGATTTGAAAATTTTCCCCTAAAAAGTGCAAACTATTCACGACTTGTCTAAGACCGGACGGAATTTGTTTCCATAGATTTTTTCTATGGAAAAAATTTGAGTTACCAGAGGAAGTGTCCTAAGTGCTGCAGATTATTTAACTCGTTGACTTCCATGTCAGCCAACTGCGAGAGGTATATTATTTCCCATCAGCGATTAAGAGCTATTCGAGGGAGGGGTTAATATATTCGTGACTTTTTGAATGAAATACAGTTTTTTTTTGATAAAAAAGCATTATTTTCCTTTGAGCTCTATACTTTTTGTCCAACATTTCTCCATTTTTTATAGCTTCCAAAAATAATGTTTGTGGTGTTCATCAAAATACGTACTTGCTTTTGAGATGATTTCATTATTGGAGTCGAATCTCTCTCCGCTAATCTGTTTCCTCACGTTTGGAGACAAGAAATAGTCAGTCGAGACAAAATCCGGTGAAAAGGGGCGAATAAGGAAGCAATCCGTAGCCTAATTAATGCACTGTTCTGGTGAAGAAGAACTTTTCTTTTGCCCCAATTTGGTCGGTTTTTTCTTTAAATCTTATATAAATCGATCCAACAAGTTGGCACACTAATCTTCATTGATCGTTTTACCATTTTGAAGGTAGTCCATGAGTATTGTACCGCGTGCATTCCAAAAAATAATCGCCATGATTTCCTTGGGGTCTTCTTTGGCGCCCATTAATTCCGATATACCTACTGTTTTGGCTCTGTCGTATTGTGGTGCAGCTACGTCCACGATTGCGAAACGGCGCAACAATTTGTCGATATTGCGGTTGAACAACGCCAAACACTGATGCGTAGTAGTCACACGATAAAGTTTGTGGTCGACTGTGAGCAAATGCGGCAACCATCTTGCGAAAATCTTTCTAATACCCAAGTAATTATTCATAATTTAAACCACGGAGCCATAACATATGCCCATGGCTTCCACAGTCTTCGATCTGCCAACACTATATCGTCAATTTTTCCAATTGTTTCTAATGCAGAGACTTCACCTGGACGTCCAGAACGTTCATCATCTTCCGTGCTTGTACAACCACTACGGAATTCACTTTTTCTATTGAAATTAATGGTGTAAAATTCCCATAGCATTTATTAAGCTTAGCTTTAGAGCAGCTTTGCCCGCACTCGTAAATGGCTGAAAATAACCGTACCCCATACTTTCAACTCTTTTCCGAAATTTGTTTTAAGAGAAGGTCGGGTAGTGTGATTTTTAAATCTTGTTTTTGTCCTTATAGGCAGAAAGTTTCATCTATCGATGTCCGTTTGCCCGTCTGTGTGTGTTTGTGTGCCCATTTCGACGTGTGTGCGTATTTGACTTGCAATTTTCAAGGACTATAGATTTATGGCATAAAGCACTTTGCCATAAATTTTATTATTTCTTCAGTCCATTTTTAAAAAGTACTTTTAATTTATCGCAATCTGTCGCCATTTCATTAAAACAATAGTGTTAATTTTCCTCATTACAATTGAGCTTAAATATTGTTATTATGCAAATAATATTAATTATTAAGCTCCAACCAGGCGGCAGCAGATAGAAAGTTTCCAGCAAATGCCAGTTGCTTAATGAACAGAGACAAAGAAAAGGAAACAATAAAAATGTTAATTTTAATCAAAATGATAAGCAGCACCAACTGCATGTAAGAAGGACAGCTTAAAGACATATTAAAATATTAATTAAAGTTTTTAATTAATTTTAAAGAAAACTGTGCAAAACACAAGCATTTATTTTAAATAAATTGCGTAAGTCTAAAGGAAACGGAATTTTTTTAATGGCGGGTTACTCTTTTAACATGTGCAAATTTAATTAAAAAACATATTCCACACCTTTTTACATTGTATTTTTACTTATTTGTCAATTTTACGACCAAAGTATACTCGTACTCGTACATATTTATAAAAATATTTCAAAAGTTTTACAGGTATAAAGGAGAAACTAATAAAAATGCAAAAAAAAAAACATTTGTTTTTTATTATTATTTACTGGTGACACAAAATTTCAGCCGTGTAGATACACTAATAAAAAAATACTTTCAAAAATATTTTTATAAATGAACAGCAAAGGCAGGCAATGCAAATTAAATACAAGTACCGAAAGGATTTTTTTCGTTTGCAAGTGGAAACCATATAAATCCAGTCAACATGTTGTAACAATGGTGCAGGAATAAAATCAAACTGAACTAGAACTGTAGCAGCTTCCATTAAATGGCAGAGAGATAATGTCTTCACCGTTTGCCACCATTTGTTTCGTTATTTTGGTGTTCGAGTTGAGGCTTTTAAATTATTCGTAATTCCACTGTTGCAAAACTATCAGCTGTAGGAATAGTGTGGTGCGGCACATGGAATAAAAATTGTAGTATTGTCATGTTAAACAATTGACATTAAAACATTTCTGCTTGTTGCAGCAATGAAAATTAATTTATTTTTAAAACCTTTAACTTAATGATATGGAACATGTAAGACTTTTGTTTAAGGCCAGCCAGCATATAAAAAATTCTGCAAAATAGAAAATCTCTTCCAATGAACAAATCGTTTCTCTGAAGCATTAGCTTAAAAGGACAAACATCATCCATCAATTTATTCATATTACTCCGATTTCTTTACCTCTAATATGGTGTCTTATTTCCTTTAGTTATTTTTCTAAAGAAAAGAAAAGCATATTATTGACTTTATTATGATTTATGAGCAGGATTAAAGGAAATTATATGAACGCAAAAGAAAGAAAAAAAAAGGAGATTTCTCTTTCAAGGTACAACAAAAAATAGGATTAGTAACAGATTTTTTTATATACAAAAAAATATTTTAAATTTCATCAAGAAGAATTTCATTTAAAAGGTTTACATAATCTGCTAAATTTTAAAAATCTTAATAAAATAAAAAAATATAAAATATAAAATATAAAAAATATAAAGTACGTCATTCTTACCATTCTAGACATTTTCTTTTCTGAAAGAAGTGTAACATTTTGTTGATCAATTTCTAAAATGGGTATTTATTTCTACAACTGAATAAAATTAAATTCGCTTGCAGGACTGTGCACTTTTCCTTAATAACCCTGTGCCAGTTTTTCTCTAATTTTTTTTATAAAGGAAACGCTATTAGGTTGCATTGTTGTAGCCACCAGTTAGCGTGATCTATAACAGCAAACTTTTTGCCACAATTTGCGTTACAATCACAGCGACTGCGTGATCCAGTAACCAGTCTAACACAAATGACCAAACATGCTGCTCCATTTGTAACTATCGATGATTCAGAAGCTCTGGATGCTCTCGGCATGAAAATCCAGTGTGATCGATGGATTGAACACATCTATCATGTCGCTAAAGAAGGACTCAAGTGTCTGGAATTCTGAAAACGGTATAAGAGATGGATTTCAACTCTTATGTATGGAACGGTGCTTCAAAGTCTCTTTTGAAGCTACTTGACCGAGTACAATAGAGAACGAAGAAGTTTATCGGTGACAAAAGTGTAGCCAACTCTATTGACTCACTGGAGCAATGGCGAGATTTGGAAAGCAGTTCCTTTAAATGAACTACACGTTTTTCATTGAGAGCGCATCCATTCGTTGTCGATGTGCCAGCGATATGCATTACACATTACAAAGAGAATTAGTTCAATCGCTGAATAGTTCGTATGTAGAATAACCTGCCTGTAGGGGTCTTTCCAGACCTCTTTCAGCGTGTAAAGATCTAAATCGAAAATTCACAGACGCTACTCTCTCTATCTCCCTTCCAATAACTTTTTTTTAGTTCCAGCACAATGAATGCATTGTAGGCCATCCCCTGAGTGTTGATGTATTAATAAAAATAACATAACAAAGTTTGGGGGCTGTAATTCTCCGAGGTACCAAAGGGCAAAATCATTGCTCATGATGCCCAATCACTCAATTCCCCCCAAAATAATAGGTTTCGTACAGCCAGAAGCAATCATTAACGGCCTCTACTTTTATTTTTTCTTGTATGCACTGTCATTGCCCTATTATTGCAGGGATCCGATAGTGACATTCACGTTTTACGGAATATCGACATAAGGCCAAGGTCCAGAAATCCTCTTAGTTCCAACTCTACAGACAAAGCATAATGCAACACCTGCAGGGCAGGGAAAAGCAATGGCAGCTTCTAGCAACTAGCTCGCGGTGAAATCCAGAGTTGAAGCCAACTGCTTATACTTAGACAGATATGTCTAAGATTTAAGTGGGCACCTGCCACTACTTTCCAACTACCACGGTATTCTTTACACTCATCACCGCCACTGCCTACCCTCGTGTGGATTTCTGTGCTCCATATTTAAGGCCAATATGATAGTAACTTGTGTACAGGCTGCAAAACTATCATGGCTGCAGTACTAGAACTGTATAGCCTCCTACCACCCTAACGGGCCAGTCAGTAATCAGCCAACAAATTGTAACCATCAAGACTGCTTTGGCAAGGAGAAATACGGCAGTAGAAAAGATCCACCATCAACCGAATAGACCCACTCAATTAACCCAAGATTCTCTCCGATATTCGGGTTTAATTATAGTCACCACATGATCTACAGCCACTACATGATCCCCGTAGGGGTCTCAGTAGGGGGCTACTGATTACCATGCACCAGTCGTGTGCTTAACAGATATTATTGGATCCCAGGCTCCTGAAACCTAAATATCGGTGCGAGTAATATCCCTATTACACTAATGCAGGCAAGCCCGTCAAAACTTCCAATAAAGTCATGAAAATAGTAAGACTATGATTCGCTGTTATGGCCAATTCGGATCACACTCCTCCGAAGAGTGGTAGTACAGGCATAAAACTTGTTGGCTCTTTAGATGACAATAGGCTGGATACCCAAGTTCATTTATACCACTTTTTTTAATTTTGAAATTTCTGTGACCTTTCTAAAACTCATTTAGAAGGAACTTATTTTTAATTACGTATTAAGTGCTTTTATTAGCCTAAATAATGTGAGTTATTCAGCTTTTTTAGTTTCCAACTTACCAAGACTATCCTTTTGTAAAAACCATATTTCACTCACCCAAAAAATAAACCTTTTTCCAAGGATCGTAAAACACACAATGAAATTGTTAATAGCATCTTTTTCTATTAACACTTTCTAAAAGGGTTGCTAAAACTGCTTTTGTGGATTCTTGCCACTCACGTAAGGACCTTTCCTTATTTATGTTGAAATATTTATGTTCAAACATTAATATATGAAATATTTATGTATGAAATCAAATGAAAGGATTTAGTTTTGGACCCTCAACCGCACGTTTTGAATGTGTGGTTTTCCGAAAAGATATTAAATGCATACTCATGCACAACATTAGAAAATTAATAGAAGAATGTTTTGTTTAATGTGTCTATGAAAAACTAGTAAAAAAATTAAATTTAATTAAGGGAACCGTTTTTTTTTTGTTGCTCAAAAAGGAACAATATGAAATTTTTAAGAGAATTTGTATTAAATGGGTTAATAGAGAATTACATGAAGTTTACGTACTAATATGTGCTGAGTAACTTTAATTGGTTTCATTTCAATTGTATTATGGATCTAGATATAAAGGATTGTTAATCAATATTCGGGACTGAATTCAAATAAAGGATGTTTTTTGTCATGAATGGAAACTCGATGCTTGTGGTGATAATGGATAGTACAAATAAATGTTTCCTTCAAATGTCTTATATTTGTTTAATATCATTAAGAGGGACGGAGCAACGTCAGACCGTGGCGCATGGTGGTAAAATTATCAATTTAGTTGAACATTTGTTAAAAAAAACTTCTGTTCATATTACGGCAGAAACGACTTGGCCCCTGTCATAACAAGTAGTTGACAATATAAAAGCTGAATTGGCAGTTAAATTTATCAACTATCACTTGATCGACCATACGACTCTTCGACAATATCAGCAAATCACCCTCTACTGACTATTTCTAAAGTTTGTTTTTTGTTCTCATATTATTTTTTGTTGTCACAACGTTTTAAGAAATCTTAAATAATTTGGTGGATGTCAGACAAATGAAAATTTAATTTGTCAAGGATTTAAGTTTTTGAAAGTCTGAGGGTTTTTTTGCACCAACTCTCATCACTTCCCAGTCAGCATTGTCTAGGATATTTGATGAGGCATACTCGATTCGGAAATCGTTCAATAAACAATAGTAAAACCCAAACTTTTATAATTAGTTTGTGGAAGAGTTGTTTGAAAAGCCGCCCTAGAGAACACAATTTCCCAAAAAACATACAAAGTGAATGGAGCGAAGTTTTGTGCATGACTTAAAATAAAACTTGTACGAGTAAAGAATGTTCAGAGCTGGTATACACAAGGTACACACTTGAAGAACTTTCATCGTGCAACATCGTGCCTGTTTGTATGCTTTCGCTAACTCCAAATGTTACTGAATCTGCTACATCCTTGAATTTTTTTTTGCAATTGATATTATAATTGCTTTATCGAAATCCACTAGTTCTTTTTATTTAGGCGCATTTTGCAAAGTTTCAATATAGAGTTTCAAAATTATTCGCTACTATAATGAAAGCCTATAATAAGCTTTGATAATGATATAAGCTTTGGTAATAATATAAATGATAGTTTTTTCTCATTAGAAGAGGTGGAAGAGTAAGATTTATTGTATTATTGCATTTGTTTAATATGTTCCTTATTTATGGATTGAGGTATTTAACAGACCTGTAAAAAATCTCCTTAGAAATAGCATACAAATAAACCAACAAGATTTTCTACAAAAAAGGTCTTAATTACTTTTTAGACAGATATATTCACTTAGAAGTTATAAGCCATGTCCACCTAGTATAATCCTTTTTATTACTGTGTGACGTGGTTATATCTTTGACCTTAAGTCCGAACCGCTAAAAATATTAAATTTGAATTTGCTGCTAATGCTATTCAAAGGAGACGCTTGGGGGCTGTGGAATCGAAATTAGTTTTCTTTAAGGGAAGGGTCCCTCCCTATACACTTACCAAATATATGTTAAATTTTCATGTCCTTGAGGAATTGCTACATAAATTTTAAATCACTTTTAATCTGTTCTCACTCAGCAAACAACCCTCGTCTGCTCTAACTGCTGCTGTCTAGATTAATGCCCCAATTTATTTTTACTTGCTTAGTTTTATTTGTTTTTAGGTTAAACAAAATTTTGTGGTTGAGAAAAAATAAACTGCCAGACTAAATGAAACATTTTCAAGCCCAACTACTTTTTGTGCCTTTCAACATTTGCGAGTATGACCTTAAAAATAATAGATTGAAAATCAAGAGGCTTGTTATACAATTTACTATTTTTTTTTCTTTTTTCTACTGTTGAAAAATAAATATTTTTTTTTTCAAATTACATAAAAGGTTACACAATTCTCATTTCAAAGCCCAAAGACCATTTATTTTTGTAGCTATTAGTAATTTATGAAAAAAAAATTTTAATAAAATAAAACTAAGAGAAAACTTTGTATAGAAATTTTGCAACAATTTTTATAAATTACATAATATCAATCTAAATTTTTCAAAGAGTTCATAAATTTTGCTGAACTTAAATAAATCACAAAAACTACCGAAACTATTTATTATGTTTGCACAAATGGTAGTTTGAAAATGGAAAACATATACATGTATAGTATATACTGGGACGTTATATAAAAACAGTAAAACAGTAGAAATAATTAGAAATTTTGGCATTGTGAAGTTTACGTGGATAGAAAAAATAAAAATGAGGAAGGTGATCATGTTGCATATGCTTTATTGAACAACTTGCATCAAAAACATGGCTGTATACAATACTTCTAGCGTAAATGAGAGACGCTTTTTTGTTGCCTCGGAGCAAAGAAATTAAAAAAGCACTAATGTTTGGTCTGGTTCTGATCGGAACTACCCCAAATTTTTATTAAGTTAATGGGGCTCTAAGCTGCAAGTCCCGCTCAGTGATCTTTTTATATGTATTTAAGAATTTTATTTATTTTTTAAATTTTAAGGTCTCTTAAGATCGAAAAAATAAAATAAATTGATAAATTACTTTGCATGAATACAGTATTAGAACGTGTTGAACTAATTTAATATTATTTATTTAATCCTTAACAGGATATATTGTTGTTATTTCCAGCACTTTCCTGCATGCTGTTTTTCACTCTTGCTATTGTTTTAATATGAAATCCTTCACAAAAGCACATGCTTCTTTAAACAAAAGCATTCTAAAAGGTTCCTTCTAAACAATTTTTCTTTAATTTATTTGTAACAATTTCAGTGAACATGCAAGCATTTCGTAGCTAATATGAATTTTTTTCCAAAACATAAAATAATATTGAAAAAAAGAAAAAAAAAACGAAATAAAGTGGAGAGAAATAGCAAAATCCACATACAATTAGTTCAACATGCACATGCCACAGACGTGTTGTATTATTTTATTAAAGAATTTTGGCAATTACAAAAAAAAAAAAAATAATAATTAAGCAGAGTTTTTAATTAAAGTTTCTATAAAAATAGAAATGAGTTTTATTGTTAATACAATTTATCCAAAATAACAATAATAATAATAATTATAGTAATAATAATAATAAAAATTATAGTAATAATAAAAAAGTATTAATTTTTGTTGTTGGAATTTGTGATGAGTTACTGGTTAATATCCAACATATCACAACAACAAAATTTTTAAAAGCAATTAGGGAGTATAATTCAAATAATTTTAATAAATATTATTAATAAAAATAATTAAAAAATATTAATTTGGGAAATTACCTCGATAAATTTTTTTTTATTTTAATGTAAATAACAAAATATTTTTTTATTGTGGGTTTAGCTGTCTATATGCCTGCATTTTGTTATGCCAACTTATCAGAAAAATGGTGGAATACAAGCCAGTAGCCAGCTAAATAAAAGTAAAGGATGGTCCAACTATAATGCACGATGATAATTTCTCGCGCAAAAGAGCCAGTGTTTCGTTGGCTGTGTGGCAAGTGGCGTCATCCTAATGTAACCAGTATCGTCCAGGTCCATATCCTCAATTTCTGGCCACAAGAAGGCCATTATCGTCTTGACCTCATGACTCGTGGATTCTCATTTGCCCAAATGCCACATTTGTGCTTGTTAACGATTCCACTGAGGTGAAAGTGTGCCTCGTCGCTGAAGATTATTTTCTTTGTAAAGTCACTATTCACTTGCGCCTGTTCAACAATCTTAACGCGCTGCTCAATTGTGTACCTCTCCATGCTTGAATTTGTTGTCAAATACTGAAACAAAGAAATGTCAGATCTCCAATGACAAGTTTTGACAAAAAGTTCCTACTTGTTCGAATCAAATTGACGATGTTAACAATCAAAGACCAAATCCATCTTGTAGTAATGAGAAATCTGATAAGTTCATCTAGACTGATCCCCGATAGGTCGTCCAATAAATGGTTGTCTAGAACTCTATGTCCTGAAGAATACCACAATGGTTATTGGCTTTGCGATGCAAAACCAGCTCTTCCTTATCTGCTTCACCACAGCTACGACAGAGCGCATTGCAGGGGATTCATAGCGTCATAGCGTGTCTGTCTAGCGTTCAGCGACCTGTTAGCTTTGCGATGAGTCTGAAGATATCGCTACTGTCCTTGTTGATTGGTTGAGTCCAGCGTTTGTTGTCTTAATATGGCCTCATTTCATTTGCGATCTTGTAAGTCTCCAATTTGAACTATCTGTTTTCAGCTCTCTGACGATAGAACCTGAAGATAATTTTCCCAATAGAATTGAGCGATATTGCCTCAGTGGAACCAGCCCGGACCAATTTTTCAGTCCCTTCATTATAAGGAATGACACTGTGTGGAGGGTTTGAAATACCATTGGTTGCGGCTTTGTGTCACAATCGAAATAGTACATCCTTACACTGGCTAACGCGAAAGTCAAGCCCAGCAGGGGTAACGTAAAGTGTGAAGGTGATTTTAAGTTGCTCCCAAATCCGTTTAACCGTAAGTCTTGAAGCGCTTTATTTGGAAATGGTCATCACATAAAGATCAGTCGGATCAAAGTCCGATAAAATAAGGGTATAGTTCATAAAGGGCCTATAATAGCGATGCAAGTAAGTCTTTGGGTCCTATATATTTTTTTCCTTGAAGTAATCCTCCATACCATTGATCCATTGGTAAAATTGGATGGAAACCCTCAGGCATACCCATCTCAATTTTTTTTGAGAGAAGTTACACTCAGATAATTAATGCCTACTACTAATTTAAGGTGTTGCTTCTGTTTTACAACTCAGCTGTTCCGCTTTGTTTATTATTTTTTATAGCTGAGTTGCAGCGTCTCTAGTGTCAAGTAGACGCATCAAGTTTCTTAAGCTGTATGTGTATTGCCATTTTTATTAACTGTTTTACTTCGCCAACGTTCCTGCTAACATTACCGACGAAGGAGGTCACTTTGACGGAAACATTAGCGTAGAAGAGTATCCAATCGATGTTACTGTTATAAATAGTCCAACAACAATTATTACAACGCCACAATTCATGATGTTAATTTATTGTATTGACTTGTCTTGAACAGGGATCGAACCCAGGTTCTCTGTCATGAATTGTTTTGTAGTCGACGCGGTTACTACTTTAGCCAACAGCACCCTCATTTATGGGTTAATTACCGAACTTCTTGCTAAATATGTCATAGACAAACAAGCGTAGTCCTGTGGACCTTGTTTTGCACGTTCAGCCTCCATAATAATTTCGGGTCCAGAATAACACTTAGAAATTCCTTCCGCCTCTTGAAGTTATTATGGTCAAATTACAATAATATCAAAATTAGAGACGTTGCAAAAAAAGTCTTATTATTGGAGCAAAACGTACTGGAAACATAAGTAAAATCATAACAATAACAATAATACTACATACAGATATCTTGTTAAAACAACGTTTATTAAAGTTCTTTCAAGTTTCTATCTCTTCAATATAAAATATATTTCTCTTGCAAGTAATTGCCTTAGAAAACTTTATCATTCGTAAAAAGTACTGGCTACTTGCAGCACTTAAAATTTTAAGTGCTGCTTATTGCAGAAAATTTAATATTGCCAGCAACAATTTTCAAGTCACGTAATTTATTCTGTTGTTATTATAAAAGTTTCTTTGTTAATAAATATCAAATATTATTTACATTTTTGGCAATATCTGAGCTACAACATATGCTTAAAAATAAGTTCTTTTATACTGAAAGTTTGCATACAAATTTCAAACAATCTTTTCTATAAAAAAAAGCATATGAAGAACATATGAATAACGTTTTTTAGAGACAATTTACCAAATAATATTTACCAGAAATTGTTAGAAAATATGCGATAAAGTATATCTGTGTCTAAGGAAATATTTAGCAAAAATAAAACTCAATATGAAAAAGTTAAGATTAAGAAAAACCATTTTCGATTGCTATGAAAATACATCAAATAAATATTAAAGAAAATAGAAGTAAATAACAAGACAGTGGGTTAAGCGAATTAAAAAAAATAACTAATAAATAATCAAAGAGATCGGTAGATTGTTTTCAATTAAAATTTATAATAAAATATTTTACGAGTATGATTCTCAAGGAAAATGATACTCAAAGATTATTGAAATATCGACAATTACAAATAAAACTTTTTAAATGTTAGTTAGAATTCTTAATATTGAAATTTATTATTTGGGATATTCCCCCCAACTAATCGTTAAAACAATTACAGCTTTTGCAAAATGCATTTTTTTGTGTAGCGATCAATGAAATATCGGCATATGAAGAGCTAAAGCCACAACAAACAATACAGTTAGTTAGAGTTATTCAAAATAGGATATAGTTTTAAAAAAATACCATGTTAAAACTTTGTTGTTGTTTACTGGACTTGCATTTTTTTTTTTAATTTTTTACATCAATCTTGTTTGAAGGTTTTTCTTTAAAAACTTAGTAATAAAAATTTCAATCTTGTTTTACAATTTTAAGAACATAAAAACGTGTGTAAGATCAAGTACTTGCTTATTTTTTACATCTTCTTTTGACAAACTTTAAGCAAAATTATTGTTAAGAGCAGGGCTGCCAGAAAAATTTGTGGAAAAATCGTCAATTTGCTGAGAAAAAATAAAAAAATCGTCTTTTTTGTGTTTGAAAATCGTCAAAAAATCGGGCAACTTGTAAAAATGTAATTTTTAAACACTTTTTTATTATTATTAAAAAACAATAGGACAAAAAGCTATTAAAAAAAGCTATTAAATATTTTTATACACTTTTATTTTTATTAAAAAGCAATAAAACAAGAACTTAACAATTCAATCCCACATATCCACAAATATTTAATTGTATCGTATAGATACAAACATATATACAAAAATAAAAATTTATGATGTACTTAAAAGCGTTACAAATAAATATCTGAACTTAACATTTTTATTAAGTCATGTTTAATTACAATATTATAACAATTTGAATTATTTATTTTTAAATAGTCTTTGGAATAAAGGATATCTTCAACCGAGTCATTTTCACATACATACATTTATGTACGACCGTGAACTTTTTCGCCTTGCCTTTTTTCTTTACTTTTGTATGGTTTATCTTTTTTGAAGCAATATGGTAGTAAATGCCCACAACATAACAAATGATAAACACATTATTAACATAAAGAAATGCTTTAAAGCTGTCACTGTTCAAAGGACTAAAATCGTCAAATTTTTTAAAAAAATCGTCAAATCGTCAATATGCCAATTTTGAAAGTAAAATCGTCAAAATGACGATAAATCGTCAAATCTGGCAGCCGTGGTTAAGAGTCATTTTCTATTTTGTAAATAAAGTAGAATTAAAATTAATCATAAGCTTTAAAGTATAGAAAGAAAACAAACGAATAAAAAAACAACAAGAAAATATAGATTTGATAGATTTATTAAAGCAGATTTTTATTCAATTAATATAAATGGCTCTGAGCTGAATGAAAAATCTTTCAGATCAAACCAAATACACAAACTTGGAGCTTTAAAGAAAATTCAAACCAGAAAATGACAATGACTCACTCTTTAGTACATCGCAACATGTATGAAGTTGTGTAAAATTTAAAGTCACACTTAAACCAAAATTTTCATGAAAATTTTACAAGTTACTCATACGTGTATTTAAGTGTTTTTTTATGATCAGAATATCAAAGCAGTCATTAATTGTTATTTGCTGAAAATTTATAAATTTTTGTATTATCAACGTTGTAGTAGAAGCTGAAGAATTATATTTGGTCTTATATATGTTCTATGACATAAGCACTAGGCATACCTCTACACCATTAATTATCATGCCATATTAAAGAAAAAGAAATTCTAAACAAAATATTTTATTTTTTAAGGTCAATAATTGATTTAGACAATTTTTTAGTTTTTATTAACTTATACTTAATATAAGCTTATTAATTATTTAATATTCGTTTATAATCCACTTGAAATATGTAACAGTGACCTTTCTCCAAGTTAGTATTGGAAAAAAGCTAATCGAAAAAAGATGATCTAGTCTATATGCAACTTTCACTATTGCTTAATCCAGTTTTCTGAAATTTAGAAATATTTTTATACCAGGCGGTAATTAAAATATTTGATTTGATTTTACTTAATGAAAAAACTTACTTCAAATACCAAAAGCTGAACAAAACAATTTAATTAATCACGTTTTCTATTATCTACCATTTCCATATAGCATTAATGAAGCTTTCTTTAAGCAAAAGAGCTAATCATTGTTAGAGTGGCAATATTAGTTTTTAGCTTCTTCTATGTACTTACCTGGCTACTCCTGGTATCCACTTATCAAAAATAATAATTAAAAATATGCAAGAAAATTGCCTAAATAATTGTCTAATTTCGTAAGCCTGCTTTTTAAAAGTAAAGGAAACTTTCACAGAATTGTATTTTAACGATTTAAATTTTTGTCATATAATTTGAAATTATTAACATATTTCATTTGTGCAAAAAAAGAAAAAAAAATTAAACCTTGATTGTCAAAGCCATGTTTTATCTCTTAAAAATAAACAAGAATTAAAATTAATCATACGTCACAGTGTGCAGTTTTTGTTGAAGTATGTTTTTTTCATTATATTCATGGCCAGTAACAAATAAATTATATTTGTTGCTAGAAAGTTATTAAGCTCGAAATTATTTACTTTATGCAGAATTCTGTTCTACTCAGAAATTTTATAATTACAACTAATCATATGAATAAGAAATCCAATAATTCTATGCAAAAGAGAAAACTTTAATCGAGAAGGCTACGAAACGGACGTAATTACAAAAAAAGGAATATATGTATATGTGGTAACCATCGGGAGGCCACTTTGTCTCTCCAATTTGTATTTAAATTTCTATGGTACTGCAAACATATACTTTAAAAATAAAAAAATAAAAATACTCTCAAAATCGGTCTATATATGGGGGACTAACGCGATAATCAATATTTTGACCTGTCCAGTTCACAAATTTTAGGGTTATGCGCTTATAAACATTAAAAATAATTTAGATGAATTAATAACTTCCAGCCAGCTCAATAACCAAGTATAAAAAGTAATCATACCCACAATTTGTTTAAATCGTTTTTGTCGTTTATGGCCAATATTAATAAAAAAATAGATTTGCTACCACACAATTATTATTATAAACAATTTTGTTATACCTAAACATGTTATAATTGCAATTAATCATACGCTGCGACACTTAAAATAAAATGGCTACGAATCCACATTAATCATACGTCACCCTGTATTTTAATATTTTTTATTATTTAAAACCGCAAAATTATTTATTGCCATAAAATTATTTACTAAATTCAGAAAACATTAATGATATTAATCGAAATATAAAATATTAAAATAACAAAGTTAAAATTTCTTATTATTAAGCGCAAAAAAATTCATGCTGTACAGGACACAAAACTCTGTACTATTGATTACAAAATACCCAAGAACTAAAACTATTTAAGTGCCATTTGAATTAAAATTTAAAAGAAAATCGCCAAAAATAATTAAAATTTAATATTCAAACTAGAAATTAATACAAAGTGAGCCAAAACTCTTTGATTATCTCAACTGGAATTTGAATCATTCGGGATTCTCATTTTCCGATTGTGTTCACCGGACGATAGGATAAATTACTAATTCACTTTATGCACTTTCATTAGAGTGGAAACTATATTTAAAACTAACACGAAAGATGTCAGTCAATAGATAACATTTTTTGAAATATTTGTGATCTAAGCATAAATTTTGTAACGTCACACTGTGCCTGTAATATACTCGTACATTGAAACTTCTTCATGGGGCTTAGTTCGATTGCTTTTATTTCTTATTTGGTTTATCAGTTGCAGGTATGCAAATACTTTACTATTTTCCAGTTATAAATTAAAATAAATATATAGCAAAAATAAAAATCCAAATACATATTATAATGTAAACATAAAAGGGGGTAAAAAATTATTAATAATAAAACACAATACTGTGGCATTCAGTTTAAATATATGCATTTGAATGAGAAAAATTGCAAAAATAAAAAAATAATTGATTTGTTTAATTTATAATTATAAAAAATACGAAAAAAATATATATAAAATAGTTTGAAAATAAATAAATAAATCTGAGTACAAATATTATTGAAACTTTAAACGCAAAAAAAATCCTCATTCCTTGTTGGAAAATTTCCATTTTCATTGCATATTCAACCAACTACTCCTACTCATTACTTTGCAGTTCTCAAAATGCACTTGTACATTTTCCGAGGATTAACAAATACTAAAAACGTCACCATAGATTTCTTTTGGGTGCCACTGCCGGCCAATATCGCACATGTATTTTATTGCAATCCAAATATTTATGTTCTTATATCACACTGACACTTTATTTCTTTAAATATTATGAAATGTTAATATAAAACACATTGTTTCATTTAATTTCTAAATACCTTTCGAAATTCGTTCGCATATTTTTCATTGCTCATGCGAAAATTTCAAATTATTTAAAATTTTTGCATGTTTTTTCCAGTAATAAAGGAAATTCTTTCCCGCTGACAAAAATGCAAACATATAGTTTATTTTTTTGTTACTTTACTACATATTACAAGAAAAAAAAAAGAACGACAACTTTGTACAAATTCCAAAGCAAACATGAATTGCAATTTCAACATTTAACATTATTTGCAGGAATCATTTATAAAAAGTCAGTAAATAAATAGTGAAAAAAAATATTTGTAAAAGTTGTAGTACTTTTTTTAAAGCATCCATATCCAAAGAAAATAAGAATTTTACAAAACTTGCATAGAAACTCGTGTATAAAACAGGAAAAAATTTTCTTAAATGAACTTTATAGGAATCTGTTTAAGAATAAAATAAAACATTGACCCTTCCATACAGTATATTCATTCATAAATTTTTTTTTACCTTTTTCTGGTAAATAAATAATAAAGTTCATTTTATTATATTATATACATATTGTAGGCGTAGCTAAGGAAATTTCTAGAGGGGATTCGCGTCCCTGAGAATTTTTCTAGGTAAAACTACAATCCTTTAAGGAAGAGGAAAACGAAGAAGGAACTAATTATAGGGGTACTTGGCTAACCCCAGAAATACCTTTCTGCACCCATGAGACTGAACACTGCTTTTACCAAGAGGCATCTATCAGTTGACTCCTATCAAAATTTTAACAAAATAACAAACAAGTGTCATTTAGTTTTGTGTTTGACAGCTATTTAAAGCGGACCACCACTTGATTTGAAGGGAAAATGAAAAAATGGAAAGCGAAAGGCTAAGCTTGATAAATACTGTAGGAACTCAGCACCATCACTTTCAATGGTAAAAAAGTGGTTTACTGAATTTCGTTATGGCCGTATAAGCACGTAAGGTGCCCAGTTGAGGTCTATACATCAGAAAAAATGGGAAAATTAACGATATAGTATTGACCAATCGAAGATTGTGGAAGCCATTGACATATCACATGGCTAAGTGGCTCGAATTTTGAATGATAACTTGGAATTAGAATGCTTTCCGCAAGAAATGTGCCGCTTTTGCTCAACGTCGACCACAAACGTAGTCGTGTGACAACTTCGCAGGAGTGGCCGTTATTCAACTGAAATATGAGCGAGTTTTTACGCTGTGGGAATCCAGGATGAAATGTGGATCCACCACAACACAACAGATACCAAACAGCAGTGTAAACAGTGGTTTTCTCGGGATGAATGGAGGCTAAAGAATTCCAAAATGGGATTTTGAGCCAATAATTTTATGGCGACCTTTTTTTTTGGGATACACGCTGTCTAATCCACATTGGCTACCTTCAAAAGGGTAAAACAAGCAGCGGCGAGTCTTATGCCACCTTATCGGTTTGCATTAATGAGGATTCGAAAAACGGAAACATTTGTTGGCCAAGAGACAAATTCCTTTCTACCAGTACAATGCAAAGGTACATACATGTGCAGTTTCCATATCAAAAATTTCATTAATTAGGATACGAATTGCTCCATTATCTATCCTATTCTACATATTTATCACCGAGGCATTACTTCTTGTTTCCAAATCTGATGAAATGAATCGACAAGTTATTTTTTTGTTTTTTGTTTTGGAAGAGATGAAAAATTGGAGAAACGTTGGATAATGTGTGTATGATTTTTTTAAATCCAAAAACCTGTGTTTCATTCGAAAGGCTACGCATTCATTGAGACTTCCTCGTACGCGCATAAAAGTGAAATTACTTTTAGAATATCAAATGACTCATGACCACGATAACATTGAGAATGAAAAATCGTAATAGTATAAGCTTTACCATCTCTGTTTGCTATTGCAAATACTTATATGTATGAAAAAAATTTTTTGCTATAATTTTAAGTCTTGCAGAAATCGATTCATGCATTTTCCTGGTCTAGGAAACTGTAGTATATATCCTAAACTTGCTGAATCTATAAAGTTGGCTAATATTTATATGTCAGTTTTCGTTATAGTACAAAGTGCAAAGATTAAAATCGAATTGCCACAGACCCTAACACATCTTTCTCTCTTCCCATAAACTATTTTCCTTGTGGCAGCACAATGAAACACATGAGTTGGGGTCATCCCATGAGTGTTGGCCCATTAATAAAAAATAGCAAATTGTTTATCTTAACTTTTCCTGATATTATATTATAAATTCAAGGTTCTAAAATATGTTCTAAAATATGAATTAAACAACCATGTAAGGACTATATGATGGCCCAGTTTGTTTGCTACGATTATTTTACTCGTTCGTTTTTTTTAAACAGACTTAAGCTTTTAATGCTGCTACAACTTGTTTGCTAAGCACTTGATCCTTTTATTCGCTTGACAACTTAACATTTTCTTGCACATTAACACTGTTTTACATAAAAAGATAATAAAGCTTGTTCTTGAGTAGGAAATCTTCTTTTCTTACTGCCTTTTGTAGGAATATATTTAAGATAACCAGGTAGTACGAGATTGTGGTTTACTTTAATAGGTATTAAAATAAACACATGGGAGTATTTGCTTAAATAGAAAATACATGCAACCTTTTGTCTCCCCATTATACTAAACAGCATTTAGATTTTTTTTTACATTTTTAAAAGAGTTTATATCTTTTGCGAATTAAATCTAAAGCGATAATTTTTTTTACATCCACATCAATTAAGCAAAAAAAAAAAATCTTTTTTTGTATAAAATTTTATGCTGAAGCTTAAGGATTATTAAAATACATGCAAATTGAAATCAATTGATTTGATTTAAGCTTTACAAAGCCAAAGACTACCACAAACATGTACCAATTATGTGCAGTCACTTCACACACACTGCATCAGGAAGCAGTCCTTCCTTTATTTATTCATTTAGCCAAAGTGTTATTATTTTACCGCCACTAAATAAACACTAGTGACAAATATTTTAGGTCAATACAATTTTATTGTTGTGTTCTTTATAGTGTTTTCGTGTGTATGTAATTTGGTATCTAAATCCTCTTGTTATTCTATGATTTTGTCAATAATTTGCATATCAAAGTGTTGCAAATTCAAACTTTGAATTAATCAAACCCACTGGGCAAAATTACATTGCATTTGAAAGTCTTTGGCAAAACTAATAGAGATTTAGTGGGAGCTAAATATTAAACTAAAAGTGTATATTGAATGCAAAAGCTAAATGTGTTGCAGAAATGTAGTTCAATTTGTTAATGTTGATTAATTAAAGGGGAACTAAGTCGGCTTTCAAACTTCAATAAGTTATTTTATTGTTTTAACATATTCCAGTTGAAACACTTTAATTTCGTGCATTTAAGAAGAAGTATTTACAATAAAATTGAAAATAATATATAGTTCAAGCAGAAAGATATAGACTTTTATTACGCACGATATGAGTATTCATTTATTTTGTCCTTAAGAATTATTTAACTTCCTTATAGATAGAGTAAATTCGTATATATATTTTGTCTAAAAACTTGTGCAGGATGATAGATATTGTTGTGAGTTTTTAGTGAACTTGTAGCATCATTCACACTGCCTGCAGAGGGTGTGCGATGGATCCATTTGACACCGTAATCTAATTGTTTCAAAAATAGTATCGCTCTCTTCCATATTTCTGTCAAAGCCTGTGGTTTTTCCAGCTCGATGGTGGAAACAGAGTCTATAACGATATTTGATGTACATGTTCTATTGTTATCTTGAAGCGACAAGGAGCGTAGGTCTCTTGATAAATTACCTATCACTGCTTATGCAAAGCTCTCCACACAAAGCTTTTTTACGAAAACGTGCTACATCTCGGTTGATGAATTGAACATTGTTCTCCGTAGTGATATATCTCCATATAGCAGACAATTTAAGATCAGTCATGACATTGCTAAGTCGACTCTTTATCTACAAATTGCAAGTTCCTCGGTGATATTAAGACTCCCCCGTTATTATCAGCATTATCGAATGATCTTGGTGGCATATTTGATAGTTTTTCAAATATGTCCTGATTAGAAAGAATTTTTTTGTTTGTAATTGGACCACTATTCAAAATATCACTATAGCTTATACAGTGCATTGTTCTAGTACTAAAAAAAATAGATTTTTGAATCCAAAATAAAGAGAGTAATACTTGCGGTCATTGAATTTTGGAATTGAAACTTTTCAGGCTGGGAGTGGCAGGAAAGAACTCAGCAGGATGTTTATTGCATATACGATTAAAAAACGAATTTTCTCTGCAATGCGTAATGGCATTCACTAGCACATCGGCTATAAATGAATGTGCTTTTAATGAAGAACGTGTGGTTAAAAAAAAACACATCGGGTGGCAGGAACAAGTTCCCTTGACTACTTGATTACTTCAACGAAGGGAATTATACATGAGTGTTTTTGTCCAGCTTTAAATAATATTTTTTAAATAATATTTAACACAGCGTCTGGGTAAAAGTTTTACCGAATTATCATAGTTTAAATTCTTAAGTTTTTCTTTGTTTTCTGAATGACTTTTATAATTTTTCTGATTTGAAAAAATTTGAATAGATTTTTATAATTTTTTTTTTAATAATCATTCTATTATTCAATACTTTCTGACTGAATCGCTTCAATTAATATTTCGCCTGATCGGGTTAATTTTTTAAGTGTTTTACAATAAGTGATTCACTCTTCAATATTTTCTAATTAAACCCCATAACTTTTTAACGTAGTCTAAATACAAGAGTTAGTTTTATCGTTTTTAAGTTTTAAATAACAAACTTTAATTTCCCAAATATTCCCAATGAATTAGTTAAATTTTTAATAATAATTTCCTATTATTAAAAACGACATAAGTTTTTCTATAAAATCTAAACTAGGCAGTTGACTTTTCAAAGTATGCTTAATGAAGCGGTTCATTAATAACCGATTCACTTAATCAATTTTCAAATTATTTTCAATAAACCTATCCATTTTCTCAAGTATGTACTCTAAATGAACCAGTTCATTTTATGTAATTTTAATAAATTATTCAATTTCGTAATGCGTTCGGAATATTTCAAGTGGACTAGTTGATAAATTGTATTGATTTTTCAAACTATTAAAACAAACAATTTTATTTTCTGCTGCACCCCAAATGTTGTAAATGAATTTCAAAATATTCTAAATAGAATGCTTTATTTTCGATTTCACTTTCCAAAATTTTATAATGAACCCGATTTATTGAAATCATATTCTGTTTTAACCCGTTAACCGGTTTATTTTGCGGTTATTCAACTTCGTAGACTAGTAGGTAGTGTACTAGACTCGTAGTGCGAAGGTCCCAGGTTCGAATCCTGCCGCAGAACTCTGGCAGTTTGTGTCTGATAATTAAAAGGGAGCGCACAACAAGCCTTCACTGGCTTAAGTGTATGTCGTATGACATGGGCTATCACACCCCTCCAATCAACCTAACCTAAGCTAACCTTTTTCAACTTATAAAATAGAGTTCGTTTATAATGACTTATCGCCACCAATAACGAAAAGCTTTTCCGATACCAAGAATTTGGTTAAATATATCGTATGTATTATTCTGTTTAGTTGTTGTAGCAATATTTTGGTCTGGTAACGAACAAGAGGAAGTTGCAAACATTTTTGTCGGTTTTCTAAGCCGTTAAAATTATTATTTATCCTTATAAGACACGGCGGTAAAAATAATTGAAAATTAGTGAAACCCCTTGGTAGATAGACATCCATAAAGATAATAAATAAATGTAATCGAGTTCAATATTGTTTACATGTATTTAAAAGAAGAAAAAATATATTCTTCGGTTATAAGGAACAATATTGTCTGAAGACATTGGGTTTATTATAATCGAGCTTCTTTGTGTTCAAAGGAACCGGTGGAGCTGCTGGTTGTTTTTTGATTTTTAAATTGAAGTCTCTTTTGTGTCGCTTCGTATTATACAGATACGCCGTCATGAGTATAATACATTATATCGATAAGTCAGTCATATAAGACATTAATTTATCGTCATATAGAGTTATGTATGTCCAGTTAAGACAACCGTATGATTTTCACTAATTTCAATATAAATTTCATTTAGTTCAAAAGCATCCTTTACCATAGTTCCGCTGTCTGGCTGCCTATCAAAAGGCAGCTTATCAAAAACAATCTAATACCGAATATTATGCTTTTCTATAAAAAATTCCCTGGTCTTATGAGGATTTATTCCCAAATGGATTTATAATCAATCATCCTCCTAAGTTTTTCTACTGATTTAATACTTTTTGTTACGTTCTTAAAACCAATCTTCCTTAACAAATTCCTTTATTATCCTTTAATTCACGACCAAGGTTGTCACAATGGCTGTCAAGATGGCTTTTTTTAACATTTAAATGTAATGCCTCTCTTTTATTGATTTTAGTAAAAATTCACAAACAAAAAATTACATTAAAAAAAATATGTCTGGCAGCTGCTCTCAGAAAATTAAACACTCACGTTTTAGGTCAGGCAAACTGTGCTTGTCTTCACTCCGAAACGTAATATGATTTATGCATATGGCTTATTGAATTCTTCGAAACTTTCGAATTTGTCTTGACATGCAACTCTTCTTGTGGTGGTGGCCTTGTTTAGGAATTCATGATGGCTGTCAGCTTGATCTATAATAATTTTAAAGTTTGTAAACATTTTTATTTATGAACAATTGAGTCCAAGTAATATTAACGCTCCTTTTTGAAAGTAAGGAGAGAAATTAAAATGTTTAATGAAAGCTTAGCGCCTAGTTGTTGTTTTTATTATCATAATTGGCTGCCGTTGGCTTTAAGACTGCTTTACTTTTTTGAAATTTAGTGCCACTTTCCCACTTCAATTCTTTTGGTTCAGCTTGAACAATCAAACGTGGCATATTTACAAAATAAATTATTACTTTTTTCTTTGAATGAAGTGACGTGACAAATTTTGACAAATAAGTTTTAATTTTTTGCTTGTAATATTTTAAAATAAAATTGTCTAAATCACTTAAGTTGCGACAAAGATGAGCCTGCGAGTATATTTCAATTTATGCTTAAAAGTAAGTTTGTATAGGATCCTGATATTTATTTGTGAATCTTTTTTATATCCGCTTGGCTGTTTTGTTGTTTTTTTTTAGGGAAAGCTATTCATTTGAATTTTTTGATTTTAAAATACAAAAAAAGTAAGTTTTTTCTTATACACTTTGGGCTGCTCATTGCGACTTATATGTATAATCTTTAATATTATTTACAATTTTTTTAAAGTATTTCTTTTTTTTAATAAAATTTTGCCATTTAACTCCATTATTTCCCCATTGCTTTGCCATGGAAAATCTTTATTAAAATTTTTTGCCAAGCCAAGCTATAATAAAATCTTTCCCCTGCTGTATGCCCTCAGTTGTGGCATCAATAAATTAATGATAAACGATGAATGAACAAGCAAAATTTTTGAAAATTTCATTATGGTTGGTTGGCTGGCATGGAAGACAAAAAGCAAAAAAAAAAACCGATTTATCGTTAACTACTATGGCCTTGCCAGCAGTTTACAATCCTTTTCTATGTTTAATTGACAGTTTGGTTTGGTATTATTTTTTTTTCTTCTCAGTTTTGCTTGTTTTATGTTGTAAAACACATTCAAATTGCATTAACTTTGTGAAATCTCAGTGATAAATACTTTATCAAATTCCTGGTAGTTTTATTTTTTGTATTTTTATCTATCATTGAATATCGTTTCTCTTATTCCTAACCTAACCCTTTTCTCCTTTTAATTTTTAATTGTTTTTTTACAACTGGTTTTATCGTTACTTTCGTATTTTCCGTTTCCTGCTACTGGCTGTTTTATAATGTGTTTTCTTCCTTTATGCTTTAATTGAGTTTTAATTGTTTTAGTTGCCATGTGTCTGAAAGTGTATTAAAAATTCTAATACAAAAGCAGTTGTCATTTTGTGCTAGAATTATAAAATATAGACAGGATGCAATTTAGTCAGCAGAATAAAAGTAACAAAATACTTTTGTCATGTTCTAGCGAAACAAAAAAAGAAGTAAAATGAAATTAAAAATTGTCTTTTTGTTTTTGCGTGTGGGTTTTCTAAGCGGTATACTCGTATGCAGTTAAATTTTAATGAAATAAACTAAGTACTTCAAAAAAAAAAACAAAAAAAAAATAAAATAAAAGAAAAAAATTATCAAAGTAATTTTGTCAACCAAACGAACATATGTTTATGGGCTGGAATTCGAAACCCATTACACTTCACTAGAATTCAATGTTGATTTCTTTTTAATACATTTTCATATATACTTATATATTTTCAAAACCACCCCACGCCCCTACCCCCACGTGTCTCATCAACACCGATAGAAAAATCTTTTCAGACTAAATCCAAGATCATAAGAGGCAAATATATTATAACTATAGCGACAATATTATAATAATAAAGTATAATATTCTTCTAAAATCGCAAATTGATTTTAAAGAAAGTTAAGTTCTACTTTGGAAAACGGAACGCTTTGAGAAAAGTCGATTCTTTAGCTTCGTACCATTGCACAGTGCTTTGATGTCGAATGAAATTGGACAAAATTAGACGGAAAAAAGTTTAGTAAACAAATTCTCATGCTACTTTATGCCATTAAGTTAAGAAAAACCTAGAGTGCTAGAAAATATCCGCTTAAAATCACTACCTTCAAAAATTTCTTTTCGAGCAAAATAACGATTTAAGCTAAAAGAAGCAACAAATAATAAGTCTCAACATAAGGCTTATAATTAGTATGAAATGCGTGCCTCTCATATATCCTTTATTGCGATCGACGCTAAACTGAGCAACAAAGAGTAAAAAAAATTTCAAAATATTGTTTGTAATTTATGTACGAAATTTTTTTAAGTCGCTGTAATAATAAGGATACCTCCCACATATCCCTTTTTTTTAGCAAAATGGGGGTATAAACTAAAAATCAGGCCACCAAGTACAAAGATATATAAACAAAAGTAGCAAAATATTCCTTGTAACGTTGTAATAATTTTTTCAATTAGACATACGAGAAATACTAAACTGTTTTAGTGCTTTCGAATTTCTGATGCTTTTTATTCCCGAATTTCCGGGAATTTCAAAAAAAAAATTTCAGTAAAAGATAGCGTTAGTACTTTTCTTATATAATTATATTATTAAAGAAGGTATTTTAATATCATGTAACTCTCAATGTTCAAAATTAAAAAATTAGTTTAAACAACATGAAGTAATTCAGCAATATTTATCAAAATATATCCTACTTTTGTGTAATGAAGCAATAATTTGAAACCACTAATGCATCCGACAAACGATTTTCAATTTAATTAACAAACTTTTAAGAGATTGAGAAAAAAATTTATTCTTGGAACTTTCAGCGAAATCGGAAAGTGTCAAATTGAATTGATGTTATGATTGAAATTATTACCTGGATCGAAAACTTTTAAATATTCAAAAAACACAGAGACAAAAATGATAATTGTTTTTAACATGTGGTGCTCCTGTCTTTCAACGTTTGCAGTTTAGGAAGCAACATTAAAATAATTTAAGGAATTTGAAAAAATATATTAATATACCTTTTGTATGTACTTATATATATCAAACTTGGCCAGTATTGATGTCCTTCTGGCTTCTCGAAGCCCCTGCCTATACAAAGTTATTCACCAAATCTTAATATTTTTACTGCTTAGTAAATGTAGACTTTTTCAATAGTATAGCGAACGAGTCGTATTAAAATAACTAAAATTGTAAATTTCATAAAAATTTTTGCGAAGCACTTAATCTATATATGTATATAAAATTGGATGTGTGTATGTATGTATGTATGTAACGTAATGGCTCCAAAACGGCTGAGCCGATTTTGACGAAATTTTCAGGAAACCTTTAGAATACTCGGACGGGTGACACTGTAAAGTCTGATTTTCTCTGTGGGCGGAGGGGCGTGGCAAAATCTAATAATTCATAAAATGAGAACGGCTGGGCCGATTTCTGTAAAACTTTTTGTCAGTTGTTCATATTTTCGAGGAGAAGGTTTCTATGGAAGAAAATGGAAAGAAATATGGAAAAATCCCTCCGGAAAAGTCGGATAATTGGAAAAATCGAAAATCGAGTTTTTGTATGAAATTTTGTTTGAAATTGCTACTTAATGGCTTTTCAAATGAAAAAATAGAAAGTTTGTCTGAAGGCTTAAAATTGGGGCGAGGCGAAGTTCGCCTGGTCCGCTAGTTATACATACAATTGGAAAAAGAGGAATTTTAGCCACAAGAAACATGTAAGAAAATGTATATTGTATAAATTTAAGTTTTTCTCTCATAAAAGTAGAAACAGAATTTTTTATTCAAATACTTGTTTTTGCACTCAAAGCAACTTTTATTTATAAATTTTGGATTGACAGCAACGTACAACACCCTTTTAGGGGCGACAGATAAAATTATATTTTATACTCGTTTACTAAATTTCAGGGAAAAATAATTCATATCAATTCTTTTAAAATCTCAAATTTTGTCTGAGTGAAAAAATCGCATTATTTCCCTACAAAATTTTACATTCTGGCAAACTCTTGTGGCGGTAAAATTAATTTGTTATAAAAAACAGTGTATGTGTTAGTGTTTTTTTTCCAAAATCGGATGAAAATTGTATTCAATGTGATTTTTGTCTATGTGATCTAATGACCGACTCGTAACTGAAATAAATCTAACAAGTTGTTTAAACATTGAAAATTCATTTCCTTTTGGTTTTGCATTTAACTTGTTTTCGTAGTGTACATCTACTTCCTGTGTTAGAACATCATATTTTAAATTCCATTTTTTAATTTATTATTTTTTTTGCAAACGCTACAAAAGTTCTTTCCATCTATTTGAAATTGCTTACCAAAAATTCAATTACTATTTACAAATGTTTTACTCTTTACTTATTCCTTTGGCAAACAGTATGTACGTCTATAGTTTTACCACAAGAAATTTCCAAACTTCCTGTTTCCTGGTTTCTAACAAATAAAATAAATAAGTGTGCCATGTGTCTGAGGGTGTGGTGGTTACTGTTGCATGCTTAAGTGCAGTTAATTTACAATTGTTGCTCATTTTGTGTGGCTCACACACTTTTCTTATATCTTTTTTAGTTGCAATACAAACAACAAATCCCACATGCAATATTTACCTCGTTTGTGGCAGTAGATTTCAACAATAGAAATTGGCAACATACGAGTATGTATTTCGATGCTAAAGCATTTTTCACATTGTTGTCTTAAACTTTGCTTAAGAATTTGCTATTAGAATTTGTATTGTTAAAGCAACTTTGTTGTTCGTGTTTTCTCAGGAAAATCAAAATCAAAACTTAGTTGCTCTGCAACCAACAAGCCCCTCCACCACTGATGGGATATTTAATGAAATTGTTTGCAGTGGCTAAAGTATAAAATAACCATGCAGGAGATAAATTGTTTTGGAAAAGTTTGCAATAAATAAGAAATTATTTTGATTTTTTTTTTGTTACTGGCTGTTACTTATTTCATTATAGTTTTGGAAAAAGTGTTTGATATTTATATTGCATTTTTATTAGAATATTTAAATAAATATTCTTAATTAAGTTAACTTTTCTAAATAAAAACTTCTCAAGCAACTTGTTGTTGACCTCAACAAACTAAATACATCCTTGTTTAATTACTCCTTAATACCAAATTCAAAAACTTTGTTGCTTAGTGATCTAAATAATAAAATACTTAAAAGAAAAGCCTTTAAAAGAATGTCAGCAATCAAGCAAGATTATGAAAGTAACTAAAGCAACAACAACAACAAGAAAATTATAAAAATAAATAAATAGCTTAAGCCTTAATTAAGACTACTCAAATATCAAATTCTAAAAGAAAGACAAGAAATTGAACGTAAATAATCAATTAATTGTATAATGAAATATTTGCAGAAAAAAATTGCCAAAGGCAATAAAGGATGTTGGTTGACAGTCTTTAACAAGCATATGGTTGTGGCCAAGGCTGTCATACTTATTATTTAATATATAATCATATCGTCATTGACGGATTACAATATTGAGCATTACATGGGAATGATTTAACATTATAATAAAAATAAAAGTTGTTTAGACCAAACGATGACACTTCTTAATGGCAGATGAAATTAGTCGACTGTTCAGCGCCACGACTGCGATAGGAAATCGTTATTTTTTTTTAACAGAAAATCCAACTCTTCTGAACTTGTGTGCAGAAATAACTAAAATCCTCGCCAGGATCTGAACCTGTGACCCTGAGACTTCTAGTCAAGTAAGTATAATAACTACTACAAGTAGTGTACGAGGAAACTTGACCAAAACGTCGTTTCATTTTATAAAAATCTGCACAAATAAATCATACTTTCACACATTTGATCCTGAGATTTAATTAAACATTCCATCAATGCGGTTTTAAATGACACAAAGTGAACAAACACTACGATGGAGGATTTGACTGCAAAAACAATCTCTATATAGCGTCAAGATAATACAATTTTTCTGGCAGTATTTTGTAAGACAAATATCTATGGCAATAAGTCTTTCGTACAAGAAAAGAAAAGCACAGAAACTTTTGTACATTGTTGAGTCTGAAAACTTTCATTTTAGAATTTTGAAAGAATAAATTAATGTGCCTGATACATTTAGGTGGGTATATCCCTTTTTCTTTACTGTTTCTTTATCTAAAAAAGTTGTGAGATTTTTTTGATTAATTTATGAAAAAAAATATAGTTGTCTCTTATTAAAAAAAAAAAAAAAAATAAATTTCTTACAGGATTTAGTGCTTTTTTCTTATACGTTTGCACTTGGTAAAAATATACTAAATATTATTTTTTCTTAATATTGAAATTTATTATTTGGGATATTCTCCCCAACTAATGGTTAGAAACAATTAGAGTTTTTGCAAAATGCATAGAAAAAATCGAAAAATGTTTGTTGTGGCTTTAGCTCTTCATATGACTACTATGATTATGTATTTGTTGTAACTCATATGCAATATTGAAATTCTCATATTGTATTTGATTTATGTGGCATAAACTTCCGAGGTTGAATGTTTTCAAACTGCTTAAACTGCAATGACGATTTGGTTTTAGCAACCAATGAAATGTCGGCATATGAAGAGCTAAAGCCACAACATTTTTTGATTATTATTTTTTCTGTTTGAAACGCTGAAAAAATTAACAATTTTATTTAGAAAAGAAAACGTCATAGTATTCTACACTTTAGCTGCTTTTTGTTATAGATCAGTAGATCTCTTTCAATTATTCTACATTTAATTACTTATTATTGTTTTTATAAATTTGCCGTCTAATTCATAAAGAGGTTGTTGTTTGTTTAAATTGCAATTTAGTTATCGACCACTTTAAGACCAACAAACTATTGATAAGAAATTATATTTATGATATCGAATTAGGGAATTCTATTTTGATTATTAATAGTCTCTTGGACTCAATAGATTATGGCGGTCATCTGCCTTAACATCCTTAAAGCAGTTCGTTGGCCGTTAATGGTGTCACACCCAAATAAATCTAGACTAAAAAAAAATCTAAAGATGTGGTCCCCACGAATGAATGCTGTCTTTTTATTCATGTTAAATTTAGTAAATTTTTTGTTTCTATTGCTCTCCTATTCGTCCTACAACTATTTTTTAAAAATAATAATGGATTTCCATTTAATTATTTAATTGTTTTGTGTTCTAATGCAAATATTATCTGCCACATTTTAATCCATTTTATTTTGTCTCAAACTTTAACCGTTTGTTGTTGGTTTTTTAAACTGTCTGTCTGGTCCTCTGTTATTCATTTATCAGGCTAACAAACTCAATTAATTTTTTTCTATTTTTTTTTATTAACAAAACTAGTCAGTACTGCTGTTAATCTGCCAATGGAATTGCTGTCAAATGTTTGTCGTTTGAAAAAGTTGAATGTCCTTTTCGAATTCGATTGGAAAAAAATTTAATTTATTTCAAATTAAATCGTAACAAATTAGTTTTTCTTTTTCTGATATATTAAGCAATGTACAGTGGTTAAGGATTTTAAAATAAATGATAAAAAATAAAAAAAAATAATAATAAAAAATTTTAAGAAACAAGAGTTATAACTCCTTTTTCCCACAGGATTTCAAAATGCTAAATATTGGTTATAGATTTTTTTCTTATTTGCTTGATGCCAATACCATATTTTATTAAATCGACCCCACTGTAACCGCCTGTTTATTTCATTGATTTCAAATGTGTCATTGTATTTATGAGGTTCAAGTCAATAAGTGTGCGTACGTAAGTTTATATAATTCTGCGTGTGTGGCGGTTTTCTTTTAGTGGGTTCTAATCTAAATACTATTGTGTTGTTATTTGAAGTGGCATGAAGAGGCAGAGTATTAGGGGAAGTGAGAGATAGATAATCAATTTCCTAACAAAGATATTGTTTGCTTTTGCCGGTTATTTATTTTGGTTGGCTTTTGTGTGGTTGAGGGCTTCTGAAAGCTGGGGCACCTAATTGAATTCTAGACAAAATTGAATTGGCTCTAGTGGTCAATTAACTAAATAGAGTGTTGACTTATACATCAAAGTTTTTATATAAAATGGTCGTGTAAAAGCAATTGAAGTTATTAAAGATTTTTTTTAGCAACAGCAAATTTTTGTTTTCTTTTTTTAATTACAGTCAACACAACTTATCAAAATGCTTGTACGGGTTTGCTTTAAGCCTTAACTAATAATGAGGACTTTTTCTAAGAAATCATAATGTTTTTCAAGTTCCTATTGCTGTGTTTCCTTTTGTTTTAATTATTATATATTATTCTCGTATTATCTCATAATTGAATGACAACTAAAAAAGCAGTCATTTAGAAAAATAAAAGAAACGAAATGAAACGGATTGTAAAAATTTAAAGTGTAAAGCGAAAAAATGGTAATAATAAATAGTAAAGGCAAAACAATTCAACTCATTAAGACAAGAAAAAGTCATAGACAAAGACAAAGGTAAAAGGTAAAAAAAAATATTCTTAATTGAATACGAGCCCTTGCAAGTTGTTCTGTTTTTCAAAGAAAATGCAAAAGAGTTGGAAAGAATATGAAAAGCACATTATTTAATTTTAAATACGATTAAAAATTAGTATAATTAATTTTTTTCTCAAACTATAATAAATAATACAATAAGAAATCTTACTAAAGTTCCCAAATGGGAAAGGAAAAACTGTAACTAAAAAGGATTTCTTATTTATATAGAAACTAGGTCAAATGGTGCTTAATCAAGCAACCGTTTAAATATATTCTGCTGAGGACTTTGCTCCATTATGTCTTTTTCCTGATGATTAGAATCTATTTAACCAAACACTTGTTGATAATTTCCAAGAAGAGATTTCCCATGATCTGGCATAGGTTTTGTTAGAGCAAAGTTTCACTTAGTCTACTTTCACTATAATAAAAATCGATAATTTTTGTCTTGTTTTTAGTGTAAACGAATCATTGTACATTGTAATTGTTTTTAATTATATTATCAGAAAGTGAAAAGATTGTTTTGATAAAAGGGATGATTTTAGGGGTTTATATGCCACTTCCGTATTCTAAAACAATAAAAAACCTGTTGTATGAAATTTTCTCAAACAAAAAGCGGGGGTGCAAGGAAAACTGGTAAAAAGGAACAAAATGTACGTAATTAAAATTAGTTAACTTTTTTTGTTGGGAAAAATGTCATATGAAAATTTGCTTTTTTATTGAAAATCATCTAAAGACACTACATTTGCGAGCAGGATATCTTCATCTTCGCCTTTGCTGATTAACAAATAATAAATATATACGAAAATGGTCAAAAGAAATTGCGATAGAAATTTCCACGCAATTGAAAAAATTAGTTTTTTCTTTAAAAATTAGTCATTTTCTACCAACTCTGAATTGGCTTTAGGGTGCATATTGAAGACTTATTTTTACAAACCATCATAACTTTTATTGAATATAAAATAAATTTTCAAAAATATTAAAACGAGAAAAAAATATTTTGAGTAAAAAAATTAATTTTTTTGCTTGTAACATTTTCAAAATTTAAATATTTTTCGCTACAGCTTTTATACCATTATTAGGTTTGTTTTTGTATTATATTTTGTATGAAATTTGCTTTGGAAAACTTGTTTTAAAGTGTTTTTGCCATAGAAAATAATATAAAAAGATTACGGCCCAAGCACGCGTTAAAATCGAAACAATCTTTTGTAAGTCGGACTAAAACTAAAAAAGTTATTAGAAAACCCCTCGTTATTTTATATCTTTCTTCAATTGTAGATTATTTCGCAGAAAAAAATCTTTTAAATCGTTTGATAATTGCTAAATTTTTCAATATATTTTTTTTTTTTGCTTATAAGGTTGTCAGCTCAAAGATGTATTTTTGAGGAACCTAATGCTATGACAGGTAGTCCCAAAATTTATTAATACAATGTGTAAGACGTCTTCTCGCAATTGCATTTTGTATCATGCAAATCGGCTTAGCAGTTTAAAAGTTGCAGACATTTTTAACACCTTTTTTATGCCACTATGCGGTGGTGAAAGGATGGATAGGGAGACATGAGAGTTAGAAGGAATACCAGGAAAATAAATTTAAGATGAATTAAAAATAAAGTAAATAAAGCTTTTCATTCAGGTCGTTTTCTCATATTTTGTACTAGTAAATGCACAATTTCATGCAACAAATTGTATGAAAATGTTCATAGATTATGTTGCATTTACTTTTAGTTTCTTTCCTGCTGGTATAAGACCAGCAGGGCAAGCTTTGGCAAATTGCACTGATTTCTTGGGTTATTTATTTTTTATGCAACATTCGTTTTAGCTTTAAGGATAAACAAGGAGCCACTGGAAATAAATTCCATTGGAATGCAAGCATCATCAGTTCAAGTGTTTACGGATGTTTTTTTTTGGCAAAAAAAAATTATTTTTCTAATAAAAAAATTTACAATGGCCTAAAAAATAATTTTAAGAACGCATAATAAAAAAGTGTTTTTAAGAAGTTGAAATTTACACCAGTCTTCTTTACTGGTAACCTTTTAACTTGTGTCTATTCAGAAGATTTGCTCTCCATTTAACTGAAAATGTTGGCGAAATTGTAATTGAAACTCAATAGTAATTCAAGGTTAATGACTGAACTCAAAACATAAGACTTTCGAACAAAGGATTACTTAAATAAAATGCCTTTTATTAACACGAAATAAAAATGAGCAACAACAATACAAAATAAACTTGGCAACAGAACACCAATTTCCACTTATCCATCATACCAACAAAAATACTTTTACCGACTGTCAGTTTGTTTGCTCTCCTTGCCTTCGCGACTTCTTTCTTTGTACAAAGTTGTAAAGACTACAACTCCCCTCTGTATTGTTTTGCAGTATCAGGTGTAAAATACACCAAGAACTCTACACATCTACATTCAGGTTGTAATCACAATTGCCTGGCAAACAGGCTATAGGGCTGTCTAGGGATAACAAGAGTAATAAAATTGCTCGTTGTGTACATAAAAATAGATCAAATGTCGAGAGTGATTTCATCAAATCATCAGAGAAAAAAATAATATTAAAATAAAATAAATAAATACGTTGAAGAAAAATGTAAAAGACCAATAAAATGAAAATGCTATTTAAAGATCTAAAGCTTCATAGACCTGCTAATAACATTGGTTATTTTTTTTTTTTTTATTAAAAGGATCATATTGCAGCTCTAAGTGTTAAATTTTTTTTTTAATTTTTATTAATATCCCTTAAAACCGTTTAATTTTAATTGGCACTTTTGCCATATGAAACGTATTATTAATATTAATTCACAAGTTTATATGAAAAGTTAATTGAAAACTTTTCATATAATGAAAGAAATGTTTCAAGGGAAATTTTTAATTAAAATAAAACACAAGATCTTAGACTTTTATCTCAGAGCTCAGCAAAATTTCTGAATTAAAAAAAAAATAATAATAATAATAAAAAGAAATACATTTAAACATATTTTCCTGCTATTTTGTATTAGTGAAACCCAATGCCCCATTTAAAATTTTCATCATTCGAACATCCACACACACAGCAGTTCATTAAGTATGTGCCAGTTTTCATAGTTGTTAAAGGTGTTAAATAATAGTCCTTATTTATGCTTAAATGGCAACACGCCATATCAAGAAAAATACAATTAAAAAAAGTCTGCATAAAACTTCAACGACAAGTAGCATGCAGTTGCTGCAATTTACACTTTCAACATGAGTGTGTTGCACAAAGTATATAAAGTGCTTAATAAACCTACAATGTGTAGTTTGTGCTAATTAAAATCCTTTAACCCGCATCAGCAGCACTTGATCAATAATAAACTGCCGCATATATTTAACCCTTTACTGGCCCAGACAGCTTAAGATTATAAAGTTACGATTTGAAAACTTCTCGTTCCGGGGACAATATCATCTTAACTACAGTATATGGTTTTGTAAAGAATGGGAATATTCCTGGTATACAGGAATACCGTTTTTTTATTGCGGCAAAATTTTTATGAAATTGTTGGGGAATCGCTTGGAGTTTGCGAAATTTATTATAACGATGGCAAAAATTTAATTTTCTTTAAATAAAGCAATCGATTCTATTGAGTTGCATGAAGGTATAAAAAATAATGACAAGTGGTGTCATAAGAGTATACAATAACCAGTTACGTGTCCTCCTGTCAAATAGGACTCGTGTACTCTTGTGACATGACCTTTTATATTTGTCGACTGCTACGTTTTTGAGCGCTCTTTCATTGCTAATTTATGACCCGCTCTTATAGCCTCTTAAGATTTTATTATTCTTAAAATTGAGGGCATCACCTCACATTCTATACCACTTACTCCTCCACTATTCGTAGACTAGTAGGTAGTGTACTAGACTCGTAGTGCGAAGGTCCCAGGTTCGAATCCTGCCGCACAAAAAGCCTTCACTGGCTTAAGTGTATGTCGTATGACATGGGCTATCACACCCCTCCAATCAACCTAACCTAAACTAACCTACTCCTCCACTGTCTTTTGGAACTTCCTCAAAAAACCGGAAATCTTATTGGAATCAAGATCTTTATGATGAGTTCAAGACGTACTTTTCCAAAAACGTGTAAAAGTATGGCCGCTGGCCAATGGTGCTTACAATTCCACAGAAGGAAAATAAAAATAAATAAATTATTAAAATATCTATAGAGTGATGATACTATTCGACCTTTTTACTTTTATAAATTAATTGAATTATTTTGAGGTCGTCTTTTTTTATATAAAACAGTATACATATTTATTTTTTATAATTTTTCGTATACTCCATTGTCAATATTTTGTATTGAAAATATTTAAACTTCTTTCTTTTGATTTTGTTCAAAATTTTATAATTTACTAAAGAAGACACCCACAGGGTGTTGAAATATTGAAGAATCATAAAAAAATAAATATGTTGTTTTTTATAAAAAAAGACCTCAAACTCAGTTGAATTAATTTATTAAAATATGTTTTGTATGTGATTTGTACGAGTTTGGATATCTAGTGGACCATATATTTACTAATCCTAGAACATGAAGCACACAAGAAATAGACGATTAAAACAAACGAATTTTTATTTTTCTCTTTATTCAATGAATCTTAAGACTGACTTTAACTTTAACTTTAATTTAAAAATATTCTTAAGCTATGCAACGTTCGCAAAACTGTATATGTTAATTTAAATTTAATATTTTGTTGTCACCCTACATTTTATGGACGATAATGGTAATTTTTGTGGGGAGGATGTAACTCACATTGACTCCACATAATAATTTTATCAAAATAAAATTTCACAACCAGCCAATAGGTGCAGCGTTTCGGATTTATTGAAAAAAAAAAAAAAAAAAAAAAAAAATATCATTAAGTAGAATGAAATTTTATCTGAATTTTACAATTTTACAATTTTATATCTGCGTAAAATATAGTTGATGAAAATATTTCATGGCTCGAATAAGTGTCGTCCGTTGACAAAGGGTTAACAAACGGAGCGTGAGGTGAAAAACTTAAATTCAACAGGGTTTAAATTAAGAAAAGTTGAGAGAAAATAAATATAAAAGATTGTAATTAAAAAAAATTAAAATAAATTTATATAAAATAAGATTTTACTCTGTAAATTCAAAAGCATTTAATATTTATTTTATAAAAGCAGAAAATTACTGTCGTCAAAAAAATTTTTGGTGTCGGAATGTTTTTTAAATAATAATTCAAGAGATATTTTGTAATTACAATTATGTAAGTGAATTCTAAGGAAATGTGTAAAAGTAGTTTGATTTCTTTTCTGCTGGTATCAATATATTTGATTTTCCAAAAATTTTCCCTGTGAAAGTTATTTGAAAAAGTTTGTTTAAGCCTGGCTTGTTGTTGCAACATTTTTGCTGAATGTAGTACCCCGATTAAATTAAAATGGCTAGAAATTTAAGATATAATATAAATTTTTTTAGCTTTATTGCATTTTATTTGATCACGTTATTTGTCGGAACACTTAAATTGTTTTCACAAAGTTACTTTACTTTATGATGTTAGAAGTACATTTAATTACTTAAACTTTTATGAAAATTGCTATAAATATAAATGAATAACAAAAGTTAAGCTGTGAAAAAATTTGCATTAAATAAACTGAAATTTTTAATCTAGATAAATCTGGAGATGTTAACGTGACTAGTTTCACATTTACAATCATGTACGATTTTATTTTTGCTGCTCACGTTCATGTACTTTCAACGTGGAACAAAGAAAACTTAATCATCTTTTTTTCTCTCCTTTACCCCTCTTGGTAGCATTTTTGGCTTCCACAAAGCATCTCCATTTTGCACGAGTTGTTGCAGTTGTTTTTCGCATTGTTATTTTTGCCTTGTATCAGTTTCGTTAGTCGGTTGTTTTTCTAGCTAAGTTGATGATTGGTCTGCTGTAGCAGGTCCTAGGCTAATGGGCCTGCCACCTGTCGTTGCCTAGAAACAACGTCCTCTGTATAATTTGGTGAAGTGGTAAGAAACCTTACTAATTTGTTCGATTTGTACCTTTTTCCCAGGTAGTGGTGGCTGCCTGACCTTTGTTGTGATGTTATTCTTTTTTTATGGAACGCGGGAGGTCACGGGCTTCTTGGATGGACTTTTTTGGACGGGAGTTGAATCCACGTAATTTTAAAATTCGAAAAAAAAACTGGCGAAGTTTTTTGTCCATTACCAGGCAACGAACCTGGAGTACTTGGTTTTGTAGGCAAGTACTTTATTTGGCATTTAAAATACTAAAAATATTCCTAAAGGAACTACATTTAAAAATGGGTCTAATGTTTATATTTTAGAAGCTTTAACATCTCTTTATATATAAAATTTTTTGCCCAGGAAACAATTACGCTTAAATTCAGGGCCTGCATGCTTGTCCTTTTACGACAGGATTTTTTATTACTTCTATTCACGCGCGTTAAAGTATTTAAAGCTAAAAATGCATGTAAAATTTGTAATTAAAAAAACACACTATCATGAGAAATTTCGCGTGATTAAATAAAACTCATGATCAGCGGCCATCTCCAGCTAGAAAACCTCTTGTTTTTCCCTTTTTTCACTAAAAATAAAATATTTTTTTTTGCATAAACAATATTTTAATGGAGGGTTTTTATATAAGTATTTTAAAACAGATTTTTTTCATCCATTAGCTAAAATTCATTTTGTGGGTAAGGAGAGATATTCGACCATAAACGATTTAAGTGATTATATCGAAATATGAATGTAGTTGCTATTTCAAGGGAAATTTGAATAAAAATGTATTAAGTTATTATAAAAATTGGATTTTAGTATTAGAAATGCATAAAAGGAATTGAACATATACTATATTCAAATACAAAACTTATGTTTATAAGCTTGTGGGTTGACTTAAAAGCCAAATTGATGCGATGAGTTTTTCCTGAATTTTTTAAGGAGCTTTATTTATTTGCAAATGGAAGGATTAAACACACAAGCATGTAATGGAAATTAAAGGACATTTGAGATGATTTTTAGCACTTATTATTATTATACACTTTATTATTATATTATTATACACTTTTTCTCATACGCTTTGAAAAGCTGTAAGCGACTGTGATTTATAAATATTGGGTGTTTTTTATTGAGGTATAGAACTTTAAGTTGGCATCACTTTTTTAACTGGCGGCCATTTTGTCAGCTGTCAAGTGATTAATATTTAGTTTGGTTTGCCATTTCATCATGAACAGGTTGACAAAAGAACAACGCTTGCAAATCGTGCAAATTTATTTCGAAAATAATGGTTCAGTTCGCGAAGTTTACCGCAAGCTCCGTCCATTTTATGGTCGACATAATCGTCCATCAGAGCAATTAATTCGGTTAACCATGGATCGTTTTCGCACTACGTTTACTCTATGTGATAATACGCATCCGCAGAGACGTCTAACAGTGCGCACCGAAGAAACAATTGCCGCTGTAGAGCAGTGTTGAAGAGGACCCGAATGAATCGATTCGCCACCGTGCACAGCAATTGGAGCTTTGTCCATCAACTTTATGGAAGATTTTGCGCAAAGATCTTGGCTTGCGACCTTACAAGATCCAGCTTGTGCAAGAATTAAAGCCGCGAGACCATGCAATGCGTCGTGATTTTGGTGTATGGGCCGAAAATGAGATTGATCTCGATGCTGATTTTCATCGCAAAATTTTGTTCAGTGATGAGGCTCATTTTTGGTTGAATGGCTACGTCAACAAGCAAAATTGCCGCATTTGGAGTGAAGAGAATCCACATGAGACCCTTGAGACGCCATTACATCCACAAAAACTGACTGTTTGGTGTGCTGTATGGGCTGGTGGAGTCATTGGGCCATACTTCTTCCGAAATAATGCTGGAGAGTCAGTTACCGTTAATGGAGACCGGTATAGAGCCATGATAACCGACTATTTTGTTCCCGAATGGGATGGCATGAATGTGGATGAGTTGTGGTTCCAACAAGACGGCGCTACATGCCACACAGCGCACGTCACAATCGATTTATTGAAGGAAACATTCGATGAGCGCATAATTTCGCGGAATGGACCTGTCAATTGGCCACCAAGATCGTGTGATTTGACACCATTGGATTATTTTCTTTGGGGATATGTGAAGTCGCTCGTCTACGCCAACAAACCAGAAACGTTAGGGGACTTGGAAGCCAACATTCGTGGCGTTATTGCCAACATACGGCCCCATATGCTCGAAAAAGTGGTTGAAAATTTGACCTGTAGAATTGGCTTTATTCGAGCCAGCCGCGGCGGCCACATGCCCGAAATCATATTTAAACGTTAATGGCATAAAATTATCCTTCCAATAAAGCCAAATTGATGGACATTAAAAAGATTTTCTTGTGTTTTATTTAAATTCGAAGTTCTATACCTCTAAAAAAAACACCCTGTATTAATTCTTGTTGGCATCTCGTACACGTTTACAAGTACAATATAGGACCGAAGGTGAACTCTGGCTTCAATGACGGTGTTGTAGTCATAGAAAATTGGCGAATTTACTTCTAGTTAAATATATTTTTAATAGCTTATGAGCGTTTTAAGTTTTCCCCCACAAGGGGGATGGGGGACACAGCTCATAAATCCTGTCTTGCTGGCTTGGACTTGTGCTTCCTGGGATCTAGGCCTTTTTGCTGATGACCCCTAAAAACTTGTATGTTACTACCCAATCTCTGGGTAGACGGGCGTGCATATATTTAAGGAAGTAGGCTGGCCTACGCTAGTCTGGGTAGAGCTGCTACCGATGCCTTAGGTTCGCACAGGACCTAAAATCGGAGCTGTTTTTAGCACAAAGCCGACCAGAGATTCTACCTGGTACTACGGGAATCAGTCCTAATGGCTTTAGGACTTGCCCTAGCGTGGTTATTGGTGAGGCCCTATCGGGGATCACTTGGCGGATGAGTGTTCTCTTCAAGCCATATATAACTATGTGCTGCTGCTGATCGACAGGACTGCCCTGGCGGTTGCGGTTGGTGAGTGGTCCATGATAGGGGAACTTCTTACTGCTGGACTTTTCGGGTGGTAAAAAGTTAGATAGTTTCAACACTTCAGCAAAGTGTTTGTAAATGGTTCTGCAGCCTGTACAAAATTTGGTAGCATATCATCTCTTTTTGGGGCACAAACAGATCTGCATCCCATGTGTGACTCTGAAAGGGACAACGTCTAGTATGAAGAACATCGTCAGGTTATATCTTCTTATGACAGGTACTAGCGTTATCAAATGCCTGAAAAACGTCAATGAAGCAATAGTTCTTTTTATCTTTTATTTTATTTTTCTCTATTATTTATTTTTCTGTATTATATAATTTAATTTTATTGCATTGAATTTTTTTCTTAGAATTTCATCAGGCGTTTAAAAGATGTCCTTTGCTCTTCCCTTCCCTGTATATACTTCAGAGTTTTGCGCGACTTCCTTTTCTTATCATTTATTGATTGATATATAGTTTATCAGACTCCTTCTTATTGCTTTTCGTATATCAATTTACAATTCATGGAAAAGTTTTTTTAGGCAATGGGCATCGAAAGAAGAAAACTTGGATGTACTAAAAACTTATGGTCGTAAAACTAATATTTTTATTTATTCAAAGAGTTATAAATAGAATGACATTTTCCGTTGAATAATAAAGATAAAAAAATGAAGCAAAAGCTCTTAATATTATTAAAGTATTAAAATGTGCTTTTTTATGTGCCATCAGGAGATAAAGCGTTTAAACGTACATTAAATGAAATGTTTGGATAAAGTTTGTGTATTATTATTGAACTTGAGGACTTCAAGCAGCAATAAAATTATATTTTGTGTCTCAAATACGCCTTCGAAAAGCAAAGTATGAGGAGAATAATAATTTCATATAAAATATGTATGTATGTCATTTCATTTTCTATATTTTACATCCTGTATAAAACTCGTATCAAAAATCGTTAGTGGGTAGAAAATATAATTTTATATAATTAGTGAAATAAAATGTTTTGTTTGAACTGTTGGCAGCCTTATGCAACAAAGCTTTGTGACTGAATTTAAGAAAATTTATTTAATGAACGCTAAATAAATTAAAAACTAGTTTAAGTTCATATTTTTAAAATATCTGTATAAATTCAACAAATGTGGACTTTACCCTGGTGAAAGTTTATTATTTCTTTCACGAAATTATAAAATTTAATTAAACAACACAATAAAATTCGTATAAAAAAATTGAATACAATTTAATATGTTAGTGATTTACATCTAATCAAATATAAAATACTCGACATCAAATTAGCATCTCCATTGTAATAGAAAGAATCCTGTGCTGATTTTATTAAATTTTTGTGCTGTAATTTCTTGTAGTCGGTGGGTTCAGATTCCACTCCCGCAGTTAAGTTAAATAACTTCGAAAAAATATTCTCTTTGATAAAAGATCTGCTGTTTCTATATCTGCGAAGATAAATTTGATTATAAGTAGCAGAGACAAAAAGCAATTTCTAAAGCTTTCTTCATTTTTCGGTTAACAAAGCACTGTTAACCACTTAAAAGTCATGGTCAATTTCAAGAAATGTGGATAATCTAGGATGTGGGGCCATGTAAGACAACACTTGGTTCTCCAGAGTATAGGCAAAATAAAACGATATACATATATATATATATATATATATATATATATATATATATATATATATATATATATATATATATATATATATATATATATATATATATATATATATATATATATATATATATATATATATATATATAGATATATACATATATATTTCCCCCCTCCCATTATATATAAATGGTGCTCCAGTCAGGCCCATAAGCACCACATTACGTGGTATTTATATTTTGTCCAAAATATTAAACATCAGTCATACCTTGATGTTAGCAAATGTTGCAAAACAATCAGATATTGAATTTGACCGAAAAATCATCTTTAATGATGATTTTCCATTGCGGTGGCCATGTCAATAATTCAAATGGACGCATCTAGGGATCGTAAAACCTGCACGCCATTGTCGAGAAAACAATGCATCCACACAGAGTGGATTTCGGAGTGGTGGCATCAATGGCTCATTTTCTTCGAAAATGCTGCTGGAAACGCCATTTCAGTTAACGGCGAGCACTACGGACTTGCTGTGGCCTGATAGCCTTTGGTTTAAGCAGGCTGGAGCACCATATTAGACAATTTATCACCATATCATCATATTTAATTTTTTTTAAAACACTTGTGTTTGTATCACCTTTTAAATGTTAAATTGATCCAAAGGAAATTGAAAGCAATTTATTTTTAATTAAAATATTATTTAAGCCAAGGTCTTATTAAATTGTTAAAAAGTTTTATTTGTTATAATCGATATTTCGATACACATTGTGTACCATCTTCAGGAAATTTTGTTTGTTGAATAATAAAATTGACATTAATTTAATTATTGAAGAAACACAATTTTCCTGAAGAATTCAGGAACACCTGCTTGGGGCAGCTGCCTTTTTCTGGAATACCATTTTAAACCTTTTAGGCTTAAACGCAGCGTTATTGCAGTATCTATCAGAAATTTTAAATTTAAATTTGCCTTCCTTAAACTTATTAAAGGTATTTCACGAAAGGAAGAATTTTGTTTTGTAGCTGTTGCTGCAAAGTTGTGTATTTCCTTTTGTATGTCCTCTTAGAGGTCTTCGTCTGTTTACTTTTTCAACAATGTGTGTGAAAAGGATTTTGTAATAGCATCCGCTAGTATTTGGTTTACAACAGGCACTTTGCTTAACTGGAAGCTAAACTTGCTCTTTAGGTGCTAGAAAGCAAGTACACTGAAAGATGTTGTTTAAAAAGATTGAAAACCATTTTGGAAATGAAAGCATAGACTGGGCTAGGAATTTCTCTTATCAAATTTGTTGCAAGCATATGGAATAACAACAATGGTATCAGTTGAAATTTTATATGATTTTTCACGATTGTTTTACTTTACCTTAAATTGGCAAATAGACCGAGTTTCATGGAACAAATTTCATAAAAAAATGCAGTCATAGTGCAGAGAAAATTATATTTTTTTAGCTTTTCAATAATGAAAAACTTTCAGGCTTCGAAAAGAATCATGTAACAGCCTTTGGGAGGGAATGGACCCATTACACCACAGTTATAGGTTGCCTTTACAGTAACTGCTGTACCGAGACGAGAAGATTTCTTGTGAAAAGGATTACAAATAACTTCTAACATTTTTTTTAACAAAATTTATTTCTCCAAGTGTTTCTCATTGGTCATCACACCATTACGTGTTTGTCCTCTTAGCTGCTAGTTTAGTTCATGACTTTTTTCGACACGCGTGTGAAGGATTCATATGGTGTATATGTGTGGCGTATCATGTGTTTAAGTAGTCAAGCGGATGTCTTTGGACTTTCAGTAACTGTGTCATGTTTTGGTGCAGTATCCTCTGTCGGTAAACATGATCTTGTATTTGTATTTACATTGTACATACATATAAATGACTGTCTACCACAATGTGTTCGTGTCTCTATTGGTTTTGTTAGCATTTCAGTTTAATTTTAATTTTGCCAGTTACACAGGACATATAATCTTACACTTAATTGCGTCTCTAAAGCATGTCTGCGAGTTAGTTGTAGTCGATTGAAAAATAAACTTGATTTATCTTAATAAATAATTCAAAAGGATAATAAGAATTAAGTTTTTATTTCACACAGTAATTGCAGGAAACCGACAGATTCCGGAAGTGAATCTCAAAGGGCACGAGGTAATTTTTCAAACAAAAAATAAAAGAATGTTGGTTGGCTTAAGATTGTTTTCTTTATTGAATGTCATGTTTGAAATTTAAAAATATTATGGCCTGCTGAAATGTTTTTTTCTTTAATGGACCAGCATTAAGAGCGTGACGCTTACAAGTGCAATACATTAAGCAGGAACGAGAATAATATGAAAATAAATGTCCATTGTTGAACATTTAACGTGCCTTAAAATTGTTTGCAGAGAAGATGTTACTCATAGATTTTTTATTAAAAAAAATGCCATTTGCGTCTAGAAACTATTATTATCGGTGGTCAAAATTGTGACACCAAAACAAAATTATAGTAAAAAATTTTATTGGAAACAAAAAGTTTTTTAATTCATGCCACCAAAGAAGTAAGATTCATTAGGAGAACGAAAATAAAAGGAAGAAATTATTCTTGGCTTTCAAAAGAATTCTTCAGCGGTACGAAAGTTTTAAACATTTTGAAAATGTTTAGTTTTTCATACAAATTAAACTTACTGGGACAATTTTGTAATATCAGGCGCTCATTTCTTTTTCGACAATTCCTGAAGTCGATTGTAAATTTTAAATAGGAACATTGTTTTTAGTTGATCTATTCTAGCATTAAACAACCACATTTTTAAACAATTTGAAGGCGTATGATTAATATTTTCGCCATAAAAATAATTAAAATAAATCATACGCTCATATTCACCTAAAATTTTCATTTACGTAGTTTTTACTCGAAATAGCAATAGAAAGCAAATACATATGTATGTACATATATTTTCTTTGCATTGATTATATATTCAATCTTTTATTTATTTATTTATTTTTTTTTTGATTTGCTTAAACATTTCATGGAATACGGTTTATCTTGTGTGTGAAATATTTGTGTATATGTTGGACATTATTTCCAACTTTCTCTTCTCTGTCAATAAATTCAATGATGCAGCAAATATTTTTATCCACTCCAAACAAACAAGCATTTTTCAAAGACTAGACAGTTCAATTGATATGGTGAAATCAATCAGCAGCCAGCCATTCAATCATCATGTGCACTGTAGAATTAAGCTAAAAAAATATATCCAACGGAAAATCAATAACAAGAAAGAAATCCTTTTTGAAATTGATATTCAAAACTGCAGTATCAAAATACAATAGGAACTTCTGGATAATATTTTCTGCATAGAATTTGTGTTATTTTAATCACTTAATTCAATTATATTATTGTTTCAAATGTTATTAAATATTCTTATGTCTAATAATTGTTCTGAAACAATTCTGAGTTCTTTTTTGAATCATATCCTGTTTAATTTAAATAAAAATAATGTTAATAAATTGGACATAACTTTATTATCAATACTTTCCGAACGTCTGTGGGTATTATCCTCTAAGAAAAAACTTGCAATTTTCTATGTATCGTCTTCCTTTTGAAAAAATGACGAAACCGTCTATGTGCCATCTTCAGTCTTCTTTTTCCTGACTCTATCAGGCCTACACGCAACAGATATAAGTAAAAAAATTAAATCTATATTTTTTCCAAAAGTGACCAAAATTAAAAAATAAAAATATTTATTTTACAATTAAGATTCATAATCAAAAGGGCTTTTGATGAGAATATTTAATTAACATTCAGTATAAGTTCTTTTGACTAATAATTTACACAACATAATTAATTTTTCTTTATTATTAATTTGGAAAAAAGGCAGATCACATATATAAATCATATTAATCTGTTAAAACGACAAAAAGAAAACTTTTTCGATAAACGGATTATGTTTCAATTAAATCTAATTTTTTCTAACAATCTCAAAGACCCTAATTACGCCAAAAAATTTCTTTCTTTCTTTCTTTCTCTTTCAAATAAAAATTTTTGGTTGCAGAAACAGTTGTTTATAACTCAAGAAGCATGAAAAATTATGTTGTTGAAAAAGCCAAAAGCAGCCAGAAAAAATTTCTGTTATAATACGTACACAGTGGAAAAAGCTAATAGGTGACAATGACGCCCAAATTTCCTCTAGTCTAAAGTCTTAGCGGAAAAAATCTACATTAAATAAGGCTATAGGTCAGACTGCAGACCACATGAGGTCTACACAGATTCTAAGGTCATGATTTAAAAATATTTCTAAGAACTAAACTGTGAGAATGCTATAAGTTTAACTAAGGATGTACTCGTAATTTGTACTGATGTCTGATTTGTCTGAACTCTACTTTTAATACTGACTACACTTAAAAGCATAGACTTATAAACAAAAGTCCTGGAAACAAAAAGTCCATAAACAATTTGGAAAGTATAAGAACTGATAATAAAATATTTAAATATATTTACTAATGGCTCCCTTGATTTAGCGACCAATGAAATATCCGCATATGAACAGCTAAAGCCACAAAAAACAATGTAAGTTATTGACAAGAATTATGAGAGACATGTCGTAGGAAATTCTGAGTTTTTTTTTCTGATGTCTCTGATAGAAATCTGAAAGACATTTTAGGGACAAGATATGAGCAACTCTATTGTGTTGGACGGCATCTGTATTATTTTCTGACAAATATCTGAAAGAGTAACGAATGGAATTTCGAATGACTTATTTTATATAAATCTGGAAGTCTCAACCCAGTCTAATGTTAACAACATATAAGCTCTTCCTCATTTATGTTGTCTAAAAATATTTTATTTGCTGTTTTTTGTGGACACACCCCAATTTACTGTCTCAACTACACAGAATAAAAGTGTAAGAATTTTTTTCTTCTACAAAATCCTCTTTTAATTAGCAATATTTTTTCCTAATTCTTATAATTAATGTGTATACATATGTTTTATATTTTCAGAAAGCAGCTCTCCGAGATCCTTTCACACTACTACGTAAATCTCTGGTAAGTCGCATATCCTTTCGTCCTTAAGATTAATATTTTTTAAGTTAGAGGTTTTGGAATTCAGAATTACTTTAAACAATTAAAACAACGAATTAAGGCAAAAGACTTAATATTTTAAACTAAAACATTTGTTGAAATAATTTAATTAGACAAAATCTTAAGCATCCAAGTTTTCATACTTAAAGTAGTAAATCCGCTCCGCAACTAAAAGTTCGTAACTCCTATAATCACCATTTATTACTCGTTTATAATCAAATCAATTAAAAAAGAGTTATTTATACTCAGCCTGTCTATCACAATCTGGTAATAGTTTTTTGATTTAAAAAACTCTCCCATAAGATGCAGGATACAGGCGCAGGTTAAAAAATTTTTAATTTTGTTATATAATTTTTTTTCCAGTTTTCTTGTTGAAATATTTATATTGGAACTCAATTGTCTTGTGAAAATTAAAGTAACATAATATTTAAACAACTCTTTGGGTGACGTTTTCAGGAATAATAATATTAGTAATTGAAGTACCCATTATATTTTGCTATAAATTGACGGCATCTCATCACACGAGTTCAAAATTAATTCAGGACTGCGGCAAGGCTTTAATCTTTCTCACTATTTTTTTTTTAATTTTTGTTTATGACTTCCTACGCCAAACTTCTTATCATTTCTATTCCTTTTGTGGACGATAGTAGCATTTGCTTCATATACATATATCAATATGAATGATACACTTTTTCACTAACTTGTAACGATCTACGAGTGGGGTCATGCGAATATGGTCGACTTTAAAGCTCACAATTCTCAGTCCTGCAAGCCGACGTATTAACGTATAACCGTATATGCTACTCCATCCACAATTGGTATTCTTGGAATAAGAAAACCCATTATGATGCCCAATGGCTACATGTTGCTACAGAAGCATTCAAGTCCTTTGGTGCGTTAAGACGGTATGAGAGAGATACTTTACCACAATTCTTCTCCGTCCGGAGATGGAATATAACTCCTAGTGCTTCAAAAATTATTTTGAAATTTTAAAAATATATAATAAAGTTTTTTTCCTGCAACTATATGAAGCCATGGTTCCTCTTATGTAAATTAAATATTAATTATCCTATATTTGGGAATCTATGGGCATTTCTGTCGAGTTAAATATATATTTAAGCAGAAAAGTACTTGAAAGAGGGCGAGAAGAAATTCACCCTCTTACTAGACCATTATTTATGTTCTTTTATCAGAAAAGCTTCAATCAAATATGTTATCGTGTTGGTTTCCTAAAAAACAAAGGTCGTAGTACAAATCCACAGTCCTGCACATAATTCTGTGTGAACCTTTACATATAAATATTTATTTTATTTTATGGATATTACATTTTATAAATTAACAAGCATTTCAACAACTTAGACTTCAAACAACAAGATGCAAAATAATTTCAATAGAAAACATTTCAAATAGAATAATGCTTTTCAGCTTAAAATAACTTGCAAACAGGAAGGAAATCATTATTTCTTAACAACATTTTCTGATAAAATCCTATTTTCAGGAATAATAAGCAATTACAATTAAATTAATGAAGAAATAACTTTAATGTGATTTCTAACTTTTGTTCTTTTAATATATTATTATTTTTAATTGTGTGTTATTTCTTCTCTATTAAAATCAATCACGTAATTGCCATTTGAAAGCCTGCTTATATATCCTGCTTTTTCCTTTTTAAGCAACAACTTTAGCGTATAATTGGAGCAGTTGTGTATTAAATTACATGTTACTTAAACGCCTTATTGTTCGCTTGCCACGTAAAGGACTAAACAACATCCTTTTATATTTATCCTTGTTGAATTTTTCGTATTTTGCTCAACCTCTGCATTTAGTTGCTCACACGTACTAAGAGCCTTTTAGCCATAAATAAACAACGCCTTAACATTTAACCTGTTGTAAGTACAGCAGATGAAAAACTTTTTTACAAAAATATATTGAAAAGCAAATAAGCCGATACAAATTCTGTAAAATGGTAATAAAAATTTTATGAAAAAAAAAAAAAAAAAAAAAAATTAATATCCACAAATTTATCTTTAAAATTAAGCATTTGATTTGCAAAGTGAGTATGCAAAAAAAGTTTTTTTTTTCAATTTTATTGACATTTCTGTGCCCAAGCCTTAACACATACATTTAACAGGATTATTGAGTCCGCTACCACTCAATTTTTATTACCAAGAATTCAATAAAGCTTTATAATTTATGGCTAAAACCAGATTTTACGATGTTGTATGTGCAAACGTGTGAAAAAAGCGGTTGTAAAATAAAAATGTGTGGTTTTATATGAAGGCAGGCATAAAAAATATAAAAACAGATAAAGCCAACAGTCCATAACATTATTGTTATCCAACAAATTACGGTTGTAAACTGCTAAACACGACACAGGATTCTGAAAAAAGTGCTTATTTTCTTTAACAACAAACTTTTAGTCCTTTCAGTTAAATTCGTCATTTTTAAAAGCTTCCATTTTAGAATTCATTTTATTTAAGAAATACAAAGACAACTGTAACGTGGAAAGAATAACAAAATGCAATTCTTCTAAACGCTAGAGGAGCCAACCAAACGATTGGACTTCCTCAGCTAATTTATGTGAAAATAAATTAGTTGTTTTTTTTTTCCTATTCTAATTTTTTATAATAATGATTTTTCCCATAATACAAGTAAAATTCAATTTGATTTTTGTTTTGCTTGCTTTTCTCTTGATATAAAATATTTTCCCTTGAAAAGAAATGTATTGGAAATAATTGAATTAGAAATCCATTTATCATGCACCTTTTTAATTTATAGTGAAAGATGCATTAAAGATTTCCTTTTAGTTTAATACTTTTGTTACGCCAGTAGGTGTTAAATAGAAAAATTAAAAGCAACACTTTCCTTCTTGAAAACTATTACACAGGACAACACTCATTTCTTGGCTTGAAATTTTTTACAAAAAATTTTTTTAACTATTTACAAAAAAAAAAAAAAATTATAATGAAACCAAAACTCTTTCAAAGATGCGATAAGTGGCAAGTGGATTTTCTATTACTTTGTAGTAAAATTTCAGTTATAACCCAGAATTAGCCTAGATATAGATTTTTTTTATAATGCATTAAACACATTTGAGACAGCAGGCTACCGACTACATTCTGTCAAAAATAGAATACATGTGTGTATATGAAAAAGATTATTTTCACAACTGCTACACGACTGCAGGTTGTAGTCCATGCTACTTTTGTCGTGTAGTCAAATTAAACTAATTTCTATTTTTGTTGGCTACAAAACAAAAACAGTGTTGACAATATAGTAAAATATGTAAAGCAAATTGCCGATTAAAAATATTTTTTTAGTGCAAAATAAAAAAAAAATCCAATGTTTATATGTTATAATATACATATATGCATTAAGAATTTTTAAATAAATAAATTTATTTGTTTTATTGTTATATATCACATTGTCTTGAGCCAAGAAAACCAACATTGTTGAAGATTAAAAAAAATCACAGGGTAATAGCCCATTTTAACATAAAAATTTTAGTGTCATTTCTTTCAGCGCTCTCTCTTGATTGCGGAGTTGCGGCGTTAAAAACTTTAATATATTATCTTATTTTTTTTAAAGTTGGACGGGACTTGTCCCATGAAAAAAGGGAACTTTAAAAAGTTAAAACCGCTAAATATGCACCACTGTAATATACATAAATGAATTGTAGCAACAACTATTTACTATGTATAATTAAGTAGCTGGCTACAAAGCGAAGTTTGTCGCCAGCGACATTTGTAGTCGTGTTGCCCTGTAGCCTGCTATCCCGAATGTGTTTAATGCATAATCCTAGGGATAATATTTTGCTATTTTAATCCTTAACAAAAATTGATTTTCAAATTTCTAATTGTTTTTTTTTATGTGAAGCGTTTTGTACATTATTTGCGAAACGATTTCGAAGGGGAATGTTCCAGAGGTGATTCCATTTCAACCAAAAACTAATAGGACGGGGGGAAATGTTATCTCCCATACATTCTTAAGGAATGGCACTGTGATTGCATTTAAAGGATTTCTTAGTGTATACATATATCGACTTTCTAGGGAATTATTGACAAAAATTTTAATTTAATAAAAGAACTTTTACGACAAGATTTGTAAAAACGAATATGAAAATACTTCCCTTTTATAAAAAAAAATGTTTATTTTTGTAAATTTACATGAAAATGTTATATTTTTTTCAACCAATAATAATTAAATGAAATCATTGTGGCTAAACAACCAACTTTATTACAAAGAGCGAATCGAACACATTAAAAACGGAAGCTACTATAAGTTAGTTTAAAATCCGATGTAATACATTTCTAGTTTATACCTTACTACCAGGAAATCTAGAATTCGGTCCATAAATGGGCGAGTTATGCGATAATCAATGTTTCGGGCAGTCCAATTGCCCGTCATATTTTTGGAAGGTTTTTCTTTACTGGGAAGTAATATTTTATAATCTTATATTCAACTCAATGTAATAGTGTATTATTTTGGGTAGGAGCAAGGGGAGTAGTACCTCCGATGCAAATTAATTGCTGATTAAAATATATACTACATATCGATCGATATCGAATGCTGTAATTTGCTCTTGGAGATCAGCCAAGAGTTGAGGGAGCCACCTTAGTCTCAAGAACTAATTGGTGGCACATTTCATCTAATCTAGATTATATTTAATAACTGTGGTTCATGTTTTAGTATCTTTGTGACATATAAAAAATAGAAAATAGAACAATACCCAGAGACTAAGGGAGATATCAAACCTGTGACCTTTTGATTACTGGTCAAATAGACTAGCAACTATTCTTCGAGGACACCATAAACTAACATTTATGTAGTTTAATATTAGGGATATATCACTTAATGGAATGTATCGCATTATAGGGGGTTACATATTTGGAAAAAAAACAACCTTCTTCATTTCATATATAAGGATGTATCTCCAAAATCACTTTCAGTGGAATAAAGGATAATATTTTATACCTTTTCAGGGGAAAAAATTAAATTTAGTGCCACTAAATTAAGCTAAATTTAGTAACATTGAAACATTTTTTGTTGTCCTGTGTTACTTTCTTCTGCTAAACGATAATAATTAAATGATATATACTTTATCAAATGAAGAATATAGTCTTGTGCTTAATAATGTTTCTGCGTTCTTTTTAAGAAATTACATTTAGAATTTATGAAGAAATAAATAATATAAGAAATACCACACACATAGAACTCTTTTAGCAAAAACTAGAAAGTAACACAAATAGAATTATCAATCCATTTAAAATCACTTTTTTCATAGTAATTCATACGATTACAATTTTTTAGTTTCTTGGGCAATAGAATGCCCTCTCAAAAATATCAAGAGTCCTATTCAAGCAAAAAGTGGTACCTCAGCGGATTTTGTAACAGTCAGATTAAAGAAGAGAACTTTGATCAACAGTACTTTTTGAATTCTAATGGTTTTTATTTAAAAATTATTTAGGAACTTTTGTTTAATTTTATATTCACCCCATTTTCCAGGATTTTACATCATTTATTTACATGGTTCAGTTGTTAAATTTATTTATTTTTTAATGCCAATGGCCAAGGCTGTGCAGAAAACAAAATATTATTGCATACTTTACAGCTTTACTTTAAGCAAAATTTACTAAGCACACAAAAATATAATTCGCAATTTATAAAAAAAATTATCAATTATTACGTTATTGTTGCCGCATTGTACTGCATGATCCTGTTCGGTTTTGTTTTCTCATGAAAACTAAAATGAAATTTATGAATACCATGTAATTGTTTAGCTTTTGTTTGCGTAGTTAGTGATTCTTTTTTTTAAATTTCAAGGCATAGCTAAGGGCGTAGGGGGCGTTGATAGCGGATAATAGAATTATTTCCGCCGTAGATTAAAATATGTAATTGTAAATTTTATGGTTTCAAATTTAAAATATTTATGTTTATTGTTTTAGTGGTTTATTTCTGCAACATTGAAAAAATATTACCTGAAAAAATGTGTAAAAAAATATATATATAATGACAACGAATTTATGAGCCGCAAATTTTTTTTTACTTATTTTTTGTTTTGTTTGCAAATTAACTCTTTACCGGGGACCAATGCAAAGTACCCTTTGTTAGGAAATGTTTAGAGAAATTTTGCTTTAGCAATACCAAGAGTGATGCTATAGATATTTATAAATGCCATTATAGAAAAATTTTGTAAGGAAATCAAGCGTATTGTTATAGCAGAAAGATTTTTTGTTTTTAAAATTTGTTTTATTTAGGTTTTTGAAGTCTAAATAAGAGGAATGAAAATATGAAAATATATTGACATTACAAAAACTACACCAATTGGATTTTTATTGGAATAAGATTTAATAATTTAAAAAAAAAAATAAATACATACAAATAACGACTTTGAATGCGATTATAAAACCACAGACTATAAAAAACAGCAACATGTGTAGCCAGTGTTGACATTTTAACCCGCAGCTGTTGCTCATTTTTATTTCATTTCAAAGTCAGATATTTTATTGGGATTATAAACAAATAAAAACTTTGACTAGTTTGTTTAAATATATCATAAAAATATCAGTTCTTTAAATAAAAAAGACATTTAATTGACACAAAAAGCCACTGGCATAAAGTTTGTTTTATATGGACTTAAATTATGCTTGATAAAGCAGTTTTATTGCTATTGAGCCGAGTATTGAAATATTAATAGATTATTGTAGTGCAAATCAAGTTATAAAAAATAACAATAATGAATAAATATTTCAACATAAAAAAATATATACGCATATATAGTTTTTTTTTGACAATCATATGCATTTGCTTAACAAAAAATCGTTTTATAAGTTAATAAAATCAGGTGTTGTGATGTGTAATTGTTATTAAATATTTGTTTAATTATTTTTTTTTGTAAGTTTCAAATACGACAACGAGTTAATACTTGAACGTATGAGTGTTATATAATTCTTGAATACTAACTAAACATGCTGATGTTGCACAAACTCATTAAATAAATAAGTGTTTGCAAAATTTCACATAGAATATTAAATTTCTTCTGTGAGGAATTTTGCAAACAGTTTTTGTTGAATGAGTTTGTGCAACATTAGAAGCGTACACTTAATATTCAGCAACTATATAACACTCATACGTGCAAGTATTACCATTTTATCATATTTTATGGCAATTGTATAACAATAATATTGTAATAATTTATGAAAATTTACTTAATTTTGATAATAAATTATTTACTTGAAATTTTTGATCGAAAATTAGACTATTAGTTGCTTTTCTTTTTATTTTTCTAACGAAAAATTAAGTCATTGTTCATTATCTTAATTTATTTTTTTACCACGGCCACGTCCGGAGAGAGATGAAATCTGTCCAAGTAATTAAACTAATAAGTGGTTAACAAATGTTTAATGTTTTTATTTTTGCATACATACAAATATAATACAAGTTAATACATTTCTATAGAGAACGCTTGATACTCTCGAGCAAGCTAATCATAAATTCACCGCTGGCACTTTTAGTTTTCGGCCCTAGGCCTTTTGCAGGGGAACTCGTTCCACATGAGATCCCTTCGATCAAAGAACGAGTTGTTTCCTCTAATGAGGAACGTGTTGCTCAATAAGTAAGAGCGGGTCTCGGGAATATGTCTCCTGACTTCATTGGAGCAAATTTCATTGAAGTAACGATAAAACAGCGTAACACATCCTACGTTGCGACGATGCTCCAGTCAGTCATTAGACTTGCCTACACTATTGTAATCAATGAGGCTTTTCGCCCTCTCCTGTACTCGCTCCAGTAGCTCCAAAATAGACTTTGAAGCACCGGCCCATACATGAGAGTTGTATTCCATTTTCGGCCGGATGTACTGTCAGCACCGTCGTACCCATCCAAAATATATTGTTGCTAAATTGTTTTTTTTTACCTTGCAAAACGACTGCTATCCTTGGTCTCTGGGTAAAAATAAATTTACGGTAAATTAAATTTTAGCAGACAAATCATTCCCAGGACTTTATATTAGACTTGTTGTTATTGTGACGGGAAAAGGCAACTGAGATATTTTGACGAAGTTGCTAATTTTCAAGTTAGTCAGAAAATTTGTCCTTTAAGCTAGTTTCTTTGAGTGCTGGTATGATTCAGCAGGATAAACATTTCGTCCTGAGGAGGTTACATAAAAAAGAGTTAATATATGGTATAATTCATAAAATATTTCACAAAAAACCCGTATAACTTTTGGCGTTCTTTTTTCTTTCTGAAGAGTGTGTAACATCTTGTTCATGAATAAATGTTTTTATTGCAATAATATCTATTTGATCATTTTGGCACTTGGATGGGCGTAAGGACTCACTTTTGAAATAATATCTATTAAGCTAACGGAGCGAATTCTTCACTTTACGACATGATATTTAAATGTTTTAAACTTGTTTTCTATTCTATTCAGATTTGCCAGAAGTCTCATATATTTCAATTTCACATTGAAGCTCATTTTATTGTGAACGACGAGTATTTTTAGCCTGTATGAGTTTTCCAGTTTTTTGAAAAATAATCTACACCAGTGTTTTTGTTGAATTAAGTCTATATTAAAAGCACTTTGAAGAGAATTAAATAATCGCCAAAAAATGCAGAGAAATGAAATGAATAGCCGAACACCTACACTGAACAATAAGTGTGTGAATGTGGATGTGAGTGTAGTGGTAATAATACAAACTCAGCGTTAGAGAATGTACATTATTTAATTTTTTTCTTTCTTTTAAAGTACTTGCTTTAAATGTGTTTGCCATGGTAAAGCTACTGTTTGTATTTGGTTGGTGCAGTTGTAGTGGTTGAATGCATACAATGCAATGCCACATACATACTGCGATAATGTGGTAAATAAAAGCTTTAAATATACGTTTTTTTCCCCCGTTTTCTAATTTTGTGTACATTTTCGTTGTTTGTGTGGGTTAGCGGGTGTTAGTGCTTCTGTTTATATATATGTGTATGTGTGTGTTGAGTTTTATTTCCTGCTTTTAATGTTTCACTTGTTGTCAGCTAGTTTTGTGGTGTAACAAGGGATTTTCAATTAGATTTTAGCTCGTGGTAAAATTAAAATCTACTTAATTTTTTTAAGCAGCTCTTTTTTATGTTTGTCGCTTAATATTTTGTATGAGTATTTATATGCTAAAATGTTTCCGCCAAAAAGAATTACGAAAACGAAGAAAAGCTTTTAGAGATTTTAAAGTTACACTAAACAATATTAAAATTATTAATTTTAAAAATTTGCTGCAAGTAACGTGAGGAAAATGTAAATATTTTTCAAATTCATTATTCTCCAAAATATTTATTTATTTAAATGATCACAAATGTAATGGGTAATTTTTTAAGTGTTTGGGTTTTGAATATTTAGAAAAAAGCAGAAAATTTTCAAAAGTGAATGAAATATTTATTTATGACGATAAATGAATGACTGCCATTGATTCATTATTCTCCAAAATGTTTGTTTATTTATTTAAATAATAACAAATTCAGTGGGTGATTTTTCACTGTTTGGGCTTTGAATATTTAGAAAAAAGCAGAAAATTTTCAAAAGTGAATGAAATATTTATTTATAACGATAAATGGATGCCTGTCATTGACTTTTTTTAAAAATTGTTAATGTAAAGGTTTGCCTGCGGCCACGTCTTAGGTGCTCCATCTGTAGGTGCAGTTTTTCTAATGTGTTCGATTCCGATATCGATCTGATTTCCTTTAGTTTAATGTTGTGGTTCCTTATGGGTATTGGTCTCCCATCCAGTTTGTTTAATTTAACTATATCGGCATGAACTTCTTAAGTTGTAAACCCCTTGTTTGTCCAGAGGGTCTATTTCGTTCGTAATGTTTTGTAACATCCTATCCAAGTTGTGTTGTGTCGATGTTCTGTTTCCTATAAAATTTTGCTTGGTCATATCTTGTTTTGCCTATATATGTCAAAGTACCCTTCTTAATCATATTATGTTCCTTGTTCCTTCCCTTGCCTGCCGTGATGGCCCGCTATACTGATCATGTCTCCTTTCGATATTTTTTATTCCCTGATTTGTTATATGTTAGTGGTGTTCGATCAGTTTATCTACAGGCTTTAAGATGCCCCTCTATTCATAAGGGACAATTTTCCAAGCGTCTTCCCAAGCGTTTCAGGAAGTACTCCTTTCTAACTTTCTTCATGTACAGATATGAAGAGGTAAAGTTTCTGTTCTCTTAATTTTTCTACGGTTTATGTACATTTTAATTACTAATCTACATTATAAAATTTTAGTCTTCTGGGATTTTGAAAATTATCCTTTATTTATGTTACAAATTAAACATATACAATACAAAAAAAATATATATAATATTGAAATTTATTTTTCGGGATATTCTCCCCAACTAATCGTTGAAACAATTAGAGTTTTTGCAAAATGCATTGTTTGTTGTGGCTTTAGCTCTTCATATGCCGACATTTCAGTTGTCGCTAAACTTCACTGACGATTTGGTTAAGCGACCAATGAAATGTCGGCATGAAGCCACAACAAACAATGCATTTTGCAAAAAATACATATACAAAAAATCCAAAAATTTGTGTTGTTAAATGTACTGAGAAAAATATGAGGTCCGAATTCTTGGAATATAAAATAAAATCTTATTTCTAGGCAGCCTATTAATTGGAAACATTTTCCCCATAACTCTTTCCAACATGAGAAATGTTAAAAATACCCATACTTATGCTCATATTAGAATGCTAAAAGTATTGGCAGGTTAGCAGGCTGGCTAGACGAGATAACATTTTTTCTATCAAGAACTTGGTGCCCATTTTAATCTCAGTACGAGTGCTTTTAATTCTTTTGTAACGATTAACTTTTATATCATCCATCTCAATCAGTTTTTGCTTTCCGGACCCAGGACATCAGGTCGACTGTAAAATCTTAAAATCTTGAGGTACAGTCAAGAGGTCATTAATAAAGTGAAGATTTGTTTGGAGGAATTTTATAAGCCCTATGCCTTGAAGAGAATAAAAACGTAGTTTGTTTTTTTTTCAGTGCACCAACTAAGAAATAAAAATACCCTACAGCAACGTTATTCATAGCGTTGACTATTGTATTTAGGTGATGAAAAGGAATAAGTGTTAAATTTTCTGATGGATTTTTTTTAATTCCCCTTCAGTAGACCCTAAATCAACACAACAAAAGTGCAAATACTTGTATTATAGCCATGACACTACAAAATATAAAGATGACAAACTGCCATCCTTTTTGTGTGTTGAAAGCACCATTATAAACATCATTTTTTTAGTTGATTTGCTGTCTGGTCATTATTTTATTGTATGAAACAAACAGCATCATCATTTGCAGCAACATTAAACTTCAATGCCGCAAGGCATCGTAAAAAGTGTCATTATAAAATTCTAAACTTTTCTTCCTTACAAAAGGACTCCATTACATGGTGTGTTATTTATAAAAGGCAAAAGGCGGGGATTGCATGTTTCAAAAGAATTGGGTCGGTCACCAGGAAGTTAAAAAGGAAAATCAAGTTGATGTTAAAGTTCTTTAAAAGAAGTCAATCAACTTCGCTCATTTATAATGAAAAACAATATTCGTTGTTGTTTAATTTTGCAAAGAATTAGCTTTAGAAAAGGAAATAATGTAATAAAAAAAATATGTTTTAAAATGAAATCTTGATGAAAAGCATTCCACACTCTTAATTCGGTGAACAATGTGGACCAATTGAAACCAACAGGCGCATGTAAAATTAAAATTTAGTGGTTTGTGAAACAGCAGCTGCACTCTATACGAATAACAGCAAAATTTGAGCTGGTCTTACATTGGAGATATTCTCTGATTGCTTTTTGATCCCAATTTTATTACTTTAGAAGCCTTGATTCACTGTTATCTTATTATTTTGGCTACACCACCGACCAAATTTTCGAGTGTTGCTTGAAATTTTAAAATGACGATTGGAGGAACACACGTTTAATGGCTGACTATTAAAAATTATAAAACAAAGTTCTTGAATCTCTACGGCTCCCATAGTTCTGCTATGCTATTCGAAAGGAAATTTATCAAATTTCAAAGCTCTGCATACTGCGACCTGTGCGATCTTTTTTCAGCTCTTATGATCTTTATTGTAGTTCTAGGCTACAAATAAAGTCTATCAATTTGTACAATGCGAACTTACGCTTACCCTTTCACTAAGTAAATAGTCTTTGAGGACATCACAGCATGATATTTACATCAACACATCAGAAATTATACAGACAACAAGCTTTTTTATGATGATGATGAAAAAAACATTTAAGGTGCAAGTTCCCATTTCGCTCCTGATTATGCATTTTTATTAATGCATCTTTAGATGTTTTTTGTTTCAGTTGAAATACAGGTTCTGAAAAAATTTAAGCCAGTGAAGGCTTGTTGTGCGTTCCCTTTAATTATCTCAAACACAACTGCCACAGTTCTGCGGCAGGATTCGAACCTGGGACCTTCGCACTACGAGTCTAGTACACTACCTACTAGTCTACGAAGGTCAGTTCACTATAATATCCAATTAGATTCCCATGTGTAATCGACAGGATAATTTTTAGATTCTTAATATTTAGGATTTATTTGAATTTAAAAAAATATGAAAAAAATATCATTCAAATAGAATTATTGATATTAGTTGTTTGATTTAAATAATTCCTTGGGAACATTTCGATACCAAAACAAGACCTCAATATTATTTAAATAACGAAAACAATTTAATAACTCTATTCAAAATGTATTCATTTGAAATTAGTTTGCCTGCTTTATATGCTTCCCATAGTTGTCCATATTTCAAGTCTTTCACTATCCTTATATTCATTTATATTTGGCTGTTGTTTTGTTGTTTTGTTGCAATGTTATTTTAGCAAATGCGTTTCTTTTCACAAGTGGAATTAGTTGTTGGTGTATGTTTTAAGAGGGACATTTATATTTTTGACTCTTTTATTTTAATTCCTTTTTTACGTTGTTTAATTGGTTTTTACAAGTTGGTTGAAATCCGTTGTTTTGGCTGTTGGATTTTGAGCAATTTTTGTGAGATTATACGCTTAAATATTTCTTTTTTAAAACAGTTTATTGTTGGCTTTATTTTTGTAGACTTGTTTGAATTTAGAATGCTTTAGCAGGAGACAAGGATAATAAAATAAGAAGATTATGGTTTTATTTGCGCCAGCCAAGAGAAGTAGTTACCAAAAAGTGTATAATTTTTTACATTCAAAATGTGATAAGAGAATGATGTTAACATAATAAAATCATGGTCATTTGTTTTTAATGTTTATAAATTGATTTAACTTTCATGATATTGGATCTCCCAATGAAATGTTTTGCAAAGCGAATTCATTATCAAATTTCAACATTTCAAATAATGAAGCTTTATCTCAGTTTGCTTTATGACATTTCGATAGTAAGTAATATATCACAAAAAAAACAAAGGAATAACACTTAACAAAAACGATAAAGACAGATATAAAGATATAAAGACTCAAACATTCGATATGATTTATTATACAATCGAAAGGGAAGACTATTAATAAAGAATATTAATTTAATTTATCAATAAAGAATGGATAGATTTGCAAATGAAATCAAAACTAAATGATAAATTTCAGCAACAGCAACATAGTAACAATAGTAGCCAATCGATATAGAGCAGAGAAAGTGATGTTGCTGGTAGATTTAAATCATTTACATCAGACATACCGGAGTTTAAAACAAAATTTATGGCTGATAAGTTGGGGGAAACCGCAGTTTGTCCGTTTCTATGATTATAAGCACTTGTTTCTTTTATATTTTTATTCTTTTAATTCTTAAAGAAGACTGACTTAAAAACTAACTTACAAAATTATAATAAGCAGCCCAACATCCGAATACTCTTGATTTTGTGTCTGGTGTTTATTTCTTGATATCTGTTTACCACTGCCACAACATAAGAAATACTGCTGATCAAACGCAATCAGGCTGTTGACTTTAAATATTTCAATTTAAACGCCGTCTTCGGAATTTAGAGTTGTGTTGTCTTATAAACATATGTATATATAGTTCTTAGACTTGCGCACAGAGGGTCTGCTTTATTTATCCAAAGCGTTGTGTTTGGACTAGGAAAACAGATTATGGGAACTACGATTTGGGTTTTGTCACATTTGATGTGAAGTTGCCTCCACACATAAGCTTTACGGCTAACGAAATAATTTTTGTTGTAATGCATAACGATGTGCTCGTTATTGAGAATGTATTGTTCTGATCATATACTTGGAAGCGCTTAGAACAAGACTATCTGGTCTTTTTAAGTAGTAAAGTTGAACCTAGAGCAGGTGTTCGGAATAAGGCTCTTTGTTCCAATCCCTGTTCATTGTAAATAAACTAAAATGATTCTAGAGAGGAGAGGCGATAGAAGGCTTCCACTAGTAACAGTGCCAACGGCAAATCTGCTCATATACTAGGGAAACGGTGTGGATAATTATTAGGAATGTTTTCTTTATTGTAGCAGAAATTTAATTGTAGGTAAAATATCTGCATACATCACTTAAGTGCAACATATTTAAAGAAAAAAATATGTGCTTTTATTATCATAAATAAATTTACACTCAGGCCGGGAATTAATGAATACTATTTAAGGTTTTGCTTCTTTGTGAAAGGAATAGTATAGCGAGGAATGAGAAGACAGACAGAGAGAGAGGGAGAGAGAGCTTAAATTCTTTTTACAACTCTACTATACCGCGTTCAGCGCCTCTGGTGTTAAGGAGGCACATTAATTTTCTTAAATTGTATATGTAGCCATTTTAGTAATGATTTTACTTTGCCGACAATTCTCCTAATATTACCGATGAAGGAGGGTACTGTGATGTTGTACATTAGCGGAGAAGAGTATCGATCTGTTCCGATACTGTTTAGTGACCGGTCATTACTTAAAAAATCTAACAACAATTAACACAACGCTACACTAACGTAAATCAGAAAAGCTAACAATGCTGATGACTTGTCCTGAACAGGGATCGAACCCACGCTCTCAGTTATAAATTGCTTTGAGATCAATACGCAACCTATTTTTTGTCAACAGCTCTACTGTAGATTTGCTCAAAATATTTGTAACTTTTTCTTTAAGAAACAAGAACGCCATAACTTAAGCCCATATAATCAGTCAAATCAAAATTCCATTAGAATTTGTGTCAACGTGGCACGTGCTCAAGAACCTTAAAACTTTCCATGATACCCAATAATATTACTTTCCCATTCCTCTATGCTGGTAAACAATAAAAATATTAGTATAAAGTCTTTGTTAGTAGTATTCATATATAAAGCTGTCCCAAAATTAGTTTTAGAAACTAAAATTTGTTTCAAATTAAAATTTTTCTCCCCTCAAAAAAAAAATGCCATTTATGACTTCATTTTCATTTTCAATTGTTACATTTTCCACATTTCATTGAAATTATCCTGGGAAATATTTTTATGTTCACAATAACATTAAATTACCTCTACATGCGTAACGTAATAAACATTAACAAAGAAAAAAGGAATTTTAATAAAATTGTATTTAATGTATAAAACAATACTTGCGGTTCAAACATAATAGTTGATACTCGTATTTACTACGTACAAATTAATTGAAAAAAGAAAAAAATGTTCCCTCTGAGTATTATGTTTAACAAATGTGTTAATCCTTGACATGTTTAAAACATGCTGCCATACAAATACCAGGATAATTGCACTTACACATACAAGGACACGCACATGTATATGCGTCAATATTTTGTATTCGCCTTGGGTTATACGAAAATTTAAAGTAGAACATTAAAAATTATTTGCATTGAATGACATGTTATATTTTTATAATCCCTACAATTTGTAGCAGCAAAACTTTTCAAGTTGAACAACATCTTCTTAAATCCCATTTTTAATTTGCATGGCAAATGTATATTTTTTGATTTATGCAGCTTTTCGGTTTGATTTGGTTTGGATTTTTTTCAAGCATTATTATGTGCAGAATATAAAATTATCTTTTAAAAAAGACCAACTTTATGCATGACTTAATTTTAAGTGACGGCTTTTTGCAAAAGCACAATTTTGTGAAAAATTTTTCTAGTTTGAAATTCAGTGCACTATAAATGCTTTGCTTGCTTAATATTAAAACTGACAGAAGCAGCATTTAAATTCGGATTGCAAAAATATATTGGCTCGCAGCAAAATTGTACAAAAACGAGGGTTGATAGAAAAGGCTGGGTTAGAAATATATCAGGAATTTGTAAGAAAAATTAAAAATAAAAATACAACCGAGTTCTTTAAATAATCGGGCTGTTAAAGCAAAAATCTAATTTCCAATTAGCAGCTCTGTAGACAAGCTGTATAAACTGTGACTAAGTTTTTGTCATGCTTAAAACTATTTACACAAATATATTTTTTTTAAATAATTTTTAATGGCAATTTAAAAAAAATGTGCAACTTATCTTTTGAACTTCCACCTCCGCATCCTATGAAAACAAAAGAAAATAAAATTAAATGTTGTGTTAAACTCCAAGGCAACTGATAAAAGCGTAGAATATTAGAATTGAAATGATTTTTAGTGTTTTTGCCATCCAAAAAAAAAAAAAAGATTTCATAGGAAATATCAATATGCTTGTGATAAGTGTATTAAACGCATCTGTTGAATACGATAAACATTATTTTGAGAGAAAGGAAACAGCATAAATCGAGATAGTATTAATAACTTTATCATAATAGTGTTCATAACAATGGCAAAGCAAAAAGCTTTAACATTCAATTGTGGCTCAGTTATGAGCAGGAAATGTGAAATTTGCAACAACAACAAAAAATTGACGAGGCAATTTAAAATTTTTAGTAAATACTGTTCAAAAATTAATATAAAATAAAGAAAAAAAACATTAAAAAAATCTATTGTTTCTTGTTGGCTCAGCTGATTTTATGCCAACAACAAAAAATAAATTTTACAAATAATTATTATGGGGAACACCACGAAAAATGATTTTAATAAATAGTGTCATTAAGAGAAATATAAAAAAAACTAGTAATTAGTGGAATTTCTTTATTGGAAAGAAAATTTTATTTCATTAATATGTGAATGTGATTTCGGTCATACGGCCGTATGTTGCCTATAACCCGGCGAATGTTATGTTCAATCGTCTCTATTAGACAAGTACCTCATTTGCCAAAACAGCGTAGTATCTCAAAAAAGTCAATTATTTTTGGTAACAATGCAGTATTGATCGTCTTATGGTTATTTATCTTGTATAAAAGGTTCATATGTACTCATCATTTGGGAGAAGACTGTTATTTTTTTGATTGATTTGTATATAAAACAAAAACTTTAATGTAGTTTTCTATAAAACTAGTTCTTTCAGTTATGATGTTGTTTTAACAAGTGAGCGATATCCCCTAAGAAAATCATCTAATGGGCTTAGATCGCTTGATTGTGGTGGCCATTTATTAACATCATTAGGAGAACAGATTGACAAATAAATAGCTTTCACCAATTTTAAAGCATTGCTCTGTTATCCGCAAGCACCATTTATTTTCGCTAAGATATTTATTTTTAATTTGTGGCATCTACCAGCAACTCCGCCCGCGTTTAACTGGATAAAAAATATATATTTTTCTGCTTACTCGCAGATATACTCGTACTACTATAGACAACGATGCATCCCTCTATTTTTCAGCAATTACGTGTATACTTTGGGCGCTTTATACCCTTAAGCAACCTGTATAAAGACGACCATACATTAAGCGAGGAAGGAATTTGCAAATGCATGAATATCACTTTAAGCTTTTGGGACTAAGACTTATCAATGGTCCATTGTTGGGGGTAAGGCAATGTTAGGGAAAACTCCAGCCTCTTAAATATAAATAAACAAACTCTTTAGAATTATTGGTATTCGGGGATCAACATCTCCACTTAGAATAATTTAACTCAGTTCTTTGAATATTTCGTTAATATTACATATGAAATCATTTTTGCTGATATTATTTTTTTAATTGTAAAAACGTGCAAAATAAACTAAAGATTAGTTAGGAGTTAGGCAAAGTTGGCAATCTCCTCCATTATCGCCCGCTCTACTTGGGCCGCTAACTTAACTCCTACTGCAGTCACCAACATCAGTATATGCCACACCAATCTTAGCGTGAATACTTCAGTAACACATATTATGAATGGAACGTTATCATTTCTTCGATAGAACTACTAGCAGGTCGTCTGTTGGGTGGTCACTACGGAAACCATACAGGCGGTCGCTAAGCAAGTTATAAGACTCTAAATGCCTTAAAATATGGCAGTTAACCTTGCATTCCATCGCTTTTGAAAGTTCAGAGCAAATTGCAATTGGGCGGTAATTTTCAGGATTGACGTTATTTTAGCAACCTTCCAACACAGTGGAAACTCAACGGCTGAAAAGTTGCTAGAATTCAATACTGTCCAAAAGATTTATTTATGTTCAGTTAAAAACCTTTTAGCTGAACTCGCTCTAAATAATATAATAAAGTACAAGCGGGCCAACAATGTGTAGGATGCATTTTTGCCCCACCGACGAGTGTTGCACACAAAAATAATTTTAGTATATATGGAAAAAATTTTCCCATTAATTAACACCTCCATTTAACCTGGTCATTTTTTATTAAAACGAATAGTCATTAAAATGTAATGGTTGAGTTTGAAAGAACCATAAATTGCCTTGCTCCGACTTTCCCCCCTCTCCTACTTCAAGTGCTTCCTTGTTTTAAAAAAGACACCTGATTACTGTTTCCATATTTAAATTTTTATTTAAAAATATATTGAAAAAATTCTTATATCTCGTCCTTCCTATAATATGGCTTATATGGGAGGTGCCACACCCCCTTGAAGTATTTTAGAAAAATATAGTTTATAATTTTTTCGTAGATGTAAACGACAGTTTCCAAAAGTTTTATAGCGATCGGATAAGCGGCTTGAACGCTTTTTTATATATGTATGGGCTATTCCATACTAAAAGGACCATGTTTTTAGCGACCATGTTTTATTTTGCATATATTTATTAAGGATACAAATTCATATTTTATTAATATTTGCATGACAAAAAACCATAACAAATTAAAAATTGTACTAAATTTTAAAAATGGGTCAAAATCGAAAAGGTGCACCTACATTGACTTATACAGAAAAAAAGCCATGACATTGTCAAATTCAGAACTATGTAGGCCATATTCAGAATCAATATTGCTGTTGGGAAACCGAATTTTGCAAATTGCATGTTATGTACATTTAAATATGTTTTTTGGAAGTTTAAAAAAGTGGGTCAATAGTAAAAGGACTACAAGCCATGAGGTTATTGTCCTGATTTGCAGAATCAGTTTGAATTTTTCCCTAACAGCTTAGAACATCTTCGAGACCAGCTGTGTAAGAACATTTCAGTTTAGAGATGTATCTGCATACTACAATAATTCTACTCTTATACGTTACGTATCCACTCACTGATCCTTGAATTTAATAAGGATGTTTTCGATGCTCAGTAATTTCTGACAGGCAGTATGTAGAATCGAAAAAATCAGCAAACTTGTTAATAATGGATAAATCATCAGAATATTTCTAGTATCTGGCTTTAGAATCCTGCATATGGCAAATAAGCGATTGTGATTTCTTCAACAACGTCTAGTTTTTATTTTTTTAAAAAGAAATATATTTCCTATTCCATGGTGGATCTGGAAAACTTGTGCCTGAGTTTTGCTACAGAAGCTAAAAGAAAAACTCAGATAAGACTGTAAAATAAAACCAAAATTTTTTTTACGATTTTTACATCGAAATAAAATGGTTTCCCCAGGAATGAGGGCGCATTGATCAAAAACAAGGCATTTCCAACGTGAAATCGTATATGTATTTAGCCTTAGAGACAGGATTATGGCAGTGTATACGAAAATCCATTGGCTCGCTGACAAACATAAAATCAAACATTTCGCCATCAACATTCTAAATGTTATTCAATTTATTTTCACAGGATTTTGAAAAAAGGCAGTTTAAAAAAGTAGCATTAAAGAAATTCTGGCGTGGATACATTATTGCAGGATGTTGTTAAATAATTGGAATCAACTGTTGGCATATAAACAAATCAGTTGCTGCTAATATTTTCGCTTAAAAATGCAATGCTTTCAAAGACTCCAAGTAGACAGAATGAAATTATCTTGAACTATGAACAAATTACATAAGTCCATTTTTTGTTTACTATCAGTGAGACACATATTGCTGCAACATACAAGTGCTCGTTGTCGTCGAAAAGGATTTTATCACACGCAAATATATTAAGGACAACATTAAGATTAGCACAACATTATTACTCCATTTTCTATTGTCAATAACAAAGTCAACTCCAATGCAGCTAGAGAAACTTAGAGATTCTCTATCATGCCTGAAGATGTTATATTTAGGACAAAAAAATCACAGCTGCAGAACACTTTTGCTGAGTAAAGTTTTCTTAGCGTTTCGTGCAAATATTCAAATTCAAAAGGACTATTGATCAAGTTTGAGAAAATAAAATAAAAATAAAAAATTATCTAGTAAATCTAGTGCATAAGGATTGCATTGTTATTAAAAAGAAAATATGGGTTGTTCCATGCTAAATTAAAATAAATACAGAAAAATTTTTATATCTGATTTAAGTTACAATTAAACGATTCAAACAATTAACGTTTCATACATATACCAAATATGTTTTCTGCACAAACTTTTTCGTGTGAACCATGTTGTTTTGAAAAAATTCCCTACTTCGGGTCTTATTAATCTCGTTAAAAAAAAAACTATTAATAAAAAATTATAAAATGGTATAATTCAATGACATTTTTAAATGATTTAAATTTGTTAAAAGTATTTTTTTATATTTTTTAATCGGTTTGAAAAAAGGAGAATGTTTATCAATTCGTAACTTTATCATTTGTGAACCTATTGGTTGATTCAATATTTTTTTTCGTATTTTTTCGTCGCATAACTCTTCTAATTTAAGGATCGATTTATAAAATATATTGAAAAAGGGTTGCATGTGAGTTGGTCCTATAATTTTTTTTCGGAAATCGGACGTACGATTTGCCCCACCCCTCCTCCACCTTTCTTCTTTATGAAGTACTGACTATTGAATGGCTGTCCCATTTATAAACCGGTTTCAAAAGAAATTTTTTAATTGAAAGTGTAGTTTGCAATTTGATTTGACAGAAACTTAAACTGATATTTGACCCATAAAGCGGCCGCCATATATTGACCTATTTTAAAAAATTTTTATTTAAGGAGGTATTTTAATTTTTCCAGGAAGCCAAATATAAACTAGCTTATATCGGGTTTTAAATAAACCAATAACTGCTTCTGTTTTGTAATCTGTTCGATTGGCTCTTTGTATTGAAGTCGGTTTTTTTTAAATTTGCTGAATTTTTTAATATTATTTTTAAATTTTCCATTACATTTTGTAAAAAATTTTATCAGCAAGCAAATAGAATTTATATTTTTAAAACTTGATAAAGACTGTCCATACTTTATTGCATATTCAAAATAAATATTGTAAAAAATTTTGAGTCAAGCTTTGTAAATGATTTTTTTCTCCAAAATAAAACAATAGATTTGCTGACTGCACCTCCAACAGAGATTCGTGATATGTCTGTCGAAAAGAAGCCGCTTGTTCCTATTTTTTTATAAAATATAATTCTTACAATTGGCAAAGCCGTCTTTTCACCAGATTTTATGCTGTAAAAATATATAGTTCATGTCTGATCGGCAGCATATGGAAATATTTGAAAAATCCTGGATGTAAAAATATACAGTGTATCCATTAAACGTGGACTAGCCCATATGTAATAATAAAAGTTTATTTTTATGGACTTTTTTTCTAACTGACACTCAAAAAACTATTGAGAAAAAAAATTCTATAGAAATATTACTAAAATATTCCATTTCATATAGAATAATTCTTGTGTTATAATGAAATACATATATTTTTATGGAATTTTTCTTTGGGCCAGTACTTAGTAAAATACAAAAAAATCCTTTAACACGAGATTTTACTCGTATATTCTTGTATTAATAAAAATTTGTTTTCACAAAATTTATGTTTATTTCCTTATTTATTTTGATTTTCTTCTTCAAGTTCATTTATTCTGTGAACAAATGCTGTTCATGTCTGAAATATTTGATTTCTTCGAAAACTTTTTTCTTATTTGGTAATAATCTCAGAATTTAAATAAACTTGACTCTTTCGCATCACATTTTTCCCTCAACAACAACATGCCATAACAATCTGTTGCAAGAAGAAAAAAATTCTGTAAAAAAATCTTTCATTTCTTCATGCAGAGTTTTATATTGTACGAGAAGGAGAACGAAGAAAGTTTTCAAAAATACTGTTTGAAAAAGAAAATAACTTTATTACTTTAATTAACAAAGTTTGATTGATTGTAAATAAATTTTGCAACGATCAAATTCAAATCAAAATATTAAAATTAAAAGGAATTCTTGTTTCTGTGACTGAAAGTGAAACAGTTGGAAAAAATTGATTGACACCCAACTGGAGTGAAGAAATAAATTTAAAAACTTTGAAAAGCAGACAGTTTTCTACTTATGCGAACTATAGCAACAACAACTTTAAATAATAAAAGCAAGAAAATGTATATGAATATAAAAAGGAAATACGAAAGGAGTAAATTAGTCTATGTTACCAATAAAAATTTTAATAAAAATAATTTTTAAATATTAAACAAGAGATTGATGTCAAATATTTTGTTTTTGCAGCTGTCTAGAGGCTCGCAAAATTTTACCTAAAAAACTTTTTTTATATTTTTTGCAGTAATTTATGGCTTCAAAATTTTAATACTTTTAATATAAAGAAGCAAAGGCACCTTTTAAGACTTCATATCAACTAGATAATTTTAAAACTATGAATCGTAATAAAATTATATTCATAGAATATTGAGAAAACATCACTTATATCTTTTAGGTACTCAGGGATCCATGATCATATGTTTAATAAAAAGGAACTAAGTGCATCTCAAAGTATTTAAATAAAAAATTCCAAATGGAAAAGTCTCTAATGATCATTGGTCGACAATATGGAAATTTGTTATTTGTAATGATTTTGTTCGACCATAGGGCTAGTGAAAACTGGCTCCAGTGCAGCTAATGTTAGATGATTTTTCTGGACTAGTAAAGATGTGCAAGCTGTAGTGGTTGGCTTTACAATTTCATGTGGTATGGGCCATGCAAACATTATTCTTATCATTTTTGTTTCAGTTTGGCAGGTTTTGTCAATTACAAAATAGTGGCAGCGGTTGAATAACTTCAAAATGGACTTTGAAGGACCTTCCCATACATGAAAGTTGTATACCATTTTCGGTCGGAGACAAGTGGTATAAATAATAAGGAGATCAGAAGGAGTAAAAGCACTTGAATGCTTCTTTAGTGGCATAAAAAATGTGCTCCGTCTATCAGAAAGCACATTGAAATTTCATTCCAAAAACATCATTAGTATCTGATTTGTAAATACGTACATTACCCATTATTATAGAAGGAGCGGCATATTTGATCATATGAGTACGTTCATCCATGAGCATAAAATTAACCCGCTTCGCATAACCTCATTCGGAAATTGTAACAATATCATGGTCAAGTGATTAAAAGCCAGCACTGCTCCTTGCCAGACCCTGTTAAATGCTTTAAAAATATCTACAGTCACTATTATACTTTCTCCAAAGTGGTGCATAGAATGGCACTATTTCTTTGAGGGTAGTGCTAACACGTCACCGTCAAACTGGTGGTCGTTAAGTAAAATATTGGACTCAAGATGCCTTATACGATGGTACTAAAGCATATTTTCCATCACTTTGAAAAGTGCAGAGCAAATAGCAATTAGACGGTAACTTTCAGGGTTGTTAGACCTTCTCCTTTTGGAGATTAGCGTTACATTAGACACCTTCCATCATATTAGAAACTCATTGGCATGGTACAGTATTTAAAATAGTTAAGTAAAAGAAGATTTAGAGCCGGAAAAGTACTGTTTCGAGGCCAGTGCTGTTATTCCATCAGGTCCAGGAGTCTTATTTGTTTTTAGATCTTGTAAAACACTTTTAGCTGCAAATAAAAATATACTGGAATACAAAAATTTATTTTAACAAAATACATAATCATACTATGATTATGTGTTTTGGTATGATGCATATACCATACTGAATTCTCATATTGTATTTGATTTTTGTGACATAAACATACAAACTGCCTAAACTTCACTGACGATTTGGTTTAGCGACCAATGAAATGTCGGTATATGAAGAGCTAAAGTCACAACAAACAATGCATTTTGCAAGAATTTATTTTTTTTAAAATTATTATAATGAACATATTAATATAGTTCTGACAAACACCACATACGAATACATACTGTAGGTGACCATAATAACATGTTTGCTAGAATCATAAAACATTAATTATAGTTTGAAATTTAATCAGCTAAGCCAACAACAAACAATAAATTTTGTAAATAATTTTCGTTTTGTAGAGAATATCTCGAATAATGAATTTAATAAATATAGTTTGCAATTATTATTATTGTATCTATCATGTGTTTACCTTTTGAATATTGATTTCTTTGCAAAATATAAGCAATTCAACTAAAAAACTTAAAAAAATTGAATTAATATCTATGGATGGTTTAATTTATGCTGAGGGACTAGCCCCTGCCTTACAGCTTTAATTTCTAACTTTTAAATAATAAATTGCAAATTTGTGCGGCTGTGAATATTTTCCTTTAAATTTTAACGATTTTTGTTGTTGAATATTTTGGACAGTTTTGGAGGATAATCTAATACTTTTGGTATGTGCTCCTTTGTCTTTTCTTTTGTTGCTTTATCCGTATGCGGTATGAATACAAAAAACATGTTTATTTGGTTTTGCTCATGTAAATTTTTTTTTATATTTTATTTTTTAATTCAAGTAAATTTCACTTGTCTTTTTAAAGAAATATTTTGAATATTTGTTTCATGTCCAGAGCATTTAATTTTTATAAACTATTTTCCCACTTTTTTACAGTTTTGCTAAATTTCTCTACAACCAAAATTTTATATAGAATATATTTTTTAACATAATAAAATTTTGACACCAATTATATGAAAAAAAAAATTATTTAATTCAACACCATTTAATTAGTAAAACCGTCTTGGTTTATACCATTTAATGCCTTTTTTAAATATATTTTCCGATTTTTTGCTTATTTATATTTTTTATGTAAAATTTTTCAAATAATATGACGCAAGACCATTTGCACAAGACTATGAATTGCGCTAAAACATTATTATGAAATAAAAAAATAAAAAAAAAAAAACACATTTCAAACATTAAATATTTTTGAATAGTCGATTAATTAATTTTATACACTGCGGTTTGTTTGCCAAAAAATAGATTATAATAATAAAATAAACTAATTGTTTGCTTATTGAGTTTGTATAATAATTAAATAGTTTCAAAAATATTTAACACCTACAAATTAATTTTATGAAAATTCAACTAATGTTTTAGCCGCAAATATGTAAAATATTTTGCAGGAAAATAATTATTTCATTATTGTTCAAAAATAGTAAATTCTTGTTATACTCTTATCTAAAGAGTAGTCATTCAAAAAGGACGATGTTAATTGCAAATGATACAAAAATTTTAGGTAGAAGGATCCATAACAATTATTTTTGAAACAAAATATTGTCTAAATGCTCGGTGGTATACCTCTATCCAATGGTCCATATGTTAAATAACTCTGAGGTTTAGGGTCGTTATTGTGCCGAATTATCTTATCCTTTAGCTCTTGAAATGTTCTTGCTTTATAGACATAAGTACACTTTTTCTTTTTAATATTTCTAAAGAAAGAAGTTCAAATCACATGATCGTGGCAGCCAATTAACATCACCACAACGTGAGATAACACGGCCATTGTATTTCTCGCGCAAAAGAGCTATTGTTTCGTTGGCTGTGTGGCAACATCCTGTTAGAGCGACACATCGTCCAGGTGCATATCCTCAATTTCTAGCCACAAGAAGTCCATTATCAGCTCGCCATAGCGAACACCATTCACGGTAACTGCTTGGCCGACCTCATTTTCGAAAAAGTATGGCTCGATGACGCCGCCAGCACATAAACCGCACCAAACAGCCACTCTTTGTGGATGCATCGGCAATCACTCGTGAATTCTGATTTTCCCAAATGCGGCCATTCTGCTTGTTAACGAATGCACTGAGGTGAGAGTGTGCCTCACTTGTGTCCGTGCAAACAACCATTCGGCGTATTCACTACGCTTGAAATGGTCATTAGGCTTCACCTCTGGAGTCAATTGAACCTTGTAAGCGTGCAAAAAATTCAAATCTTTATTCAAAATTCGCATAAGTGATGTTCGTGAGATGTTCAATTGTTGGACAAGGTGGCGAGTCGAGGTTGACGGCTCTTCTGCCACACTATCGCGAACAACAGCAATATTTTCCGGAGAACGAGCAGGGCGAGCATGCACAGGAGTTTTCACATTACCTACAGAGCTGGTTTGGTGAAATTTTGCGAACGATTTTCCAAAATGTGGACACATTTGAAGTGCACGAAATGCATTTTGATTTGAACGCCCATTGTCGTAAAAGGCTTCAACAATCTTAACGGACTGCTCGATTGTGCACCTCATGGAAATGTCAAATTAAGTTGGGCAAAAAACTTGACGTTAAGGTGCGATTCACAATTAAGATCATGAGTTATGGTTGCACCACCCTTTATAACAATTATAAAACAAAATCGTTTTTATTGTAATCGTTATTTTTCTTTAAAAAATTTTATTATATAATTTTTTTATGTTTTTACATTTCTAAGGCCAGCTTTTTTATATACAAAATGTGTGATTATCCAATATTTGGTTTCTCTTTGGTAAATATACTTAAGATAAAGGATACAAAAAGATTTTTAAAGCTAAATAAGAGCTTATTGATCATCAATTCTGATAAATGTTATGCTTGTAGCATTAGAAGAAATAATATTTGAGACGATACTGTCACGTACAGATTATTAGAAAAATATCAAACAAACAGACTACAGACGATGGATAATAATTTTTTGGAAGAACTTCTTACATTAAAAATAATTTCATTTGCAGAGAAAAAAACAAACTAGTGTAATACATTTAATGAGAAAAAAAGGGTAAAGGCCCAACTATAATGTGCTTAACCAAACTTAAGCTAGTGTCAAAATTCAACGAAAAGCATGTCAAATACTTAAGTAAATTACTGAAGACTTTTAGGTGACTATATTGTACTTATTGAGCTTAAAAACTTTTTACACTTAGTTGCAAACATTTGTACTTTTGGAAAACTATTTTCGTTTTTATTTCTTTAAAATGTAATATTTTTGACTTAATCTCATTAAATTTGTAAAAGTTAGAAATATATTACCATAAGCAAGTAAATCCATGTTTATCTTTTATTTATTTATAAAGTAAACGAAAACTAAAATAAAAAAAAATGTACTAAAAAAAGCAACAGTGGTTGCATCTTTTAATTGTAAACAATTATTTATTTTATTATTGGAAAATTATTATTTATTTATTTATTGGAAAATTTATAGAAAACTTATAGAAAATGGATAGAAAACTGAAATTTCTGAAGACAGTGAAGTTAATGAATTGTGCATTTGATGGAATATGTGTTCTTCAAGAAATAAGAGAGACGATGAAGAAAAGAAAACGCTCCTGCTCAGTACGGGAAATAAATAGAGACAGAAAAAAAATGTTTTCTTGACGAGTCATTTGCTTAAGCAAGAGCGAAATTGAACGCACTTTCCTTAAGCAAATGACACTTGACGAAACTTGACGAAAAGTTACTTAAGTACATTATAGTTGTATACATTTGATTGTGTGTATTCGCACATTTGCTTAAGTTGCATTAAGCACATTATAGTTAGGCCTTAAGTATTTTCTGAGCACTACTGCCGCTTCAGTCCCGCATTAAAATGCAGATTTTTGAGAAATGAAAAAGGCTTATTGATTGCTAGTGCAATTCTAATTTTATTTTTTAAAACTTCCAACTTATATACTAATTTATTCCTTGGTTAGCACTAATGTGGCATAACAACGAATCAATAGAGAATTTGGCGTTCTCACGGGAATTTGTAACTTTTGATAAATTCTTCTTTCAGTAACCAGAACTTGATGGCACAGGAAAATAATTACCAAAAATCATATTACATCATTCCCAATGCCAACAGTCCACAACAAAAAACTTTAATGTTCATTTATGCTGACCAAACACAAAAACAAATTTATAATTTTAACTAAATGGCCTTGACAATGAAATTCATAAAAATACTTATCGTCAACAAAAATGGAATTGAATTTCAAGTTCAATGTCTTAGCGTAAATAAAATTCTTACATTGCTACAGTGCCTTAACTTAGTATAGATGCACTACACTAGAAACAAATATAACAGGTGCCGCAAAAGTAATGTCATAATTTGAACTAGCTGCCATTTTGTTATAATGATAAGAAAAGAATTCTGTTGCAATAAAAAGTTTATTCTTTTTGACAACTAATTTTCTATACATCTATTATTATAAATGTCAAATGCAAAAATTGCAGAAAATTCATATAAAGACATTACTATTGCGGCACTCTGTACATTAAGAGAATTTCGCTTTAAGACATTAATTCTTCATCTTATGAACTTGTCAAATTTCTAACAAAAATACTAATAGTTGGCACTTTATTTAATTTATAATACTATGGAATGACTAATTAGTTGAATTATTTTTTGAGTTTGAGGTCTTGTTTTTTAAACAAACTCAAAAAAATAATTCAGTTAATTAATCAAAAATAAAGGTTGAATAAAATCATTAATTTATAATGCTAAGGAGTGACTGCAATTTAAGGAAGAATATAGTTTATTCTGGTAGTAAATTAATTTCTTTATGAGAATAGATTTAGCAAATAATATTATTGGAGAAAATCATTATAGAATAGAAGGACATATTAAAATGGAAAGAAATATCTATTTTTACGTATTCTCAATTTTCGTATTATAGATAATCCAACCAAAATTTTGGACAAAATATATCAAGATTAATTTCGCATAATTTCAGAATCTGAAAATAAATATATTTTCACACAGTATTTAATTTTTTTTACTCAGATATTCAGTCAGCTGTCGTATTTAGTCAATTTAGTGATTAGAAAAGAGAAATATTTATTAAAAACTTTTAGCAAAAAACTTCAGTTTCAGGAAGGATAATTAATTACATTTCAAAACATTCAAAACTAATTAGTTCCATTAAAAACTTAAACTGCCAAGGGGCACTTAAGAAGACTATTGAACATACATAAGAGATAAGGAATTCCGCAAGGATAATGGGAATAGGAAAATAATTTTTCAAAGCGACTAACATGCAATTTATTAGGTCCATACAAACGAAATAAATTTAAGGATGTCCATATTGTTTCTGAAACAAGAACATATCAGCAAGAATAAAAAACCAAATATAAGTATATGACGGAAGTGCATATAAAATGGCATATAAAACTTATAACACATTAGATTTAGCATTTTAGTAAAATGTAGGATAAACTCGAAAAGTGAGATTAATCTAATATAGTTTATAAAATTCCCTGCAAAGCGAAGGATAAATTAATATATAGTAAAGTATTTTTCTGTTCCTATCGTAATTTTCATACCCTATGCTCCATTTCTTGAATAATTAACTTTTACGTCTGTGCTACCAACCCTGATCAACTACAATGCGCTTGTGGCAGCGAACTGGTGTTGTAGGGCAATTAGACTTGTTGCACATGTTTGTGTAGCGAGCCGCTTGTTACAAGAGCAGACAGCCGATTTATAACGCATCTAACTTGATGTACCGACGAATTGACGGTTAGTTCTGTTTTCAAACTGCTTAAAGTTTACAGACGATTTGGTCTAGCGACCAACAAAATGTCGGCATATGAACGGCTAAAGCCAGAACTTACATAATTTTAAATAGTTCAAATATTATATGGGTACAGTACCGATTAATTTCAAATATTATTTATTTATAAACTCTATATGTTTTTGTTAATTAGTTTCTTATAAATTAATTGAATTATTTTATTAAGTTTGAAGTCTTCTTTTTTTTAATATATTTTTTAATTTTTTTATTTTTTTTTTATTTTTCAATATTTTAACACCCTGTGGGTGTCTTCTTCAGGAAAAAATATTTTGTAAAATTTTAAACAAAAAACAAATGAAAAAAGTTTAAATATTTGCATTTGGTTTTTGTTTCCAATTTTATAAAATATTTTTTCCTGAAGAAGACACCCACAGGGTGTTGAAATATTGAAAAATTAAAAAAATAAAAAAATAAAAATTATATTGTTTTTTAAAAAAGAAGACCTCCAACTAAACAAAATAATTCAATTAATTTAAAATAAAAAGATGTCGAATAATATCATCAATTTATTAGTTTCTTATTTTATGTAAATTTTAATTTCTTTTTTTTTGTATTTTAATCCGGACATTATTATTTAATTTTTTTTAGACCAGAATCATTTTTAATCTAATTTCAGCTTATTTTTTATTTTCAGTTTTTATTTGACAACGATTTCCTTGAAGAATTCACTTATAAAATAATAGTAACGTTTTTGTCTTGCTTCATTTTCCTTTATTTTTTTCCTTATAAATATTTTATGGCATAAAGTTTCACTTTGTTAAGATAATTATAGCCATTCAATTAACAGCTAATTAGCCAATTATTATCAGACTGTAATGTAAATTATTGGGCCATTATTTTTTGTAATGATTAAAGCAAGCAATACGTACAATAGGTAAAAAAGAAGGATACAATTTCATAATGGGGATGGAAAAAATTATACAGAAAACTTTGAAAAATAATAAAATAATGCCAAAAAATAAAAGTGAAATAACGCCCGAAAAGCCTTCTTATATTTTTGAGAGTTATTTAATGCATTGTAAAATAATTCCCAATTTTTAGAAAGTTATTAAAATTTTTTTGGTAATCATTTCATTTTCCTTTTGAAATTATTCAATTTTATGAAAATATTTAAAATGAAATAAAGCAAAAAAAAAAACATTTTCTGGAAGTATTTCTGTGTTGTGTTGAAACGTGGCTTCGCTTTCAACATCATACTTGTATAACTTTACAAAACAAAGCCAGTGTTGAACTTGCCACAGGGCAGAAAGGCCTGGCGTCCAGCTGAAGCTTAATTTCATAGGAGTCGTGTGAAAAGCCGGTTTAGCTATCGAAAGTATTTTTTATATTTTGAATTTATTTAATATCTTGGGCTTCGTTTTGTTGGGCCTCATTTCTTTCCTTTTTATGGGAGTTAGTTAGTTCTGAAAAAGTCACAAAATTAGGATAATTACATTGGGGATTAATTTTAATTTCTTTGGGACTTTTAACATTTAAGGTGTTTGTTACTTATTTTAAATGTTTAGTTCCTAATTCATTGCAAATTGTTATATTGGGAGCTATTTCGTTAGGTGTTGTTTCACACAGCTGTAGTAATTGGCATCTTTCTTAATAAAGAATAATTAAAAAAAAATATTAACCTGAATTCTCAAAGGCAGAAACTGGATCTTCAGCCAGATTAACAAGATTTGCTATTTAAACAATATCAGTTTGAAAAATTACATTAAAATATTCTTTAAAACATTTTTTACTGTATTTCGGAATTTTTATCTAAGCAAACGTGGTATAACCCTTGTACACAGGTTGAAGTCTACTGATCTTGTATCTTTCCTTAATTATAAATCTAGGATATTAGTTTTGCTATTGTCTATAATAAAAATAAATAAACTTTTCTTAAATGTTGCCTGCAGTAATTGAAATTAATATTATAAGTGTCCTGCATACCAAACAACAAATCATTAAGTACATCAGTTTTTTTTTTTTGTCAGAAGGACATTATTCGTTTGCCTTTTGTAACATTTGCGATGATTTGTTTTATATCGTTTTCGTTTCGCTTGTTTGTTACTGACAAATTATTTACTCAAGTGTAAAATGTATCATTTGGAAACAACATTAAACATTTAGACAATTAAGTAAAAATAAAGTAATTGACTTATTTTTTGTACATTTATTTGCCATTCAGTTTTAATGAACAACTGCTATTGAAAGAAATTAAATGGAAAAATGAAAAAAATTGAAGCTCCAGCATGTCATGGTTTCATTTCACAAGCCACCAGCTGTAACAATGTAAGACATATGTTTTTGAGAAAGAGTTCCAAGGGGTTCAAGCCTAAAAAAAAAGTTTAAAGATGATTTAAGTAAGATAATGATATAATTTTTTAAGGGCACTTATTATTTTACTTCAAACATCGTAAATTTTGCTACAAATGTGAAATTGAAAATGCAGAAGTTGCGTTCTCCAATGTAAATTCTTGCTTTAAAAAAATATGATTTTAAAATAATAACGCGGCGCCTCACCGTGGTAAAATATAAAATCAAGTCCTTTCTGGTGTATAGCAATAACTGCTTTAATAGAAAAGCTTTCCTCAATTGAATATATACGAGTAAAATATATGTGTTAACGCCCCTCCAAACCCCTATACTTTTCGAAAACCGCATTGGACTCACATAGACCCCTCACATAGAAATATAGAATATAGAAGAGAATTTTGATTTCAATCATTGTCTGTGTAAACTGAGGCGGTAATGTACAAAGATGTTCAACATATTTTGTATATTCAATTTCAGGACATCGATTGTAACTAAATTTTAAACAAATACTTATAACACACACTTCCATTGATTTGGTCCTGGATATTGAGCCAAAACAACGAATGTCTACCACTAAAGCAGAAATTTATAGACGCTTACATTCTCAATATTCCAATTAATTATGTGTCTAGAAGAGATCACTGGCTGATCAACTTATTGCAATAATGGTAAATGACCACCATTTTGTGCACTCACTCTAGAGTTCCATGTGATATAAATTACTCTCACCTTATTCGTCTTCATTGAGGATGATTAAAAGTTCAAGGACATATTTTTGCACCCAAAAACTGTTTATTGGCATGACAATCACTTCTAATAAATTTTTTTACCCACTCAATTGCTAAAGATCTCTTCTTGGAAATTATTTTTTTTTAATGATTTAAAAATTTATAGATACAACGCACGATAATGTGCCAACAAATTTAAATGAACTTTGGTCCCGATTACAAACAGAATGGTCCGCAGCATACGATTAATCGGAAGTGTGCCAACTTGAAGCATTTTGGAAACATCTAATCTCATAATTTTATGCAAAAACATTTCAATACAATATGAGAATTATCTATCATTCATTAATATTATAAAATGGATAATCATAGTAGGATAAAGCCATAATAAACTAATTTAAAAATCTGCAATATTTTATGTTTTCCTGGTAAATTTTAATCTTAAGGATTTCTAATGATTCGGTGAAGCAGAGTTCTGGAAAAAATAGTATTTCCTTTACGTAGCCCTTAATTATGTTTCAAAAAAGTATAAATAAGTGAGTTAATAATTAAGATATCGCAATCTCAATCAAGTGATGAAATATATACAATTTTAGTTCATTTTTATTTAATGCAAAATAGATGTATGACACTTTAATTCAGGCATCCTTATTTCTAAAAAGGATTTGTGTGCTCAAACTTAGCTTATTTTCTCTGACCTAACGGAAATTAAATTCCTTTTGACCTTCTACACAAAATTATTCCAATTCATACTCTTGCTTAACTTAACTTGCATATTCAAATAAGGTTTTTTTAATTTATTTGTTTCACCGAACTGGCCAAATAAGTAGCAATACTTGTAATACACCTACACAATACTATTTTTGCATAATATTATTTTGACATCCGTATCGTTTTGTATGCCAAAACCTTCTTCATTTTTCGAATATTAAAGTGAAATTGTAAAACTAAAAATAGAAAACAAAAAGAATGGAATAAACACAAAACAAACAAACGAAAAGCATGAGAGAAAAGCGAAAAGTGTGAAAATTTCAAGCACGATTTATTACCTTAACTTTACAAGGAGTTTAAACTACAAAAATATTGTGTTCACAACAACAAGGACAAATGCTACACCATTGTAGCAACAACAAAACATTTAGTATGTCAACCTCTAAAGTAGGTGGTTTTCTACCACTAACGCTCACAAATTGATATTGAATTACTTGCATACTCGCACTCTCACATATTCAATTTGTTTTTATTTTTATTATTATTTTTTTTTTTGTTAAACTATTAGCCTGGCAAATAATTTGAGAAAAAGTCAATTATTCTATTTGCTAAAGAATTTTGTTGAATGGTGTTTATTTTTCTCTAACTGAAATTAACTCCATTGCACTACTGTCGTGTGCATTTTGTTAAACTTTATTTCATTTTACTTCAGCTTTAAATCTCGTCTTTTATAGCAATTTAAACTTAACAAAAAAAAAACCCTGAATATACAAGTCTTAATTTTCTCCAACCGTTTCTAAATCAGTTGAAATAAATAAAATAAAAATTTAAAATTTAAAAAAATATTTAAAGAAAATCAGCGAAAAGTAACATTTTGTTTTTTGAGGCCTTCCGTATGTTTATTTTTCGGAACTTATTTCATATAGAGTAACATCCTAAAAATTCATAATGAAATAAAACGCGCAAAAATTTTTGGGAAATTTCATTTTTCGATAAAAGTAAATTTACACCAATTAATTGAATTATTTTATTGAGTTTCAGGTCTTCTTTTGTTGTAACAAACAATATATTTATTTTGTTTTGATTTTTTTTTTCAATATTTCAACACCCTGTAGGTGTATTTTTTTTTTTTGCCTGAAGAAGAAATATTGAAAAAATCAAAACGAAATAAATATGTTGTTTTTTATAAAAAAAGAAGACCTCAAACTCAATAAAATAATTCAATTAATTTAAAATAAAAAAGGTCGAATAATATCATCAATTTGTAAATTTACACCTCCAGTTATTAAATGCATCATTTGAGATATTCCTCAAAATAATTATATTCATTTGGCTAAAGCGTTTCTCCTCTATGGAATGGCAAAAACTTGCCTTCATTTTTCAAAGCAAGGACTTGTCTTGGTATGTCATTAAATCGATTCGCTTCCCTAAGTATATCAGCCGTAACGAGCTTCGGCATATCATAGTGGAGAAAGTCCTTGCGACTGTATAATGTAGGAAAGAAAATATTTACGCCCAGCCAAAGTCCGGAAAACGCTGTGGAAAGCAAATCTATATACCATAGGAGAAAGTCCTTGCGAGCGGCGGCAAGCTGGTCGCGCAGAAATGTTTCACAATTTAGAGATTATTTCATTACTTAAATTTGGGCTTTATTTCATACGTAATAAATTCCTAACAACGGGTGTTATTTAATTTTAATTTGCTGCGTTATTTCCTTTCGCTGAGGTGTAGCTTCACACTAGAATAATGGGGTTATTTTTGGAAAAAGAACTTCTTACGTGCTTTTTCCTGGGATGTACTTATGTATATCGTACCCCCGAAATAAATATATTTTATTTTTATAATTTTCAGTCAAGTTTCAATTATTTAAAAATACTTAATATTGAAATTTATTACTTTGCTATTAAACAATTAAAGTTTACAAAATGTTGGTTGTGGCTTTAACTGATTATATGCCGTCATTTCATTGGCCCGTGACCCAATAAATAATAAAATTTTTTTTCAGTTTTCTAAATATTTCATTACAATATTGAACAATTATGCTGCTATAAAGAAAACAAAAATGAAGAGCAATCAATTTTTCCTGTCACTACCTTTTCCGCCTCCTCAAGGGCCAATATTTCCGCTTGAAATTAAATTACTTCATACGAAAAACAGTACAAGTATACTGTCTCAAGATCCTCTAATTAAAGTGTTTCGACATGCCCATTCTTTCCCAGGTCGCCTGGTCTGGAAAAAGACTTTGAAACTGCTATCAAAATTACGACGAGGTACCACCATATAGCTGGGGAGTTTTCTGAATTCAGAAAGAAGCGGCTCCCAGACTCTAGCGTATTCATAATTTCTTGAAACTCAGCGTCTACACGCGGCTAACTATTCTTCACTACAGCTGGAAATGGCCGTCAATAGAACTTTTAAAGCCACTGAAGGACTATCACGTAGTCCATCGGTAGATTCAGCAAATATTTCTTTCTTGTAGCCAGTACCGATCCACAGGTCAAGATTGGACGCATGACTTTCAGGTACATCTATTTAAATATTTAGGCTTTGAGCCAAATTTTGCAATAAACGTCTTTTTAATAGGCGGTAGTGGTCTTGTCGAACCTGTGTTGCATGTTTAATTTCAACAATTTAAGACAACAACTAAATATTTTGTGTTTTTCGATAATATAATTCCTGATTTTCTATACGTGGGAGTCTTAAGCTACCAACCTGTGTTCTTATGGTAAATATTATCAGTTCCAATTTGCTTGGCCAGAAGGTCACGTCGATACTATTAGTATTACACCATCCGCATATGCCACATCTATGATTCCCATCTTTTTTAGTTTAAAGAGGAACGAATTGTTTAGTAAATAAGACTTCATCCCACCTTGCAGTGCCACTAGTAATTATTATAAAGTAATGATAACTGAAGTAATATATTTTAATTGTAATTATTTTAGTTTCTATTAGTAATGCCTTTTAATGTTTAACCAAAATTATATGAAACTGAAAAATAAAACTCAATTTAGAACAAAAAGTATTTATACATATATAAAGGACTCAAAGCATGAAGAAATATTTATATCATTTAATTTCCTTCATATACATATACATATACATATACATATATTTAAAAAAAATCTATTCATTTCCTTTTTCGAATACCACAGCAATTTGTTAATCAAACTTCAAACGACTGCAATCAAAAAGACCAACACTTTGCTGTTCAATCACATGCGAAATTAAAACTAAAAAAATAAAAATAAAAATTTTTTTCTACTTCACCCAAAATGATTGATGAATGGCGAACATTTATATACATATATTTTTTTATTTTAGTTTATACTTTATTTATTAGAAAATTGTATTAACATGCCTGAACATGTTCATTGGAGTTTTTCGTCTACTTTTCATGTGCAAATGTTTTGACATTTTAAACTGAACTGTTTTTAAACAACATGCAACAATAAACAGCGAAAGTTGCACAGTTGCATATTAGAGCTGCACATAATGCGTTTTATATAAATAAAATTTATTAATACATTAAAATATTTATCAAAAACCAATTTAATGAAAATATAAAAAAAATTACCATAATACTCTCCAAATCATTGTAATGTTTATCACGTATGTTACACGTAAGGTGAAGATTTGATTATCTTTGATCAGACACGCATTCACTTCATCTACTGATGTACACTAGTGACTGTATTTTCTACCAGTTCAGATCAGAAATGCATTCCTTTAATAAAAAGTCATAAAACTCTTTCGAATTATGGTATTATCCCGAAACGGGTTAAATAATTTATATTATGGGAAGAAATGATATTCCTATAAATCCGTTCAGCAGCATGTGCGTGATAAAATAGCAAACATGCAAATGTATGGCATTAGTCCAGATGTAATCAAACTGAGTCCTTTACCGTGATAAACTGTATGCTTGACATATGTCAATCTACTTTATAAAATATCTTTGCCGGATTTCATGCATGCACGCGTGACATCTATTCTATGCTTTAAGTGATCTAATCTAATCCTTTTCTATAATAAAAAAAGTTATCATATTTGTTAATACAAACTATAAACTGTCTGTCTGGCAAATTTTATTTAAGTCCATTCGGCGTTTACGCATGAAATACAAGTATTAGAGTTAAGCCGTTTGTCAATAAGTACTCAAAGCACGTCATCTTTACCATGATACAGGGTATCCTGCAGGCTAATTAAAAAAAAATGTCACTCAAACTCTTTGAGCTGCTTACGTGTGACTTTCAAATAAACGAATTATGGTGTTAGTATACATATATATTAATACATGCTTTAAACTATCTGTGTGGCAAATTTTATTCAATTCTATTCAGCCGCTTATGCCTGATTTCCAATAATAAGAATTAGTGCAGAGGTGGTAGGTAAACGACTACCATGAAAAAGAATATTTTCTGAAATTCGTTAGGCCGCTTATGCTTGATTTAGTATCAGATATTCGTAGGGTAGTAGCTAGTGTACTAAACAGGTAGTCCGAAGGTCGTAGGTTCGATACCTGCCGAAGACTTTGGGTGTTCCTGCAGACAAACCAAGTAGCTTCACAGTTTGTGTTTGTTAACTTTGATTACAAAAAAATTAAAAAAAATTTGTCAGAATTTTGGCATTGATCTCTACGTAATCACGCCAAGTATTTTACAAAGATAAAAGGTATTATATAGTATACATTAATGCAGGCTATAAGCCCTTTGTGTACCAAATTTCATTCAAATCTATTTCAAATTTATGGCACTAGTCTATTAACGGTTACACCAAGATCTTTATCATGATATAATACCGCCTGTATGGTAGTTTAGGAAATAGGCTGTCTTTGTATATCCGTTCAGTTTCTTTTTGGCGTGATTGAACATTAACAAAAATCCAAACCCTCACATTTATAGATTTGTTTACTGTTCCAGGCAAAATAACAAATAATACGCTCACAACACAAACTTGCAACGATTGCTGTAAAACAAAATCGAACCAACTCCCTACTTAGACACTGATTTGCAAGTGTATTAGTAGGCTGAAGAGTCCATTTCCTAATAGATATAAAAATAACTTAATTGCTGAGTTACAATTTAATTGTTGCTCAATTATTTTTACTGACAGTTGAAGATTTTTTTCAGAATATGCTACTCGTATTACTAGAGCTAAAATTAATTAATGCAATTATTTATATTAGATTAATATAATACATATTAAAGTTACAAAAAACTATTTTAATGAATTAAAGCAGATTATTTGTTATTTATTAGATACATATTTAAACACTATTTTTTGTGTTCAAATTAAATTTACTAGCAATTTTTTAGAAAACAAAAAATGGGAAATTGCACAAAAACTACTCTATTAATATGTAAAGTACAATAAATTACACACGAAGAATAAACATTAAACTACAATTAAAATCATTAATTAAAAATAACTAGCAGCACTTTACAATTCAAGTTATGCTCTACTTATGTTGTTCAAAAGGACTTCTGCCGAGCTCTTATAGTTGCCCTTGTAATTTTTTTTGTTTGTGCATACAGCGAGATTTCTTATGGTGTTTCCGTTTCTAGAAAAAAAGAGTAAAAATTTTTGCTCTTCCAGGCAGAAATTACAGGAATTAAATTTCATTAGAGAATGCAAATTTATTAGGAAAAAGCATTCACTAATTAAAGAGGCTAAAACTTGTTAAATCAGAATGGTGAACTTAATTATTTCCTTAATTTTAAACACAAATATTGCACTTTTTTCAGAAACAAAAACTACTACTCCTTAAAAGGCAGGAAACTTATGGTTTATATATTTGACCATTATACGGCCAATGTTTTATATTGTGCTTTAATATTTAATATTTTAGCAACAAAGGGAAATATGTCAAAATTAAGTCAAATTAAAAAAAAAATTATCACAAAAACTAGTGATACAATACTTTCTCCTGATAGTGTGCAAAGTGAATTTAATATTTTTTCAATTCAAATTTAAAATAAATGCTTAATTTTAAAGCATTATTAACAAAACAAATTTAAACTGATATGAATATGCTCGCTGGTCTTTTGTTTCAAACAATTATGAAAACTAGAATATGTTCTTTTAAAAAAATAGATATTAAATACCGACACATAATAAATGTCTATATTTATAGTTTATAATAATTAGCTAATTATGTTTTCTGCAAAAAAAAAAACAATAACAACAACAAATTAGTTAAAGAATAAACAATATATTTAGCGCAATAATAAGCGATTTATCATAGATTTAATAAAGTTATTATTAAAATTTGTATACATTTCAAAACTCTTAGTTGAATTTAATGCTTTATAAATTCAGTTAAATAAGCCGCCTAAAAGTAGGCAATAAGTCCTTTAATTTTGTTATTTTAGCCGTCATTTAATTTATTGATGTGTATTTATTTCACAAAGCGTTCCGATTTGTCTTTTTTCCTTTAACAAAAGCAAATATTTTTTTCAACAGCCACATGAATACTTGAAAAAAAAATAATTCTCAATGATTTTAATCTTAATTGAATTGCTTTATATTTTATTTAGCTTATATCTTCCTTTTTTTTGTTTCTATAAGACCCTTAAGCCCATCAATATTATCTTAAGCTTTATTTCTATCATTTATGTGCTCTTTTACGCCACTCACGAGTGCTCCCCAACCATAAGTGTACGTATGTATGTGTGTATTGTATGGCAAAACCAATCATCATAAGTAAAAAATTAGTTTTGTAATCCTGTAACATATAATACGTAATGAAATTAATCTCACGCTGACTTACAAAAAAAAAAGAAGTTGTTAAATTTGTTGAATGTGCTTGATGGTGGTAAGATTCTCGAAAAGCAAAGAGATTAAAAAAAACTACCAGACGTCTTCTAATGAAAGATTTTAACAGGAATGCGAATGAAATTCAAGATAATTGGCAAGTGATTGATGACAAATTTTAAAGGAATGAAATTGATTTTGAACTTGTAATTGAAAAAACCGACTTCTGTAAAATTTTGTGCTCAAATGATATTGATATGGTAAATGAGCAAGAACACAAACTAAAAACGAAGGACATGGAGGAGACAGGGATAGCGAAAATAAATGGAAAAATACATGGACATAAACCTAAACATGTGAGGTTGTATTACGTGATGGAATATGCTGTCCTGTACTTTTTACATGCTATCCACACTCTACTTAAGAGATGCATTTTTAAGCTAACAATAAAAACAAATATTACGTTTGTCACTGATGTATATTTGGCGTCGCGAATGAAAAATAAAAATTTTGAGTCCTTTAGTGATATTTGACAAAAATGTTTGCTTACAATACCATAATTAATACATACTTATATACATATATAATCCTAAATATTATTTCATTGGCCTCTTTAAAATTATTACTGAAAAGAATACACCCAAAAAGAGGTGAATTAAATTAAAAAAAAAATATATGTATAAATAGAGCTCGCATATGAAAATGAAAGCTAACATTTATATTATATTATATTAGGTAAGGTTGATTGGAGGGGTGTGATAGCCCATGTCATTCGAACCTGGGACCTTCACACTACGAGTCTAGTAGACTACCTACTAGTCTACGAAGGTCAACTCTGTTCATTTTGTATAAATTTATCATACATTTTTGCATACTATAAGCAAAAAAAAAACTTTTTCTTGCACAGTTGCAAAAAGGACGGAAACTTACTCTGAAATATTACGAAGGGTTCCTACTGGATGCAAGTGAACTGACCCAGTTCCCCCATCAGGAACATCAAAAATCTATCCTCAAACCAAAATTTTCATGTTTTTTGTGCAACGTATTTAAAGAAGAACATGTTCTTCTGTTGTTTTGGAACACGAGCATTCAGAAATCTCTAAATATGCATTAAAAATTTTTATAGAAATAAAAAGCCAAATGTCACACAAGAGGGCATAAAATATAAACTACAACAAACGACGTATTTCGTGTAGCATTACGAACTCATCCATAGTATCGTTGCATTAATTGGTCAACTGCATCATAATTCACGAAATAAAATTTCAACGTTGGATTTTAATTTAAATTTACCTATAAAGTAGTATAATAAAACTACCGATAATAATAATTTTTTAAACTTTGCTTATTATTATGACAAAAAAAAAAGAAATAATTTTTGATATTATTTTTTCCATATTTAGACTGAACTTCGAGTGGCAGCGTCAGGAAAATTTATTTTGATAGAAATAAAAATTTATTATTATATATTTTAATTAAAATAAAAATAAAAATTTACTTGTTTTAATTAAATAAAGAATGTATTATTACTTGTATATAGGTATGTACATATGTACATATGTGTTTTAATGGTCCTGACGATGCCAGTCGAAATTAAGTTAAAAAATATTTCTTTTGCTGCTGGAACAGGTATTTTCATACATAAATAACAAGGGTCGAACAAATGCAAATAAGTATATACTTAAGTATGTACATAAATGGCAAAAACTTTCTAATCTTATTGAAATTCGTTGTGGTAAATTTCGTACTATTTTTCTTTAGTATAATGGTATTCCCGTTTCTGACAAAAAAATTGTGCACATACATATGAACATACATACATATGTATGTATGTATGTACATATATTACACCTCCTGGATCTGTGTGTTACTTTCTAAGAAAAATAAACTGTAGTAGAAAAAATAACCTTGTTCTTTTCTAAATATGTTGCACTTAATACATATGTATGTATATGTACATATTAAAACATATACATATGTATGTATGTATATACATAAACATATAAGTATGTAAGTATATACATATAATTATGTGCACTAAAATTTACATATGTACATATATCATGGTTAGATACACGTAATACTTTTTTGTTTTGTCTTTGTTAAATACATATGTACATATGTATGTACATACATAAGTATGTATGTATGTATGTATAAGTATCTGCTTTTTGTTTTTGTGAAAAGCTAATGAAAAATTTATAAATTTTAATATTTACATACATACATACATTTGTACATACATATGTAGGTATACATATGGACATTAAATATTTCCAGCAGCTATTTTTTTTATTGTGAGAGTGAAAAAGGAATCACATTGTGAAGGTGTCTTTCATATATGTAGGTTAGGTTAGGTTAGGTTAGGTTGATTGGAGGGGTATGTCAGCCCATGTCACACGACATACACCTAAGCCAGTGAAGGCTTGTTGTGCGCTCCTTTGAATTTAACCATAATATATTGACCCAAAGGCCTAGAGAAACTCCGTGTCACTCACAAAGTTCCTTAGTTTCCTCCAGCATATTCCCCGTAATCGGCTTATGTCCGGTAAGATGTCACCCCCAAGATATCGGGATCTTATTTGTGAGAAGGCGGGGCATTGGCACAAATAGTGTTCCAATGTTTCGCTCTCCTCCCCACATGCTCTACATTCATCTCCTCCCGCTATTCCGACGCGTTTAAGATGTGCCAGTAGTTGAGAGTGCCCTGTGACAACTACCATTATTCTACTTAGTTCGAGCTTACTAAGTTTTAGCAGCTCCCTCGTTCTTCTCTCGTCTGGATCTCCCCATAGAATTTTTGTATTGATTCCCATGGTTCCGTTATTCCAGATAGTTGAATGGGCCCTATGTGCCCAAGTCTTTAGCTCGGATTTAACTGCATCGAAAGGTTTCGCGCATTCCAAGCTTATATTACCTAACTCTATTGCCCTAGAAGCAAGTGAGTTTGCCCTTTCATTTCCAGTTATCCCCGCGTGCCCTGGCACCCATATGATGCGCACTTCACCATGTGTCCAGTAACTGTTAATAACGTTTTTGCAATCCCAAACTGTACGTGATTTAGTGCGTTCCTTTGAGATTGCTCTGATGGCCATCTGACTATCTGTGAATATATTCACAAGTCCTGACCTCCCGATTACGTTGAGTTCCCTGATACACTCCGTTATCGCCCGAACTTCCGCCTGCAAAACTGTGCAATAGTCCGGCAGGCGGAAAAACAGTTCTGTGGTGTTTTCTATATAAACACCAAGTCCCGTTTTCCCTCTCGACCTTGATCCATCCGTGTAACAATGAAGCCCCATGGGGATCTGGTTCCAAGGGTCGGTCAACCAGGAATGGATGTCGGAGGATCAATGTTCCGCAGTTGGCCTCTAGTCTAGTCTCCGGTATGCGGTCATTTGCAACATTATCCGGTATGGACTCTCCTATGGCCGTAAAGATTCGTTGATGATGCGCTTCGTGTTCCTGATCGATCCACTCACCCATCACCTTTAGTCGTTTTGCTGCAAGAGCCGCTTCGTATTTTATACGAATTTCGATTGGCTGGATAGATAATATTGTTTCCATCGCCCCTGTTGATGTCGTTCGGAAGGCCCCACTTATACCAAGACAGCAGGTTCTCTGAACTTTCTGTATTGTTTTGATGTTGCATTTATATTCCATCGACGTCCACCACACTATAGAAGCATAGGTCATAATCGGCCTGATAACGCTACTATAAAGCCAGTGTGTCATCTCTGGATTCAGCCCCCATCTTGCGCCTATGGCCCGTTTACAGATTGACCAACATATATGAGCCTTTTTGACTCTTTCGTTTATGTGGTCTTTCCATTTTAATTTCCGATCGAGAATGACTCCTAGATACTTCACCCTGTCGGAAATATTTATTGTCCTTTCAAGAAAGCGCAGCTCATCATATGGAGCTATCTTCGTCTTTCTTGTAAATAGGCCAATTTCAGTTTTTTCTGGGTTAACGTTCAATCCTCTTGGTTGAGCCCAGTTGTGTGCCAGGGTTAATGCCTCCTCGGCCTTCCTGCACAAATGATTTGGATCCCTTCCCTTCAGAAGTATCATGACGTCATCTGCATAGCAGACTGTCTCGAATCCCTCATCGGTCAGAGTCCTAATAAGGGTGTATATTGTTGTGGTCCATAGAAGGGGTAATAAAATCCCCCCTTGTGGAGTTCCATATTGCACCCTTTTTCTTATACTTACATTGTGCGCCTCACAATTAATCCATCTGTTCCTTAGCATACTGCCAATCCAGTCGCGTATCGCCCGGTTGACATTAAACTGGTCCAGGGAATGGATAAGTGTGTTGGTATGCACGTTGTTAAAAGCCCCCTCAATGTCAATGCAAACCGCGAGAGTGTACATCTTTTCATTAAGAGACCTTTCTATAAAGTACACCACATTATGCAATGCAGTGTCCACTGATCTACCTTTGACGTATGCGTGTTGCTTGAACCTCAGCATATGGCCTGCGATCCTGCCCTTAACCATGTCGTCAATTATCCTCTCCATGGTTTTCAGCAAGAAGGAAGTTAGGCTTATTGGCCTATAAGCCTTTGGTGAAGAATAATTTGGCTTGCCAGGTTTGGGGATAAACACTACCCTCGCTTCCTGCCAGCCTACTGGAATATATGCGTGTGTTAGGCATGCATTATAAATTCCTGCAAGAGGTGTCGAAACTAAATTCATCCCTTTCTGCAGGAGCGCCGGAAAGATACCATCCGGACCCGCAGCCTTAAACGGAGAGAAGCTTTTTATCGCTTCCATAACCATCCTATCGCTGATAATAGGCACCTTATGTTCACCACTTCTCCCATCGTCCAGCATAGCCGAAAGTTCGGCCGGGCTGCATGGAAAATGTGTATCCATTAGGAGTTTAATGGTTTCCTCCACATTTTCAATTGTCTTGCCCGTTTCATCCACTAATGATTCAGCCTGGATGTGGGCTTTTGACAAAAATTTTTTAATTTTAGAAACATCGCTTACACTGTCCACCTGTTCACAGAAAAGCCTCCAGGATGTACGTTTAGCAGTTCTTATTCTCTTGTTGTAATTTCGGAGTTTATCACGATAATCCTCCCAATATACTGGTAATCTTTTACGTTTCGCTCTATTATAGAGTCGGCGGACTTCCCTCCCCATTGCCCGAATCTCCCCTGTCATCCAGGGTTTCTCGTATGGGGATTTTCTTTCCCGAAGTGGGCAACTCTCTTCAAACGACTCAACTAAAGCGTCCGTAATGATTTTGACTTTACTGTCTATGTCCTCTCTTTCTAGGCGATTGAAAGAAACCTGCCCTAAATGAGAATCAAGTGACCTTTCGAATTTTGCCCAATCAGTTCTAGCCCTGTTTCGAAAGGTTATAGGTTCTGGCGGTTGCCTTGCAATTTTAAACATAATATAACGATGATCTGAGAATGAGTGCTCGTTCAGAACCCTCCATTCAGCAATTTCATCGATTACGTTTTCAGAACATATGGTTACATCTAATACCTCCGCTCTAATTCTATTAATAAAGGTAGGCGTATTACCAGTATTAACAGTTAATAGATCGTTAGTATTCAGATATTCTAAAAGAGCCTGTCCCCTTTTATTAATGTTAGTACTACCCCATGCAATATGATGCGAATTAGTATCGCATCCGATTAGTACTTTCCTACCTTTTGTTCTGCAATCTTCAACCAAGTGTTGTAATTCCGACGTTGGTGGTAGTGTCGGTGCATCATACGGCAAGTATACTGATGCTAGGCATATGTTTCCATTTCCATTTCATATATGTAGGTATGTATGTATGTATGTATGTATGTATATACTTATAAATCATATTTCTCAACTTGTATTTTTTTGTTTTTTTTTAATTTTTTCTATTATTTATCAAGCCAATATTTTTTTAATAATTGAGTGCATATTGTATCCCTTATATCGCATAATTAATTAGGTGCTATAATTTTTAAATAAATAAATAAATTCACATTTACATACATATGTACATATGTACTCGTATTTATGCACGTAAGTAATGTTACTTTTATTCACCTCTCCCCATGCTCTCCCATATAAGTATATTAACTTGCACTTGGAATTAATCTCTTTCTCTTGTTTTGTTTTATTCAGTTGTCTTTAAATTTAAGTCCTAAAATCATGTTATACATATTTCGTTAATCTCTCAAAGCGACCGGTTGTTTTATTTCGTCCGTTCAATTATTAAAATACCAAATAAAAACCAAAAGCAACAATTAAAGGACTTTATTACCGTGTTTGATTTTAACTTTTATGTTTTAGAAAAAATGAATATTACCAGTTGGTTTTAAAAAAGTGTTGAGTAATTAAAATATTGTGTACTTATGTATATGAGCCTTCAATAATTGGTTTTATTTACATACATATGTATATAAATGGAAATTATTTAATATGCTGTGAAATAATTCCGGTAAAATAATAGTCGCTCGCGCAATAAATAATAAATAATAATGGGTCAAGTGTTATAATCTTTAATTAAGAAGGGATTCGCACACGTCAAATTTTCTAAAGCAAGTCTTAATTCAGCTGTTACAAAGATAGAGAAAAAATTTATAATTTCTGTCTAATCCTTAGGCAGCTAAATTAAATATTATGTAACATTTTTTTCACTAGGAATTTTTTTTGCATAAGTTTTAATTCAGCTGTCAGAAAGATAAAGAAAATAATAGATGTTTTTTCTATATCTATTTTAGTTGAATCAAAAATTGCGCTATCAAAATTATCTAGTGGAAAAGACATGTAAAGAAACTTGACGTATGTACATATGTAAGTATATTAATCCCGTCTAATTTCCTATAATTTATGCAACAAAATGTAAGTGATATAAGTACATGCATACATACTTATGTACATATTCTTTTTGTTGTATTCAAAAATATTTTCATTTACTTGTATACTGCATAAAATTATATTAATTATTGTATTTACATACATATGTACATACATATGTATATGAAACGTATAATATTCTAAATATATATAAAAATCTATTTTATTTATAATTCTTAAAAAGTTGTATTAATGGTGCTACTGGCAAAAAGTCTGCACATACATATGTACATAAGTTCATTCCCATCCTTCATGTTTGCGCCTTGTTTTAAAATAACGAGAGTATTGCCATAAAAATGTTCATTTCTAAACACGTTGTACTTAAAACATGTAAAATGTAACATGTTTTCTACTTAATTTTAGTTCAGGGTTAGATACTACCCTTTTTTCAACTGTGCTAAATATTTTGTTTATGCAAATAAGAGACTTGTTCTGTTTTAATTTTTGTGAAAAATTTATTTAAAAAATTAATAAATTTTAACTTTGAAATTTATTATTTGAAAATCTTTAAACTTATTAAAGTTCACTGACGATTTCGTTTAGCGACCAAGGAAATGTCAGCATATGCTAAAGAAACAATAAAACAATAAAATTTTTAAGACATTAATAAATTTTAATATACATACTTATGTATGTATATACATATGTATGTATGTACTTTACATATTTTAGGCAACTATTTCTAATATTTTTTTTTAATTTCCTATTCTTAATCGACTTCGAAAGAGGAGGCAGTTATCAATTCGTGTGTACGTTTCTTATTTTTACGTTTTTTTTTTTTAATTTTTGTAGACGCTTAACGTTATAATGTTTCATTTAAAAATGTTTTCTTGCTTTCAGGTTGGTCCCATAATTTTTTTTTTTCGAAAATCGGATGGAAATATTGATCATTGCATAACTCCGAATTTGAAAAACTTTTTTAAGAAGGTGTTTCAATCTCTCCTAGGAATGAAATGTAAACTAGTAATATCGGGTTTTAAACTAACCCATAGCTGATCCGGTTTTATAATTTGTTCGATTGGTTCTTTATGTACATACATACATACATACTTATATTGAATTTAATTGGATCTTTATATTGAATTAGATTTTTTTTGGACAGTATTATTGTGACACATCATCGTTAAGCTTATTGAAAATTTTTAAAAATAAAAAGAATAATAAAAGTTTTGTTAAATACATGAAATTTGCTTTTGTAAAATTTTCAGTATTTTCGAGTCCAGTTTATACTACGCTTAAATAGGATAAATATCCTAGTTCTATATAAAAAATAAAAATATAAATTTTAATATCTGAACATTAAATATTTCCAGCAATAATTTTTGCTATAGTGTGAGCTTGAAAGGACACCACTTTGTGCCAGATTCGTTAACATATAAAACATTCTTATTAACATACATACTTACATACATACATACATACATACATACATACATATATATATATATATATATATATATATATATATATATATATATTTAGTTTTTCATAAGTCTCTTTAATTTATCGAGCCAATATTGCTTTTAGAATTTTGTGTGCATATACATACTTATACATAAATATGTATGTATATACTCGTATGTATATAGTGTTTTATTTTTATTCACCTCTCCTGACGCTCTCCCATATTCACTTGCACTTGCAATTAATCTCTTTCTCCTGATTTGCGTTATTCCGTTGTCTTTAAATTTAAGTCTTAAATTCATGTTTAAATACTTATAGTATAACTTTCAAGTCGACCGGTTGTTTCTTAGTTCGTCCGTTCAATTACTAAAATAGTGAATAAATGCGTACTTACAAAATAATTTTCTAAAATTTTAAAGTGTTGCTAAAATGTAAATGTACATATACAAATATCAATTATAAAGTTTATTAATTTCGGTAAAAAAAAATATCGTATACATATACATACTTATGTACATACATACATAAGTAGATATACATACATACATATATAAACAAACGTTTTGTCTAAATTTTTTTATAATTTCATAGCTCTATGGTCTTGTAGCGTTTTTTGTGTGTGATTTTGTTGCTGTTGGCTTAACTAAAAGCAACAATAAAGGTCAAGTGTTAACAGTAGACAAATAAAGTCAAAGAAGAAATGTATTGCATGTTTAAACATGATTGTATGATTTTATTACAATGTTTAAATAAAAACTGTGTGTTGCCAGTCCGTCTAAAAAAGTGCTTTATAATTAAAATATTGTATATGCCTACAATAATTCTTCAATAATTGGCTTCATTTATGGAGTATATATACTTACATATATACATACATATGTATGTACATATGTATGTACATATGTGGAAATTATTTAGTATGCTGTTAATAATTTCGGTAAAATGATAAACGGGCGGGATAAATAACAAATAATAGTGAACCAAATGTTATAATTAAACATCAATTTTCCTTAAGCAAGTCTTATTTCAGCTAGTACAAAGCTAGAGAAAGCTTGTACATACATATGTACATAAGTATGTATGTACATATGTAAGTATGTATGTATTGCTGTAATTCTCACGTAGCTAAGTAAATTGAAACTTACGTAATACGTCATGACCCTATTGCGTAAGTTTACATTCATTTCGCATAAAGATAAAGCGTGGAATACATACATACATACATATGCATATAAGTATATAAGTATGTACTTACATGTTTTCTCTATCTCTGTATTAGCTGAATCAAAAATTCTGAAACTAAAAGTGCCTAGTGGAAAAGGTATGTAAGAAAAGTTTTATACTACATAACATTATATTGAAATTTTTTTATATTTGGAACTTAGTCATTTGTGATATTTTAAAAATATTTACATACTTATGTATGTAGATAAAAAATTAATTAATGGCGTTTCTGACAACAAGGCTATAAATACTTAAGTATATACATAAGTACATACATACATACATACATATGTACATATATTGCCCCACCTACTTGTAAAATAATAATTTCGAATTTCTAAATACTTATGTAAGTATGTATTTTGCACATAAAACATGTGAAACTGTAACATGTTTTCCACTAAACTTTATTTTATTTTTAGATACTTACATACATATGTACATATTTCAGATATTTCAACTGTGATAACTACTTTGGTTATTTCTTTTGGTTAAATCAGGGTTTTTTCTTCTTATTTTCGTTAAAATGGATAATTTATAAAAAATTAATAATTATTAACATATCGCACACCTACATACATATGTACTTAGTTGAAAAGTTACACAACTCAAAATTTTAATTTTTCAGAAATCCCAAAAAAAAAAAAAAAAATAAAAAATGAAAATTGAAACATAAAGAAAGACATAAGTACATATGTAAGTACTATGTACATATGTAACTATTTTTTAGCTACAGTTAACAACAACAAAATACACTGATGTTTTTCTTATAGATAAACAAGTGCATTGTGCATAGTTTATGCATATAAACCCGAAAGATGAAAATTTTAAATTGAGAGACTTTTGAACTGGGTGTGCGATATGGAATTATATGAGTACATAAGTATGTATTTTAAGTAACTATTTTTGATCTACATACATATGTACATACATATTATTTACATGTTTTCGTGACATGCAAAACTTGTTTCCCATTTTTATGGCCCTGTCTCGAAAAGGAAAACACCATGAGATTTTGTACCACAGATTTATAATTCATTGTGTGTGAGGCAGTTTATTTACAAACAAAAATTAAAAATATTTTAATAAATATGAAAACTTTAGATGCGTGTAAATAGTGATCACGATATTTATAAGGATATTGTTTATATTAAAATTTACTTATGTATGTATGTAAGTATTTAGGTTAATGAAAAAAGAAAGACTTTCAAGGTGTAAGCGGGAATATTACAGTATAATATATATTTGATGTCTTGATGTCCTAGAATTTGAATTTTTAGATTCCATCAAAAGTTCTTTTACAACATAGAGCAGTTTCGAAGTTGCCAGAACAACAACTTTAACTTGTAAAAATATTGAGTAAAACTGCTCTTATTAAGTGTATTGCATTCATATTTTTATGCTGCATATTTACTGAAATATATGTAAATGAAAAATTAAATTAATTTACAGCAATTAAAACGATTAAACGACAAAAAATATAAACTCTGTTTTTTGTACCATCAGATATACTTATACTTATATATTGATATATATATACATATTATAAATGACAATCACAAATTACCGATTTCGAAAATCCCTGGATTTTTCGGTACTAAAATCCTGCATACTCGCAATGTTACTGACGAATGTAAAGTTTCTTACATACAAATTATTAATGAAATCGAAGTTGCAAATACTTTGTAACATTAGTTTTTGCTTATACTAAAATTTTTACATCTGAATATTTTTGTTTAGAAAGATTTGTTTCATTGCCATAAACTTTAAAATATGAAAAAATATTGATAACATATATACACAAGTATGTAATTATATTATCCTGAATTCTGTTTGTGTGTAATAAAAAAATTTTATGAATCTTTTATATAGTATTTATGTACGAGAACATACCATATAGATAGGAGTCATATACAGATTTTCACTTGCTACCCCAAGAAATCGTAATATCAATAGTTTATGTAAATCTTACGTAAGCAAAACTTAATTACAAAGTGAAGGCTGAAAATGAGACACACCATCTACTATGTATGTACATATGTATGTATTTCAAAATGAATATATTCTTAATAATATTAAAAATAAAAAACATTCTATATTTTTCCACCGGTAAAATAAAAATACTTTATTTTTGCAATAAAATCCTGAAATACCGGGGTCTCTATGAAACCTGAGAGCAAAAAAAACCCCGAAATGACACAGTTTTAGATCCCTCTTCTCGGGATTGCAAAAGCATATCATACATTTACATACATATGTACATACTTATCAGAAAAATATTCGCATTGAATTAATATACATATGTACGTATGTGTGTACTTTTTATACACCTTTTTAACCGAATATGAAAACAGTGGACATCACAAATATTTACATTACATATACATACTTATGTACCTCACATTTCAAGCAAATACAATAAATAATAATATTGAATAAAATTATTATTTTTTAAAAAAAGACCTAACGCTTGATTACAAAAACTATATATATAAATAATAATAAGCAGAGAACATTATTTGGTGCTCTTTGTTAACGATGTACCTTTCATTTTCTCTGTAAGTGAAACTTTTTCTCTTAATTAATATCTCTTAGTTTGTTTGTATACATAAGGATGTCTATTTCACTTGAGAGCATAACGATTCCAGCGTTGTTAGCAGTTTTGCCAGAATTTCTAGCAATAAAAACTGCAAAATTCGAAATTAAAAGATCTACAAAATCTGCATTTTAAAAAATCTTATAAAAAAAATCTGCTACACAATTTTTACTTTAATCTCTTGTATTTTATAAAAGAAAATATATCTGTAAAAATTAGCAACTTGTTCTAACAAAATTTTCTATTAATTAATTATATTTTTGCTGTATATAGTAAAAAAATTCAGCTTTGGTAAATTTTTTAAGTCTGTCATACATTTGGTTGTAATTCACAAGTAGAAAAAAATATGAATAAAATTTTTATTTTCTATTTATGGGTTTTTGCATAAGTATGTGTGTATATATGTAAGTTTGAACGATATTCAAACATCTACTGATGATTTGGCTAGCGTCAAACAGATGTCAGTATAGCCCACAACAGACAACAACCTTTTAAACAATTAATTGGCAGAATATCCCAAATAATATTAGTTACATGTATTATGTTCAAATTCGAATATATTACTAATTTGTCCAGATTAAAAAATTAATACACATTTTTATTTATTTTTAGTAAAATTATTAATAATTAGAAATCTAATTAAATAATTTAAAATTTAATTATAAAGCTTGTAATTGTTGTTACAAGCATTTTTTTCAAAAATTGTTTTATTTAATTCAAGCATACAAATTTTGTTGGTGCTATTAATTTGTTTACTGTTGCAAATATAAATAAGTTTTTAAATGATATCATAAATTTTTTAATTAAAATAAGTTTAAATTTTTCTGTGTACATACGTACATAAATGTATGCAAGCACTTTTGAATTTGTATTAATTTTAATGCATAAATGGAATCATTTCAAGCAAGTCTGGCGATATTAAGTTGTCAAAACAGTGCCATTTTTGAAGCTTTAAATAATATTTTTTGTACATTATTCATACTAGACATTAATTTTCCATTTAGATTTACCTGACTAAAAATTTTATCGCCACGTGTCCATGAATCTAGTAAAATCATTAGAGATGAGAAAACATACGCATTAAAATATTTATTTTTTCTCAAAATCTTACTAATATACTAAAATAATGTATAGTTCTTTAACAATCCAAGTTTTGTTATTTATTGTCGTTAGAGAAAATTGGAAAAGTATTTCGCAATATCACAAATTGAGTCAATGTCCCCATTTATTATTATATTCGAACTAATAATACTTAAAGATTTTATTCAAAATGAAATCTTTTCAACTTAGGACAGACTTGTACTTGAAAATGTGTCTGCCAGATGAATACCATGGTAAACACTTTTGTAATTTAGATTTAGTTGCTTTTACGTCTTTTACTTTGAGAGTCAAATGAATGTTTGTTCATTGCTGTGCCTTGAGAACTATGGATTCAAATAGCGTTAAAAACAATAAATAGAGTTACTATATTATTAGACGATAAAAAAGTCCCCAAATATGCATTTAGATATTTTTAGGGCCCAAAGTCCGCAAAATATTAGATCAAGCCAGGGAAATCTTGTTGACGATATTTTTATACTTAGGGATTCAGTGAGATTATTTGGAAACTTTCTAATATTAATACCGTATCTCAATTAAAAAACAAACACGGCGACAAAAAATCTTTTGAAATAGATAATTAATGATTAAAAAATAATAAACAAAAATGATAACTCTTACCAATAGACTCAGATAACCACAAACATGGAACCGCGAAACTAAGGACACAGCAACATATTGATAAATTTTAAGGAATTTTTGTGTAAAACTGTTAACAGCTGCTCAGTGGGATTCAGGTCAGGATGACGCGAAAATGTTTACACATTTTCACATTGTGGGCTGTATGCTAAACGGAAACATCCCCTACCATACACTGACACCTCCCCGTTTTAAGAATGAAGTAAATATATCATAATTTGACTTATGTGTGAAATATAGGGACTTTCTATTTGCGTCTTCATAAAATTTAAGTGTTTGCTTGCGCTTGCTTTGGTAACAAACAGACTTTTCTTTATGCAAAAGATATTAGACGCCAATTAGCTAAACATCGTCGAATAGTTTTGAATGAAAGTTGGTTATCTTTGGTGTTTCATATGATTATTTCAACGGCACTTGTAAGCGGATTTCTTTATATTGTTCAGTTTTTATATACCAGAAAAAACATTAAATGTTGATGTATGCAACATCTTACGCTTTGTGGTATTTCAAGTTTACTTTGTTACAAAAAAAATTTAATAGTGTTAATTTTTTTATTGTTTGTTGTGGTATTAGCCGTTCATACCTTCGTATATCATGCCATATTATCAGTGAACTTCCACCCATTTAGTTATTCTGTTGATTACTTGCAAGCCCGAAATAATAAATTTCAATATTAAGTTTTAAAGTTTCCTTTTACTTGAGTAGTACAATTTTTTTATATTAGTACAAAACTTAGTTTCCGTTAGTCAATTTGAGTTTCTATACTATAAAATATATATACAGGCCTGTCACAGAAATCAATTTCGATCGAAAGTGGAATTGATTCCGTATTTTGCTTCTCCAGAAAACAAAAAACAAAATTTTTTCGGAATGAAACCACTTTTAATTTCATGATCGAATTTGCATTTTTTTGTATCTGATAGTGCAAAAACAAACTTAAAACTTTCTTGATTGAATAAATAAAATAATAAAATACGTAATCAATTCCACTTTCGATCGAAATTGATTTCTGTGACAGGCCTGATAAATTAGCTTTTTATAAATTAAATTCGTTATTCAATTAACGAAACCTTATTTTAAGTTTGCATATATATCGAAAGGACGTTATGCTTGATAAATTAATTATTTAATTACATATTTTAAAAAGGTTAAAAGGTTAAAATGCTGAAAGCTTAAACGTGTTTGCTGCATACTGAATTTTGCAATCCACGAGTAGTCTAGATATTAACATACCTCTATGACATAGATTTTAATAAATGTATTGACATATTGACATTTATTTGTATATAGTATGTTAAAATTTTAATTATAAATTATATTAAAAATTGATTCAATGACCATAGCAACACAGATCTTCATTCGTTTATGGAGAAGCATTCCAAATGCTAAATGCCTATTGAGGCACAAAGACTCTTTTTAATTGTTAAACAAAAATAAATAAATAAATCAATGTATTCAATGACATGTACCAAATACGTAATCTCATGTTGTCAACATTATGCTGCACATTAAAATGTTTATTTTTTACTTTTCTATAGTATTCATAAGCTTTTCAAATTTTGAAGTGCATAGAGTAAAAACTAAGCTGCAATCATGCAAATCTGTGGCATACAAAGTGAACTCTTGCTTACAGCACTAAAGAAAATTTTCAGAAAGTGAGAGTCTCTATTGGAAATTTTGGTTATTTTACCTTAACTTGTTTTATGTTATTTGCTTTTGACTACTTTTCTATTATTCTTGAAGTTGCTCCATTTATAAATGTAGTCCATTTTGTGGCATTTTGGTTTGTTCTTCTATTGAAATATTCTTGTTTTTTCATTTCCTTAAGCCTGTTTTAAATTTCCAGCATGAATTTGGTTTGTTCTTTTTTTAGTTTCGTAAATGTTTTAAGATCGACCAATTGAAAAATGCATTTTTAATTTGATACACCATTTGAAAAGTAATTGCAAGGTGCAGAGGGCACAATTCAGAAATTTAAGTCAAAAAATTTTATAATTTTAATTAAAATACTTTTTTTAGCTCAAGGTCTTATATAATGGTAAAAAAATTATTTGAAATTATCGATATTTCGATACTCACTGAGTATTGTCCTGAAGATGATTCTCCATGTGTATCGAATTATCGATATTTAAAAATAAAATTGTTAAACCATTAAATAAAACCTAGAGCTCAAATAATATTTTAATTTAAATCGTTATAAAAATATCCAAAAAATATAGAGATATTACAAAAAAGTTAACATTAATTTAATTTGTTTTTTTACGTTTTTTTTAACTATTTAAACTCAAAAAGCGAACCCCGTTTTTAATATTAGGCCTTCTTTTCTTTTATTACTACTGCAGTATTTTTTATTCGCTTTTTTAAGCCACTAATGAAGCACGTTTTATTTTACTGACGTTTTTACTTAACAATTACGATGCCACCACTTTCGGGGTAGAAGTCTCGCAAAAAACTTACAGCACTCACTAACATTAATATTCCCAATAGTATACAATAAAAGCCATTTAGACACACGTCGTTATTGGAAGTATGAAAACAATAAAAGGCAATTTAAAAGACTCGTTAAGATCCGTTATTGAAAACACATCGAATGACCACAATAAAAAAAAGCTCAACAAAGTCATAACAAACAAGGAAGAACCCATTATTTGAAAAAATTTTTTTGTCTTAACAAACAGTTTACAGTTGTAAAGCAACAAGAACGAGGAATATATACAAGGAAATAATTAAATGAAATAGAAGAGGAGTAAAAGAAACGCGCGGCTTAAAAATTTTATTTCTAGCGAACAACAGAAAACGGACAGGAAGTAAGAGTTTCAATGTCTCAATATGTACAATCAAAGTCCACTGATTTCTTTTACAAAACAAAATTTTTTTAAGATACAATCAATTTCTAATTGCAAAATTCTTCCTTCTCTCTCGGAATTAAGGTAATATTTTGCTTTGGTACCATTGATTTTCCTTACTTTAAGACTGAGTCATAATCTGGAAATCACATTTTGAGAAAATGACTTTAAATTACATAAATTGTATACTGCAGTTGAATACATTGAAACTTTGAAATTACGAAACTCAATATAACGAATTTTTAGCTGAGTCCCTTGAAAAAAAACCTTTTTATTACAAAACTTTTCATACAAAAATGCTCCATAGTTATAACGAAAAAATTCTGAGCTTTAAAGCCTCTATATAGTGAAGTATTTTTTCAAAGGCCTCTGTACAACGAAATTATAATTGAGAAATACATACATAAAATTTTAATATAATAGTAAGTGTGTAAGTCATTACTAAAAGCCTCTACATAACGAAGTCTTGAACTATAGCCTCTATATGTACAACCAAGTCAGAATAAAGCAAAATTAAATTTTAAGCAAAACGGGGAAGTCCCTTTTCAAAATAGAATTTGGACAAAACAAAACTGTAGTTATAACGATTTTTTTTTTGTATTTCTTTAAATTTCGTTATACCAAGGTTTCACAATTGTGAAACCTTCGTTATACCAAGGTTTTACAATGCATATGTATAACGAATCAATAGCTATAATGAAGTATTTTTTGATTCCCTCTAGATTCGTTATATCGAAGTTTCACTGTTTTTTTTTTAATTTTGGTGATTTGAAACTGGTCAGATACTTTACAATCGATTTAAAATCACTTGCTCGTTATTTAGGATTTTCCTTAAGATTTATAATGAAGTGAATGTGTGTTTTTTTATTTTTAGTAAAATTAGTCACTTTATATTAAAAAAAATACTTAAAATTTAAAGAAAGTTACGGGCGTTTTTTATTGTAAGAAATGCTGTAGGATTTTACTTTTTTTTTACTTGTATTTTTGCCTTTTATTAGTCAGCTGACATAGTTTTCTTTTTGATCCACGAAAGTGAGTCAATAACTCCGTGATTTTTTGTACTTTCTGAGTCAAAATTTTAACAAACTGCTTCATTTAGTTTGATAACAGACTACCACGTGGTTTGAGTAGAGAATGGAAAAAGTGGATTTCGTGTGCTCATTAAGCATTATTTGTAGCGGAAAAAAAATCACTCAAATTAAGTCTTAAGTTTGATAAATTCTATGTGCATTCCGCACCATCAATTCTAATGGTAAAAAGACGATTCATTGAAGCTTGTTGTGGTCGCATTTACTTACGTACTTACGGAAGATGCTGAACGTTCTCGACGCCTAGTTGAGATACAAACGAAACAATTGAAAAAAGTGCATGATATGACGTTGGCCGATCGGAGATTGAAAGTGACAGAGTTTGTGGAAACCATGGTCATATCATATGGCACAGTGGCTTAAATTTTGAATAATTACTTGGGTATGAGAAAGTTTTCCGCAATGTGGGTGCTTCATTTGTTCTTAATTGACAACAAGCGCAATTGGGCGACAACTTCGGAGGAGTATTTTGCATTGTTCAACCGCAATATGGACAAGTTATAGCACCGTCTCGCAGTCACGGCCAAAATGTGGATCCACAACACAGCAGAGCCAGAACAATGGGTTTCTCGGGTTGAATTGGTGCAAAGAATTCCAAAGTGGGTTTACCACCTAATATAGTTATGGCGACCATTTTTTGGAATATACGCGATATAATCCACATTGACTACCTTCAAAAGGGTAAAACAATCAATTTCGAATATTATGCCAACTTATTGAATCGATTTAATGGGGATTTGAAAATAAGGCGACGGCATACGACAAAAAAAAAACGTTTTTTCTCCAGGACAATGCAAGGGTACACACATGTGTAGTTTCTATAGCTAAATTCTAAGAGTTAAGTTACAAACTGCTCCGTCATCTTTTCTATTTTCCGGAATTAGCCCGAGTGACAATTTCTTCTTTCCAAACATGAAGAAATAGTTAAGCGCAAAAATTTGGACTCCAATGAATACCTCGACAAATCTTAATTTTTGAAAGCGATGAACAATTGGAAAAACATTGGACAACATTGGAGACCATGATAAAAAATAAAAAATTCATGGACTTATTGAAACATTCTCGTATTGAACAGTACATTCATTTACATCCAAATACTTACGAAAGCATATTTAGAATTAGATTAAATTTAAAATTTTCACTTAATCTTACACCCATGTTACGATTTACTTATAGACTTAGATCTAAGCTTAGGCTTTGGTAAAACTAAGTCTAAAACGTACACTCTCTCTTGCACTCATAGCGTTTTCTTTTGAAAAAATTGTAAAATGTTTATTCTTTTTAAAGAGGAAAAACAAAACTCATTAGGAAATTTAAATTGTAGACCTAAAAGCTGGACTTAAACTTTGTTTTAGATATAGATTAAGGGTTCGAGTATGATTGGAACTAAGACTGAGATTCAATATGATGCTTAGATTTAGGCTAGGACTAAGATCAAAATTGTAGTTATTACTTAGACGTGCATCTTAGCAGTGGTGCGGATAAAACGTCGATAAAATCCAAAGAAATGACAAACATTAAGACAAATACATTATCAAGGCCATACATATAATCAGAAGAAAGAAAAACTCTAAAGCAACAACTAGAACAAAAACTATGTAGAGCATTACATTCAGGTACTGCCATAGAAATGGATTGAGAAAAAGCAGATAAACGAATTTGACTTAGACAAATAAAAAGACACAAACTTTGACGTTGATATTGTATAGAGAAGAGCATAATCGCTGTTTTTAGCCAAACTTAAATCCATGAATTGCACTACATCTTTTTATAATTTTTTTTTTTCAGTTAAGCTCTTGATTTAGCGAAGATTAAAGTATTAAATTTGAGTAAATAGTTGTTAAAATATGCACCCATTTTCATACAACACACTGACGGTATCGCCAGTGGCATCTTTTAGCTCTCCCGTTAAAATGTTAATAACGTTTATTTATAGTTTTTGTGTTGTTCACTTTTTATTGTTTTAAATTAAAGCTGTTAACAAAAAGCTGCTGTTACGCAGCCACTTTTGCTGCCGAGAACCACTTTCAACCGAAGTGACTCTGATGGTTATACTCGTGTGCCAGTAAACATTTTTGCAGAGCTAATAATGAACGAGCTTTCTAAGCACAATATTTAATTTAAAATTTTTTTTGTCATTTAAGAACTAAATTTATAAATTGGCATTTAAAGAAAATAGTGACATTAGAACTTTTAAAATTTTAACAAACATTTTTATTCCAAAAGAAAAATGTTTGATGGGTTATTATATTTTTGCATAGATTATGTCCCTTTTTTACTGTTTGTCATTTTTTGTTGTCTTGTATTATTTGTTTTACTATTATGTTAACAGAAATTTACATAAAAATGTTGCCACTGTAAGCTCTTATTCACAGATACCAATGAACACTTTAAATGGTTGTCCTTTTTATACAAGGAACTCACAAACACTATAATAAATTTACAAATATACTGTCTTTCGCTACTTCCTGTTGCCATTCTTAATGTTTGCTTACGATCTGAAACCTGCAAGTGCTTACAACTGCTTGTATGTGTATTTCATTTTCATATAATATTTTCCTTATCAAATATGAGTTGAAGCTCCCGCTGCGATAACTAATTCATTTGCTGGAAGGGTATTTGTTATAAGATATTGCAAAGATTTTTAATGAACATAATTTTTTTAATGAATTTAAAATTTTTCTAGTATTTTCTTTTTGAAGCACTAGGTGTCACTTTAAGTAAGTAAAGCTGCAAAACTATAAGCGATTCCATGACGAAGGCATTGTAAATTAATAATCATCAAACAGCAACAACAGCCATTCCAAAAAAAAAAAAATGTTTCAATGTTCTTATTTGCGATGATTTTTCCCCCTTTGAAAAGTTATAAATTTAAATTTTAATGCTTCTAAATTTATAATTTGTGTGGTAGGCGGGTTTCATGTTTGCGCAATATTTTCATGAAAATTAATTTGTTCCCAGGATATTTTTTGCTATGAATGTGTTTGGTATTATTTACTACGGTAGAGCTTAACACCTCTTGTGTTGTATACGGAAACGCAAATTAATGCACAGAAACAATATTTTTGAATTATGAAACAGTATTTGTATAAATCATGGATAAACAATTTAAAAATACAAGTGAATCACTTCATATTATTTAAGACGAAGATTAATGGATCATTTATTATGGAATGGAATTAAGATTGGTTCTATTTTTAGCAGGGTCTTTCCTCTTAATTTTTCTGGCTACTTACAAAAATTTAAGGGAAGAAAAGTGTCTTTGTGGATTTTCAAAAGCCTGCTTTTAATGAGAAAATCCCCGCCAAAATTGAGCATTTCAAGTGTTTAAGTTTAATGTAAACTGAAGTGCAATTTGTTTTTTAAGGCATATTTATTTACTATTTTGTCCTTTTGAAATTTTTATCTTTTGTTAAGTGAAAAAACCACATTTTAGTCGCTGTAAAGGTTTCCATAGATCTGTCCGATACCTTTTTCGTCCTCCCCAAACTCGAAAATATATTACCCCAAAAAATTTATGAAAAGAACCCTTTCAGGAAGAAATTGTTTATAACTGAAAACTATTTATTTTTCAAAGATTTTTGTACTATACTTTTATCAGTTGAAATAATTTTTTATGACGATTGACGTCAATGTGCCTTCTCATTTTTATTTTATTTGACTTAATTAACTTAATTTACTTTCTTATTTTATTTATCGATATTTTGATTCTCTTTGGGTACTATTTTCGGGATTTTTTTACTTTTACGCTGCTTGTTATTCGTCATTAAACATCGAAGATTTACTTCTATACATCGCCGTTCCCGAAAATCTTCCAAAATATATACATACATTGTATGATCTGTCACAACGGAAGCTGTTGGTGCAGTGATAAAGGGTGCTTTTCAAAATTTCATTTACAAGTGGCCCTTGTGCCGATTTGGGAACCCTCTTTTGTCCTGAAAAAATTTTTTTTTAATTTTTTTTTTTAATTTTTTACTTGTCGTTTGCTTTGGTTTCAAATTGGTTAGGGAAATAATTTTTTATTTTTATTTATAGCTCAAACATGGATAAAAACCGAACTTCAGTTGGGTTGCTATTCGGCAACCACAAATATATATATATATATATATATATATATATATATATATATATATATATATATATATATATATATATATATACATATATATATATATATATATATATATATATATATATATACATATATATATATATATATATATATATATATATATATATATATATATATATATATATAAATATATATTCTTCTTAACTCCTATAAGGAGCATAGGGCCATGTGGTTTCAGTAATCATAAGTTTTAAGATGAGCAGCTGATTGGTCTACCCATTCCGATTCTGCTGCCAGGGCTGCTGGCTGGAGCATGCAGACACACTTTGATAATATGCAGTAACTTTCTAATGAAAGCTTGAAGAGAGCCGATGACCATCGTTGGTTCCTCCGCCATCAGCCTCTCGACGTACGCGTGCCTACGCACGTAGCACTCACACCAACCTCTAATCCACGGAATATAATGTGGCGAGCCTGATGCAATGGTTTGATGCGAAGTGTTCTCTCCGGGCTGTTTGGTCCGCGGGAGGTATTTGATTTCCCTCCTACCACCCATATCTAGGAAGCATTCGCTATCCGCCACCTGCGACGCGTTCTCTAGGGGTTACAGCCTCCCCCACAAATACCTCTGCTTTATCATTTTGAAAACTGTTCTATCAGATGTTCATATTCTGCATTGTTATTTTTATATTCTGCATTACCATTCTGTTTATCGAACTGCAAATCGGTTGCCATTAATAATCGAGTCATTAATGTAGATTCTCTGAACGCTGGATTAGTAGACTAATGTTCGTAACATGTTTCAGTTAAGAAATTTTTTGCTTAAAAAAACATATGCTGCGAAGGTATTTACCTTGTCTGCGTTAGGAATCGAACCTGCGACCTTCAGACTACTATACTAGTATACGAGACTCTAGTTTATGAGGGCGCTCATTTAATAACATGAAATACTGTTTCCAAGTCAACCAAAAAAATCCAATTCTTATTTCAATTTGCACGGTAGATTTAAGCAAAACTTTTTTTCTGTAGCTGCAATACACTCCCCGTCAGTGCTCAAGTGTGTTCCATACTTGTCGGTCGCCAGTTCTTAGGTGCGTTGAAATGCTTATATGTGAGTTGATGCACTTATTGAAAAAAATTAAATATATGCACTTAGATCGAATCGAATCATTACGAAAACAATGCCTCTTATATTGCTTACAAATCCTTTCGTTGTACGTATACAATAAAATTGTGATTAATAAAATTATCCACTTAAAAATAATTGATTAATGTTGAATTTTTAATAAATTTCTTTAAAACAGATGTTCTTTATGATTTTCCTCAATTTAAATTTTTCTTATTGTTCCAGTTGTCTCTTAACGACTTTTTGCCTTCTGCTTTTCCAGCAATTTATGCTAATCCAGATCGTTTTAGGATAATCTGTGATTATTATAATGAATTTGTATTGTTTAATATATCCTTACGCTAATATACATAAATACAATTAAAAGAAATACTATTTGCTTTTGAAATACATAGTAGTATTTCAATAATAATTTAATTATTATTTGAAATGTATAATCATCTGTAAGGATATCTGGATATCTGTAAGATATCCAGAACTCAAATTAAATAAACATAACTTCTTTATCTGAGGCAGGTATCTCAGTCTCCTGTTCATACTTTTACTGTTGTTTTCACCTCTTTATCCGTCTTCTTGTTGTCTCAGATCTTTACCTATTTAATTAACAAATGCACATTTCATTAAGCCCAAAATTTCAATTAAACTCGTGAAGAGAAGGGGAATCATTGTGTTTTTATAATCACAGCTTGTTGTCTAAACTTTTTCGTATTTCTATCACCTTAAAACCAACACTTTTAACAAAAACTCTTAGTTTTTAATATGAGGCAAAACAAGAGAAAGACAAAGCAAACTTCAAAAGACAAACCAAGTTAAAGAAGTTCATAAACGTCTTGTGGAAGAAAGTATCTGGTTGCACGTTTTGTTGCCTGCTGAGCCATAAAATCAACTCCTTAACTTAATTATGAAATAATCAACTTTCATATCATATTTTGGTAAAAGTGGGATAAGTTGAAAAAGTTTTTTTTTGGTGTATGTGGATGCAAATAGGAGTGAGTTTGTGTGGGTTGTATTTAAAATAAATATTTGTTTCAACATCACCACGCCAAAAATGTTGTTAATATTTTAATGTCTTTTTATCTATAAATGAAGCAGATATCTCTTTAATTAGCTTTTGTTAGGCTTTTCTGTATTAGACATGACTTGCTGGAATCTTTTGCAGAGTTTTTTTTTGTTATTCAGGCTTATTAGAAAAAGTTTAAAATTTTTTTTGAATTCTTAAAATATGTGTGGTAATTTAATTTAAAAAAAAGTATTAAAGTATTTAAAGCATTTCCGTTTCTTTATATTAAATAATAAAATGTTGTTGCCTTTTAACTTTTCTTTTAACTTTCATGTATTTTATGCATCTCTTTTCTATATGATTTATAATATCTAACCAGTAGCCATTAGGACAAAAAATTAGAGCAAAAGGTAACTGGGCCAGGGATATTTGAAAATACTCAAATAAACTACAAGGTTTGTAATGAAGTCCTCAAGGATTTGTGATAATCACAATTACAATTTTTCGTTTAGTCAAATTATTAAAGGTAATTTGTAAGCATTAAATGAGTACAATTAGAAGCTTTAGTTAAACAAAAAAAGTGGTTTAAAAGGGGAGCGATAAAAATTTAAACTATAAGGATTTATTAAAAAAAATATATTGCAAAACTTGGTTTCTTTGCAACAAAATAGTAATAATAATAAAAGTTAAACTCTTTGGCATTTCAATACCAACGTACAACATTTGCATAAAAATATTAATTTTATGATGATGCCTTTTGGGAATCAATTTGTTTGCGAAACGTATTTTTTTATGTAAAAATATTTATTGTACTTGTGGCCAATATGATGCTGCAAAAGACAGCAATTGAAAATACAAGTGTTGCAAAAAAGCGGGGAAAAAGAGGGGATTCTGAAGATTTATTTATGTTAATTTTTGAAATAATAAAGTTTTTCTATAAGCCACCCATTTGGATATTTGTTACTTAAACTTTTGCGTATAAAATTGTTTTTCTGAAATTGAAACAAGTTGATCTAAAATCTGCGTAATGAAACTTTAATTCTTATTTGCTTTTTTGAACTTTCCGCACATATTGCCACTTGTGTATGTCTTCAAAATTTATTTTATGATAGATGTTTCACGGTATTGTTCACTTTATTTGATTCGTCATAGGAAATGTGTATAATATCGCGAATTCTTACAAAAAAAAATTTACATAATATGATATCGAGTTTATATGCAATTGGCTTTGTATATTTTTTTTATTTAAATTGAAACAAAATTACTTTGTAAAACTTTTGGGTTTATCGTTGTATTTATGAGTAAAATAAATTGCGCTAAGGAAATTTAGTTGGTGAAGCCTTTAAATTGAAATACTTTCACTCTCTCTCTCTCTCTCTTCCAGTTTGATATATTTGGATATTGAAATAAATTTCATTAATTTTATCAAGTATCCTTTATATTTCAACAAGCCCTTGAGCGTCTTTAAGCATTAAGAACCATTTGTTGCTAAGTAAATGATATCCTTTATATTAGCTGCTACAGCCAACCGCTCATACCCTGGCATAATCTTGGAATTATTGGTTTGTTGGCTTTTCAAAAAACCGTTTTATGCAACAACAAAAATATGATTTCTTGCAAATCTCTCAATGGCATTATAATATCTCCGCAGTACGAAAAGATGACTGCCATCAACAAAACCCTACACCAAGGAAGACATAACAAGTGCCCCAAAACGCCGAAATATCAATCACTTAAAATACAACCACCTCGCTTCTATTTTCAATACCAGCATAATGATGAAGTATTTGTAGATTAATAAGCAAATTATTTGAAACTTTGACAATTTATATAAATTAAATACAGAACTCTTTGAAGCAATTAAAAAAAGATTGATAAATTGCCACCATAAAAATCAGAAGTTTACATTGTTTATATGCAACGAGGGAGAGCCAATAAGTGCTTGCAAAATCCCATGGGAAGCATTAAAAATTTCTAACAAAAACTACCTCTAAAAAAATAAACGCTTTAATAACCATTTGTCCATTCGTGTATTATATTCCATATACAGATCCTTTAGAAATACCATAAATCAAGGCTCGAATCATTGCAACCATGATCGTATGAACAATCGTACGAAAAAAAATAATACTACGTCAAACTCCTACGTGAAACGTATACATAAGCATACAATGGCAGACGGATCGTAATTATTTCATGAGTCCACAATGGTTACTTTTGACTGTGGAAAGTTTATAAAATTCACAGTAAATGTAAAACAAAAAACAAAATTTAAATTCAAGTGATATTGAGGAAAATGCAGGAATAGTAACGAAGCAGCTGATAACTAGATAGAAGTGATTTGCAACAATCGGTGCAGCTTAGCCTCTGTATTTGCCTGCACGTCTGGAGCTGCCTTAAATAAATTTTTCATGCAGTAACAGTTTTTGGTCAGCATCGCGTTTGCTCCTGTAGTTTTTGGATTATTAAAAGATTTCTCCACGACAAGTTTGTTGCAGGTGGTCCCATCGCCAAACAAACTGCTGTAGTTTGAGTTTTTACAATGGTTCTCAGTATTTGGAATCCCTGTGTTATCAAATGTGGGGGCTGATTTCCTACCTTCAATAGCTGCTCCAAGCAAGGCAGCCTTAATTTAAAGGTTTTCACTGAGCGTCAGATCTTTTCGTCATAAGGACCTCCGCCAGCCTGGTTTTTGGAAAATTTGTTATATGAAAGTTTTTTCTTTGTGTGATATTTCTGATCACCCTAAGCCAAAAGCAGAGGAGCACATATACGTGTTTCATAATGAAATGCATACTTATTTAGCTTTTCCACATCTTCACATCTGAATTGAGACACTTCGCAAGCTCATTTCACAGCCGCTTGACAGTAGGTTTTCCCTGACACAATTAACAATTATTTTTTTTTAATTTCTGGTATTCGTTGCTTACTTTATTATTACTTTATTTAGGATTAAGTTTGGTGTAATTAGTCCCAACTGTATAAAATTATAAAAATTATTTATTCAAGAAAATAGCAAAAAACTTAAATATTTTCTTTTAAATTTTCATGTATTCGATTACAATTTACACAACAACGGATGATAGTTGTTTGTAAGGATCATAAATTTACTCTTATGATAACTAATATGATAACTTCTTTTATTGTGAATTTGTAGCTCGGTCACGTATATCATAATCTCAAATTTGTATTTCTTAATAATATTCGCGGATGTAACGATTCGGCCGCAAGCTTTAGTTCCAACTCAATTCGATTGTGTATCTTTTGTGAAATATATTTTGATTGTTGTGTTATTACAAATTCCTTTTCAGCTTTAAAATCGCTGAAATTTTCATAAAGATCTTCAAAAATAGGTAACAATATTAATATTTTTATGGCGCCGTAAGCCACGCAATACTTTGCATATACGCCAGCATTGTCTGTTTTATTTTCCACAACATGAAATAAATTAATACTGCTTTAAAATTCCTCATGATTAATACACATATATTTGTTAAATTCCCTCCAAATATCCTTTAAGAAATCCACAAACATAAGTACATGCCTTAAATATAAAATATTCCCTTAGCAGCTCTTAATAACACACGCATGTAAGAATTATTGTTGCCATTAAACATTTAAACAGGTCCTTATAATATATATCGCCAAGTTAATAAGGCCATTATAAAAAAATTAAAGAAAATAAATTCTCTTAACATATTCTAAGGCGTGATATTATTTATATGAACTGTAAATGCCTTAAAGGGTTTTACTACATGTATCATTTTGAATATCAAAATTCTTTTAACTCAACTGGCAAATAATAATAATATGAGTACATTATGGAAAGGATTATTTTGACTTCAAGCAAAGGTAGTCAAGGAAAACACATGCAACATATTTTATGACATTACAAATTATATGAGGAGTTTTCTTTGCAATAAAATATAATTTAATGTCTTGCTTCAGTAATTTGTCAGGACTTAAATCTGCTAGAAAAATCTTAAAAATTCTAATCAATTCGAGACTAGAAATTTCTTTACACTTTTCAGTGAGCAAAATGAGGAGCAGGATGATTCTTGAACTGCAACTTATATTTTAACAAAAATAAAAAACTTAACAAAATTACACGCGTAATGCTCAGAAATGTGTATAGAAAAAAGTTCTCTAATGAACTTTGCATATCCATTCAGTGCTACAAAGTTGATTAGCATAGACTAAATTGTTTCGCCGCAATAGAAAATACAAAACTGAAACAATTTAGGAAATGCATTTCTCTCTCTCTAGGAAGTAACTTCATACATGATAATAAAACACAAAAATTAGGTACTCGTATGTGTAAAAATGGTATTTCAGTTGACATAACTGATTTCTATGGCTCTTCACATGAAATGATTTATTGTTCCCAGAAAAAAGTAAGAAATATTGCAAAAACATGCAAACTAGAAATGTCCGTCCTGCTGTTGCCTTAGACTCATTAAAATGTTTCTTTTTTATATTATTTTTTCTTAAGGACTTCAAATTTAAAATTTGATTCATTGCTCCTAAAACTAAAGTCGATTTTTCAAATCATTAATTTTTATGAAAATTTTCTTTGTATTGCTCTATACTGTAAATGAAATAACATGATTAATCATTTTGTTTCTTTTGTCACAACAGAGTATTTATTCTTTCCAAATAAATTTCTATTTTTGTTCTTATGTATTTTCTGTGATTTTTATTTGCTTAAATGTTTTGCATAACAAGAGACTATAAACGCAGCTCTATATCATACAATTAATTTTCATTTGCAAAATCTTACGCACGGTTAACGTTTTGCTATTGGGTTAAATGAACCTGATATAATGCAATCAGTGAACTATTCGCATTAATTTTCCTAAAAGTTATTAATGCCTGAAAGTATACTTTCTCGCTGTTAGGCTGTCACTAATTTGACAGCCTAACATTATGCAAACATAAATTTTAAATAATTTTCAAATACGAACAAAATAACGAATAGCTTTAAACTATAAAGAAACTATTATATATTTTTTTTCATGGAGTCTTCTCTACTAAAAGAATATCAAAATTTTTGGCACTTTTAAAGAGAAAAACGAAAAGTGGTTGCTTAACGAGCCTAAACTTATTAGGAAAAATTACCCAATTTTGTGACGAAATTAAATACTTTAAATAAAATTCAAGCAAACGGCATTAGAAAATATCAGACGATAATTTTTATCAAAATGTAGCTCTTATTTTAATTATCAATAGCACAAAATAATGCAACATATTTTATTCATAAGTTTTAACATGCAAACAGAATTTAAGTTCTTACAACTTTAAAAAATTATTTTCTGGATATTTTAATTTGTCTGGAAGTATGCAGTTAAAAATTTTAGATTGTAAGCAAAATTGGGCTCATCGAGCTATATAGGATAACCTCAGTTAAGTACGCTTCGTATCCCAGACTAATAACAGCCTAAAAGAGTGCAAAGCCTTTTGTTGTTATTACATCTATTACTTGACAAGGTCAAGTAAATAAGTTTATATGTACAAATAAAAATGTATTTCGTTCTAAAAATAATAATTTCAATCTAGATGGTATTATTTCAACTAAATATAGAACTAGTTGAAATACCATCTAGACTGGTAAAATTGAAATTATTATTTCTACAGTTTAATACGCGTATACTATTTATATTTGTATATATGTATGTACATTTGTGCATACATACGTATAGTACATTTGCACATAAAAAAAACTAAGGTTTACTTGACGTTGTCATTGTTATTGAAATTATTTCTTATTGTTTTCTTATTTGTGTTTGTGGAAGTATTTAATTCCTTCTTGGTTTTCAAATCTCTGATTTTATCATTATTTAATTGTAAGTTTTGGCAAGCGCCCTAAAAGTATACTATAAAGGCTTAATTTGCACAAAAGTTTTAGAGAAAATGAAAGCAAAAGGGAAATGTATTTAAGGCTTAAATTCCAACAAATTAAATACAGTCGTTAATGACATAATCTCATAAAATATTCTTTAAATGCGTGGATAAGCCTAAAAGTATACTTAATTTTAAATTGAAAGTTAATAAGGACTTTTTTTGTGTGTGGCAACTGTAGATATTAGTTATTTATTCAAACATGAGCCCTTTACAATTGATCTGACAAGTTGACTTACTGACAGCAGAACAAATTAATCCAGGCCACAAGCTGGAAAATTTTCCTTTCTATCTTCACAAACATGTCATAGGCATCTGTTATTGTTTGGGGGTGCATTTGAAAATAACATAAGAGGCTGTCATGGAAATGCAATATGATTACCTGTGATTTTAATATATTTTCCAATCAATTATTAGCTTGGAAAAAAGGGTTTCTGCGCCTAAAGCCCTTGCTTTTTTTGTCCTCTTATTATATCTTTTTCTTGCGGAGGGGGATCTGCCAGCCGGCGGTTAATAACCAAACATTAATTAGTTGTATGTTATTATTTTTCAATTTGTCTGTTTTAGAGCCAAGTATACTTTCCACTTAATTGTACGTAAATAATGTTAACAATTATTATAAAAATATACAGAATATGTATTAAGTCCTGCATTGCATTTTTCGTTTGTTCTTTAACAAGTTTCTAGTACTTACATGGCTTGGCTTTAGTGCTTTCGCCAGCGGTTCAATTTAAATATTTTTGCTTAAAATAGTGCTGTTTAAGAAAAATATACTTCTTTCCAAAGCCCACGTGTATTCATCAATTATCTGTTGAAGCCCTTTTGTAATATTTCAAAGAAATGGTTCCCTTAAAATATGCAACATCTCTCTGTTGCTGTGCATATATTTATATGTGAATGTATATAAAATCCTAACAGTAGTTCTTTGTAGGACTAAGGATTTTTTCGAATTTATGAACAATTTATTAAAGAAAATTAAGAAACTCTGGGAGAAATTCAATTTTCTTTTACATAAATAAGAGTTTATCCCCCCATTAACTTAATACTTTAACAATTTTATCCATAAAGTCCTATTGAAAATGCTTCTGTCGCTCACAATTTTGATATGTCGTTAACATTATGCCATCATTTTTATATTTTCTGATTCGGTCCCTAAAGAATATTAATTCTCTTTATAAAATTATTCTTTCGGCATCTACTTTTCCTTTTAGTAGACACACAAAATTACTTTTTGTCATATTCTTTTATTTCTTCATTCTTGTCCTTTTATATAGTGGCTTATAATAATTTTAATAACAACAACAAAAGCATATTTTGGCTTTTGTTTAGGTTATTGGTAAACCAAAACATCTTTTAACAATTAAATTGGATAAAGCCTAAAAGTATTCCTTATATAAGTTGTAAAAAACCCAAAAAATAAATAAATATTATATATAAAAAAAAATTAAATGTAATCAAAATTGCCTTTATGTTTGCGGGTTTGAAATTTTAAATTAGTACATAAAAATAAAATAGTATAAAATACGGCATGTCAATTATGAAAAAAAGGATTAAAAAAGTACTATAAATTTAAACCAATAAACAAATACTAAATGAAAGTGCAAAAGCCGTAAGACTTCTAATCAAGCGATTATTAGAATACCAGAGACATAAAAGTTTTTCATCGAAATTCTTTTCAATTCTTCAAATAAACATTTCTAATTTCTTTTACAAATAATTGTATTCAAATTTATTCTAAAGCCAAAGGTTTTACAATAAAGAAAGATTGTTATCAAAATGTTTACTATCAATTTGCAGTAGAAGAACATCTGGAACACAATATTTTCTAGTAATTAATTAATTAATTAATTGATTAATTTATTAATTAAATTTTGGAGCGGATTTTTTTTTTTTGAAAGATTTTAAAAACGATTTTGAAAAATTTGGGGAAAATTTGCAATAGAAAATATTCACTAACAAAAAATATTTGGATATGAAACGTTTTTTGTTATTCAGTAATGAAGACATTAATTCCAGTGATGTATTCTTAATCCAATGAAAACATAATTTACCTGGGAAAATAAGTTAAGGAAATTTATACGCGAGAACTTAATGAAGTCGGGTTTTACCATTTAATTTGCTACTTAATGTTTTTCGGAAATGCAATGAAACATTCTTCATTGATCCAACGAAGGGATTCGTTTGCTAATTTTGAGTACAAATTTTATTGATGCAAAGAAATAATGCATTGCTCGAGTGAAGGTTGTCAGCGTATACCAAATTTTTCTTGCCAGGAAATTTTCGTTGAAATATTTTCGTTAACAAATAAACTTTCGCAGAAATCTTTTTTTATTACCAAGACATTTTCTATAAAAATATTTTTGTTTCGGAAAATTATATCATAAAAAAAATTTTCTACACAATTTGGATATATTTATTTCTCACCAGGGCTCCTTAAAAATATTTATTATCGATATATCTTCTGTAAAAACTTCTTATACTGAATTTTCACTATCGACAAATTTTCTACGAGAAATTTTCAAAAGGAATTTTTATATAGAAAATTTTTCGCATGCAAAAATTTTGCGCAGAAAATTTTATTACCGTTAAATTTCTTATACCAAATATTTGTTATCGAAGGAACCAGTTTTCTCTTAGAAAATTTCTATTATACGCAAAATTTTATTTAGAAAATATTTTCATGCAAATTTTCATTTTGTTTAAGTTTTTATTATCGAAAATTTTTGATTAAAACAATTTTTGCAAAGAATAAAAACATCCTAGATTTTTTTTATTGTGCTTAGACGTTTATTTAATCGATAAAATTTTATCGTAGAAATGATTATTTTTTTACCACAAACTTTTTCGCCATACATAAAATAATTTTAATACGTTTTATAATATTGTTGTTGTAATATTCATACTTGAAACACAAAATGTGGAATGTCAATGCATCTAATATGCATCGCTACCTTTTATAATCCTTTTTAACAGGAATAACCAACTGTATATTCAATTGTGGATGCACAGCATGTTCCAGCATTTGTTGATTACAAAACAACCAAATGACACCATTAACATTAGAACATAAAAAGTTGAAACAAATGCTATACGTTGCAAGTACAAAGCCTGTGGCGTTTTTCTGCTACAGTGTGTGGTGCTAAAGTGTTGTTGTTAGTGATTTCGTGCTAAATTTGTTTATTTTTGCACTGTGTTGATTACAGTTGACCGTTTTTACGAGTACTATTCCCAACGTGTTTTCAGCATGAACCCGTATAGTGAAACACTTTTATTGAAGAAGGCAACATTTATAAAAATAAAAACAAAAAAAAAACAAAAATGGGAACCATATATTTGAAGAAAGAAAATTTATAAAACTTTATGCAGTTTGTTGTAGTTTTTAAGTGCATAAATTTAAATACTTAGAGTTTTTGGAACAGCAGAGAAAAGTTATTTTTAATATTGTATTTCTTTCCACCTCTCGTTAGTTTTACTTATTTAAAGCAAAATTAACAAAAGTTTCTACATCAGAAAAGGTAGAAAAATCCAAATATAATTAATAGTCTAAGTTGCTGTCTTAGCCGCTTTTAAAGTAGTTTTAAGTTGCCTTTTTTAATCTTCAGTATAAAAACTTTTAGCGATTTAAATAATGAAAAATGCGTACATTTGAACTGGTGTTTGTGTGATGGTGTGGGCGTGATAATACCTGAACGACTATTTGCCTAACACAACTGAGTTTGTGTAGCAATCAATGTTTGAAATTGTTTCTTTGTGCGAATAACGTTTAGCTTTAAAACAGTCCAACAAACGAAATCAGGCAGGAGGTCTCCAAGTCTAATAAACCAATATCATTAAAAACAAATGATATTAATAGAATTTGAAAAATGTTATTGCAAAATTCACAATGTTTTCTTTAGTAAATAATTTCAAGTGAAATCAACGTGTGATACAACTGCCCATCACAACAACAAAAGTTTAATACTTGTGGGGCATTTCGTTTTTTTACATCCCAATTCAAATAAAAAACTTAGTTTTTCCACAACTTGAATTTATGATTTCTTTTGAAAAATCCTTTACCAAAGTCTAACCAATTAAAAGTGTATTTCGATTTTATCTTCCATTTTTCAATTGGAAATCTTTTACATACTCCAAGGAATAATTTTTTTTTTCATTTCCCTCATATAAATTTCTTTATTTCATTCACTCATGCATTCTTTTACTGTCTTGTTTCCTAATCTCTTTTTATGTTTCCAACTTGGGTTCGAAGTAATTTAGTAAATTTATATTTCAAGCTTGATAAAATTCAAAAGGCGTATGAATTTAATGAATACTTCAGGGATCCATAAATGTTGTGCTTTATGGTTTCTATTGGGCTTTGGCCTGGCCTTAAAGCACAAGTTGGAAATGTTGAAATGAAATCATGGTTTCAATACAAAATACGTAAATTTCTTTTCTATTTTTTTCCCTCAACAGTTGTAATTGAAGATGTACGTTTTGTCTTAAAGTTTTTAAGGATATGGAGTGTTTTTTGCAGGCAACAAGAACTAATATACAGGCATTTCTATGAACTTAAAAAAAAGCAGTGATAAATAACATTAGCATAAGTAGCGGAGTTATCAGATTATTATTTATGCTATTAAGCTACATTAAAGATTAGAATAAACTATACCAAAAAAACAGTTTATAGATTAGTCTAGACTAGATCAAAAACTATTGATTAGACTGCGGTCTTTAGGATACTAGTGGATAGTTTATTTTCAAATGCGAACAGATATGAAAGGGTATTGATTGTGGGTAACTTTAATGCCTAAACGCTCGATTGGTGCTGTTCACGGATACACCCAAGAAAAGGCTTTTGCGGTCCTTAAAATTGCATATTTTTACCCATGGCAGCAAAAAAAAACGTATTAGGAAAAGATGTGTAATAAATAGATGTAGCATCTGCCAGTAATAATATTGAGCTTCACTTGAAGTAGACCATTAACAATATCTACATTTACAGCGACCATCTCTTTAGGAATTGTTTGACTACGTGGTCCAGTTTAACTAAACTGATGTGTTTTCCAAACTATCCTTGTGTGTGGTTTAGAGTAGCCAGGCTGCGGAATAGGATAGTTTCGGGATGTTAAATGAACAATTTCTTTCATTCGATTGTATAAGTTTTAGAATATTTCTACTCCTTTGGAGTATGCTCACTACATGCGTATGGACTAGTTCTATATTCTGCAGGGATATTTACACACTGATAGATTTAGTAGACGTACAACATGGAGCAATATATCAAATTAATATTAAAGTGCGGGGAAAGAAGTGTAACTCATTTGACCGTCAAGCATTTTTCTGTAAGAATTTGTATTAGTAAAGAGATCCGTAAAATGTGGAATTGGAAGAGTCCACAAGGACAAACAAGAGATTTTTCATATATTGGTGAAATGGGACTAATAATAGACACAGATGGAAGTTCATAAAAGCTCGTAGGCTACTCAAAGAAGTTCGAGCTCCACGAGTTCTTGGGTTCAATGAGGAGGGAGGTAAAAGGTTCTATTAGAGCTAGAAAAAGGGGACTTTTTGCAGTTATAGTGGTTGCTCTGACAATATCTTATTTTGATCATCATACAAGGGCATGCAATGTGGTATTGTCAGAGTTTCTTGTTACAAAATGAAATAATTTGGATAAAATTCTTGTGAAGCAAATGTGGAAAATGAGGTAGTTGGGTCATATCCAGTCGATATAGATAAGATAGAAAATTGTGCTATACAAACTGTCGAATAAGCCATTCTTATAGAATAATACCTCTAATAGATACCGGTATTATTCGAAAAAAATTCCGCAGCTAATAATTAACAGGGGCAATAAGAAAGTTTTATTGATATTAAAATTTTATAAAATGTTTATTTGAAATTTTTCTGGCAATAAGTTTTTTGCGTAGCCTTCAGACCAAAATATAGACTACACATGACTAGAGTAGATAGTACAGGATGTCTAGAGTAGGTGCCAGAAAGATGTTTGTGGAAATTGGGCAAGGATGATGGCCAAACACGCTCAGGGAAAAATGTACCAATATGTTTACATCTAACTCTAGAACTCAAAGAGGAATGAAACTCAAGGACCTAAATTATTACTGGACCCACTTTGTTAGCGGACAGTCAATATCTGTACTGCTTCGAAATGGTCGATTCTTTAGAGATTCCCTGATTAGGAACTAAAGTTTGAGTATACACAACATTATACGAGTGATATTTGGCATATTGCAATATTTTTGAGATTCATGCTCTTGAAACTTCATAGAATTTAAAGGAAAGCACAGTAGGAGTTAGATGAGCCCACTACCATTATGAAGTAAGATATGGTTAGTACTACTCAGATAGGGTTAGTCTCAGTTATTATAGCCTAGGCTATATAACGTACTATAGACTAAAATACCGACTACATTGCGTACAAAACAATAGAGTAAAATAGTTTGTCTATACTGCAGACCAAACTACTCATAAACCCTGGTTAAGGCTATACTTTAGAATTTATTAAGTTATATCCTGGACTACACACTACAGTGCACACAACATGTGAGTCTAGACTCGACTATAAACACCTCACAAATCTAAGGGATAACGCTGTGGTGCTAACGCAGATATTGAGTTACTACAGTGAGTGCATTTGGAAAGATAAAAGTATGAGAATGGTATCTCCATGTTGGCAACAATATACAATAATACCGTATGACCTTATGTTTGAAATTGTAGTTTTATTGATGGTGAGCCGACGGAGCGTTTCTAGGTTGCTTCCGAAATTTTGTTGCCATTAATTTGGTAGCTTCCGCTAAATATCGATTAACACTGTGAATCCTATTGTATAGTGTGAGGTCAAAACTATTTCTGCGACGCAAAAATCTTGGACTTATATCTCTTCTCTGCCTTGAATTATACAAAATATAGTACATCATATTTTTGTTATTCTGTGTAGCAAATTAGAGACTTGCATAAGATTTGTTTATTTTAAATAGTTTGTCACGACGAGCCACTCGTAATGCGGAGTCATAACTTTGAAAAAGTTTTTTTTCAGGTAGTCTGATTGATGAACATAATATTTTGGTGAAATTTACAAATTCAATATGTCAACTTTTCCCTTTTTGTACTATATATTCATTCTAATATTTCTACAGTTGATGCATTACCATCTCCTTTAATGTTTCATAAAAATTCTTGTGCAAACTTCTACAATAAATTAAATTAAAGATCTACTTTCAGGTTGTATAGTTTTAAGATTTCCGACAGATATGAACTCGTTGCAGTTCATTCTCTTACACAACGATGTACAATTGTATACGATCAAAGTTTATTTTTAATTTCAAACAAGCTCTTTGCTTTCTACGCTAATTTAGAGAATTTCGAAGCATCAGTTATAATTTCTTTTCATTTTGTGCTAAAGTAGAATATAATACCATAAAATAACATTATCATTCAACGTTGTAGACAAAAGCATTGGAAAAGTATCGTATTTGTTCTCTGAAGCGGCAAATGAAGAGTACAAAATTGATTGAAAAAAGTTTATGTACGGGTATGTATATATAACAACTTCTTATCTTTTCATTTGCTTCTTCCGGGTGATTAGACAGGATATTTGAATGGCAGGCAATGAAGTGTAAATTGGCGAAGTGCTAAGATTATGGACAGTTATGGTAGTTTATTTTAATAATATTCTTGATTTGAAAAAAGCGAAATGTTAGTAAGTAAAACAAGGGAGTAATAAGCTTGACTCTTATTATAGCCTCCTACTATTGTACTTATCTATTTAAAAATTTTGATTTTTAGAGTTTTGGTTTAGTCTTACGTTTAAAAAAAAATGATTCTAGAAATAAATTAAAGTATTAGTCTCCAGTATCGTGTACATAATATTTAATATAAAAATAACTTATAAACACATTAAAATACAAGTTGTGAACTAAGACCAGTATTAGGAAATTTGTTTATTTATTTAATAATTTTTATTTTATAACGTATACTTAATATTTCCTTGGAGAATGATTAAGTATTCATCATACGCAATTGATTAAACATTATGTAAATGAAGCATTTTTTAATTAAGCTTTTTGAGCAGATAATTTTTGCAAAACTTTATTAATTATTTCCTAATTGAAGGAGATAATATCTTTTAAGAAACATTTTCTTTATTTTATTTAATGCGCCATGGCGTATATTTAATGTTTATCTCAATCCTTACAAGATATTTAAAATTAAATTCTCATTAGCATTTTATAATTACTTTTGAAATTTTATGTATTATCCTATAAATTCTTTCCGTCAACACACCTGTGTAACATGGTATTATATAGAATAATTAATTGCAATATGCATAATTTGTATGCCACAGCGGCGGATATTAAGACAAGATTTTTTAATGGTTTTTCTGGTTAAGCAATAAAAGTAAATTGTTTGTAAATTTTAGGCTGAAATTTCAACAAACTACCTTGAATAGCCATGTAATGAATTCATATAATTTAAAATAATCACAAAAGTTGTTGTAGTATGTAAAGGCGATTCATAATTTTTAAACGTTTTGTTTTTTTCCAAAAATAAATGGGCTTCTATTACGTAAGAAAAACACTTCTGTTGCTTTCAGTTTATGCCATTCTTAAAATTTAAAGAACTAATTATGAATATAAAAAAGCATTACATTGCATGTAAAGTTGGTTGCCAAGACTCACCAGCTCGTAAAGTTTTGTCCGTTAAACAGTTAAGAGATCTCTAGTGGAACTAATCTCCTAGCCGAACCCTGAATTGTGCTACGCATCGTTGCTCACGGGCCTTATTTCAAGTCCAAAATGTCTAAGTGTTACTTGTACGACATTTATAACAAATAACTGCTCATTTCTTTGAGCTTACAAGTTCCACATCTTGACAAAACAAAAGTGTGTCTTGATGTAGTGCTTTTATAAGACTATAATATAAGTTTACAGGATCGAACTCTTTCAAAGAAATTTTCCTTGAAAATATCTAATATGGATGATGATAACCTACGCAACATTAAAGTTTATAAGGAATACCTTATATGACAATCATAAAATCTTATTTTCATTGTACTTCCACGAACATCAAAATGCCAAGCCATACCTTTTTTATCAAGATGTAGAGTTGTTAAACCCAGGTATTATATATAGTTACTTGTTGTTATAGATATGGTACTGTTAATACCCCGTGAGCTATGGTGCACAACAGAAATCCGCGCTCAGTTAGAGGATTGGCTCTACTAGAGATATCCGGGGAAAGTATTAAGAACTTGTGAGTTCTAGTAATCAATTTTATATGAAATGTTTTTGGTAGAATTTGAATTATTTTTGACAAGCGCCGGAGATTTTTTAATATATTCAGGCTCTACTTCTTGCACACCAGCTTTTCTTTTTTATAGCCCATTTCTTATACTTGCCTCTTTTATTTGTAAATTTGTTACATATGCGATGAATCATGGTGGTATTGTGCTTTCAGGCTCTTGTCTACAACCGTTGTACTTTGATACTACTAAATCAATATTTAGCTTCCTTAGAAGCCATTTAAACTTGTTCCTCATTTGATTCAAAAATACCATCTATGTGCTTTCATGTCCTCTTTGTTAATTTTCAAATTTCTCCCAGATGCTCATAGATTTTGTCCTATTGCATTCATTACTTTCCGAAAGGTCCTTGGCACGATTGGCTAAAAATTCTTAACAAAAAAACCGACTGTGGTAAATCTGATGTATTTAATATTTTCATAACTTTACTTTTGATAAGTTTATGGGACTTGATTCACCTCTTAACTGCCTGGTAATATATTCCAAACGGTTTTTAGCATTTTAGGAGTCATATAAGTAACAAAAAATATTCCAGGAGTTTTTGACGCTTAAAATATTTAATTCAAATGTAAATTTCAAATTTAAAAATGTGCAGAACAACATTTTTTTTCTTTTTATTTCAAGTAACTTAAACTATACTTTATTTAACTTAGATTTGAAATGAATGAAAAATGAAAATAACATCAATTATCAATTATATGAGTTATAATTACAATCCTGTGTAATTAAATGAGATTTGCAATCTAAAAGTCACATGACGTTTCCTGCAGTTTGCATTATCATTGATTTCATTTTCTTCTACTTCGTTGCAATATTTTATCAACTTAAACTTAGACTAAAGTGAATTAAACGTATAAATGAAACAGATAAATCCTGGAAGAATTACATTGACATTTGTGGAAGTTTCAATAAATTGAAATTAGCTATTGCTTTCACTATAATAATTTCAAACTTTCATTGGCATGACAATTTCTAATATTCCAATTAGCAAAGTTATGAAAGAATTCCTTATGAGGGTGGTTTTATATATATATTTTCTATATTATATTCAATATTTAAAATTCAAAAGGAACCACTCCTAAAATACGAGTATTTGTGCAAAGTTTCATAAATTTTATTAAAATAAAAGCTAAAAAGTTTTAGTTTTTTTTTCTATGAGATAGTGGACTTTTTTTAATTTAAACAAGCGGAGTTTTTAGCAAATATTTTCCCAAAGCATTATAAAAATTACATAAATAAAAATAGAAGTATTGTTTACTTTTTAAGGCGTGGCTCTGTCTACTTTTTTGATCATGGTAAGATATTATCTGCAAGGAACTACTAGTGTAGTTGTTCTTTAATGACTTTATTTAACGGAAGCTTGGATATGCACGTAATTTTAACCACAATCAGTGTGAATTTAAAGTTTTATAAGCAGTTATGAATAAACAAAAAAATATATATCTACCTTGTGTGGATGTGGCAGTTGGACGAGAGGCAGTTTAAAAATCTTTCATCACAGTGAAATTTAAGTCTAGTCTCATCCGACTGCGTTGGAATACTTTCGATCAGTGTTTGGCTGTGGAAGAAGATTTCAATGCTTCATGGCCTTGCCGTTATTATTTTAAAATAAAAGGTGCCAATATGAAGGTATATATCTTTTATATAAGGTGGTTATTTTAATTTTGAGGAATTTTGTCGATCTCAGCTTCTTCGGTTGTAGTGCCGAAGATGACCAACAAATCTTAAAGTTGTCTTTGAAAGCACATATAGTCTGCCACACCATTAGCAAAGATATATATGTGTGCGATACACCAAGAGAGTTGGTTTTTATTTGACATTACAAACTTTTGGAATATAACGTTATTCTAGTGCCCTAGAAAGAGGTCGTTACTATACCTCATAAATTCCGTTAAAATTTATTGATTATGGGATGAGTATCGGCCGAAAGGAATCAAACCTTGAAATTAAAAAAAAAGCCCACATGGTACAATATATTGGTGGATATTGACTGTAGCTCCCTGCAGTGCAAGTTGTACCATTCGATCGAAAACGATGATACAAAGTGACGACATGAGGCATTTAAGAGCCGCATGTCGTTAGGTTTTCCATTTTGGATAAAAGCTTTTCCATTTTGGATAAAACATTTGGCAAATGGAATCAAAACAATATTGCCGCTGTATTATTTCAATTATTTCGATGCAGGTGTTTGGGCGATTGGACAAAACTAAAAAAAAATTGGTAGACAAAATAATCAAAATTTTACCCTCGTGATGATTACAGAATATTTTCCTTAGATATACTGTGAAAGGAACACAGACACATACAATCGATAATTAAGATCCTTAAACTCAAATTACAGTCTAGTCTGTTGAGTAGACGTCGTAAAAGTGGCAACAATACTAATCTCCATCTCTATATTCGGTTATAGAGACATCAGCATATTTTTTTAACCAACGTTAGAATTATCATGCCGCTGCTTTGGTCTACTGTGTGGACTTCAATCCATCCCGAGTGATTTCTAAATTATAGAAATAATAATAAATTATTTTTCTCAACACATTGCAGTAGATTTCAAAGTCTCTCAGTGTGTTATTAATTAAAATAAGTTTGTCGGACTAGTTCTTATCGCGGTTTTAGGTTTTATCTTAAAATTTCATACAACCATAATGAAAAGATGACTTAAATATTCACTGGACTGTAACAGCCGTCAACACAATAGTCACGCTGCATTGTTCTCTACCCAAGTTGCAACTACAAGGAACTTTTCTAAATACCTTTGCAATGTTTAAAAGGTAGATATTTTTAAGTTTATTGAAATGAACTAGGGATACTCACAGTAGAAGATAATAAAAAAGAAAAATCAATAAAAACAAATTAATGGCGGGAAAAATTGTAAAATATCTTGACTTTTCAAAGAAATAAAAGCAAAGGTTAATAAATTTTCTGAATTTTAACAGTAAAAAAATTCATTATAAATTAAATGAAATAAAAGCACATTTTTAATAAAATAAAACCCCCTTATGGTGCTGTACTCACATGCCTCATTGTTTTCAAAACTGTGTCTAGCCTTATTGTTAGTGAAATTCTATTTATATATTTTCTATGTGGCACTTATCTTTTGTACTTGTAAACTATTATCTAGCAAATAATATTCAAAAGAAAACTCAGCTAAGTGGCCATTGATGATTTTTTTCTTTATTATTGTTATGTTTCTTTGTTTTGTTTTTTTATTTTCAAAAACTTTTCTTAAGAGCTTCCAACAATTCCTCTTAAGTGTGTGCTAAGTGTATGGTTTCCCTAACAATTCAGTTGTTTATTGGTTAAAAAACATTTCTTGGATTTGTTCTTTTTCTTTGTGTAGCCTAATTGTGGCCAAAATATAAAACAATAACTTTTTCTCCTCAGCAGTATATCCCTATAAATCTTGTGAAGCCCTACAATTGATACAAAAAATAAAGAAGTGGTTTAGGTTTCAATAGATAATGTTTTTATTCTTGCTTTCGACATAATGTGCTGGGCTTATGTGTTTTAAGGATAATGGTTCGTCTACGGTTTTTCTTTAATGCCAATAACTGCCTTACTTACTTATTTATGGTCAATTGGCAGGTTTATTGATAACGTTAGCGTCAAACGAAATTATTAGGGATAACAAAATATTTTGCTCCAAATAATGACATAGATTTGGGTCTTATGACTTACTTTTCCTAAATAAGTTTTAATAAACAAAATATCGCAACTTGGACTTCTTTCGGTAAATAAGTTAATGCACTTGTTTGATGTTGTTTATATGATTTTCTCCTTTTTCCTCCTACATTGTGAACCATTTCAGCAGAACAAAAGACTTTGTAAAAAATTTCTTGAGTAATAATTATAGCTTAGGATCCTTGCCAAGAGCAAAATGTTTTCTATTCGCTTTGGAATAATTCACTTATTTGCTACACGGCATTTAAGAGCGTGCAAATACACACACGCACATTAAAATTAATGTTCAGATCAATTCCCAAACATGATTTTCTATGTATTTGTGTGTTTACAAACTAATACACACGAACAGCAATCATAAATCATAAATTGAGAAACAAGCAGGGCATATGCATATGCAAGTTTAATTCCTAATCATTTTCATAAACTGTTTTCTCAAAGAGGCGAGTCAATGTCTTTAGTTTGTGGCGACCTTGTTGTCATGGCGATGTTTGTCGCATCTGTTGTTTATCATTAAATAATTGTTGCCAATTATACGACTAAGCAGCAACAGCGTGATTGATATTCATAAGGATGCTGCATTAGTTTTCCCGAAAAGTATTTTGGCTGCCCCGCGTGGTAGACATGTGCTCAAGATCTGGTTTTAATGCACCCAAAAAAAAGTTTCATTAAAATTTAATTCAGCTCAAATAGTTCAAGAAGCATAAATTTATCCCCAAGAATAAAAATTATTGAGCTGTGAGCACATTATTAGATTAGATATTGCGGATTCCTTTATGTACAAAAATTCATAATAAAAATGCCTATACTTGCTTATTCTAAAGCTTTAGCTGGCTGCAATTTTACAGTACATACGGTTGGCCTTTGTAGATGACCCTTCAAAGGCTCTCCAAAGTAGCTTTGAGATAAAGAATTTTAAACAATCAACAAACTAGAGATATTATTCCTAAGCGTAAAAGTCTGCAGGATAACATGCCTTTAATAAGAAATCAAACATTCGAAAACCTAAGCTGGGAGAATTTTTAATCAAATTCTATGTGAACAGGAAGAAACCGACTCGATCCCTCATAGTTATTGGCCAAAGGCAACAATTTGATTATTTATCTAGGCTTTCAGGCATTTGGAAGAGAACATCCATTTTGGCAGAAAATTCATTTTTAGCATATCCACCATATATAAGGCATCAATATCTATATATATAAAATTGGATGTGTGTATGTATGTATGTATGTATGTATGTATGTAACGTAATGGCTCCAAAACGGCTGGACCGATTTTGACGAAATTTTCAGGGAACCTTCAGAATACTCGGGCGGGTGACACTGTGAAGTCCAATTCTTTATTTTCGGGCTGTGGGCGGAGGGGCGTGGCAAAATCCAATAATTCATAAAATGAGAACGGCTTGGCCGATTTCTGTAAAACTTTTTGTCAGTTGTTCGTATTTTCGAGGAGAAGGTTTTTATGGAAGAAAATTTTGAAAAATCCCTCCGGAAAAGTCGGAAAATGGAAAAAATCGAAAATCGAGTTTTTGTATGAAATTTTGTTTGAAATTATTCCTTAATGGCTCTTCAAATGAAAAAATAGAAAGTTTGTCTGAAGGCTTAAAATTGGGGCGAGGCGAAGTTCGCCTGGTCCGCTAGTATTTGATAAGTAGGTTTCACTTTTCTAGGTCTAATCGTGGAAGAAAGATTATTCAATAAACATACAAGTATAAGGGCCTCTTGTCACAATGTCAATTTTTTATTTATACTTTAAGCCTCTGGAATTTTTTGCCAACGTGTTTCTAAACTTTAGACAATGTAAATAAAAGTGTTAAAAAGGCTTTATATAGAAAACTTTCATAATAATACCTAGATATAGATGCCTTAGAATGCATTTTTTCATAAAATTGATTGGGTACAAGTTCTCGCTGATAGAAGGTATATTGCAAGGCAAAACTGGCAGAACATAAAATCTTTTAAGATTTTTTCAACATTTTTTACCACAACTGTTTCGCTCTGCCACATATTTTTGCAAATAGAAAAAGTTTCATGCAAAAAATTTTCAAAAGCGGTACATACTTACATGCGAATACATAACCTACCCATTTTTTATGGGTTAAAATATGAGACTATTTCATTGCGACGCAGTTTTATTGAAGGTTCATTCAGTTCTTTTATTTAATTTTAAGTTTAGTTTTGTTCTTTAGTTTGATTTGTTCCATTGGAACATTATACTTACTTTTGCTGGGCTTTTACTACCTCAAGCGGCTAATCTTAGCTTCTGTATTAACCTTTTACATTAGAAAGCTGTTTAAGCTAAAGTATCCTGTTTTGGGCTACAACTCTATTAAGAAAAAGAATTGTAATAATAAATTTTTAATATATAAAATAAAAGGTAATTTCATGTATATTAAATTACAAAAATAAAAATCATAATATCAGTGAATTTGTCTTTATTGAAAAGATAATTTTATATCATTAACATGTCCAATTTTTACACTCTCAGCGGTAGTTTCGGCCATAATTCTTCAATATCTCGCCGATTGTTATGATTCAAGTGCTCAATTGACTCGAGCTTATCGGCATAGACAGAATACTTTCAACATTTCTTTATTCAGAGATTTTCTCTAAAAACTTATTATTTAAATATGTTTTTATTTTGCCCTAGTTTGAAAATGTTTAATATCACGATTTCTGTCGCTTAATCCTAGTATTGATTGGAATATGGAAATTCAATGCCACAACTTAAAAAATATAAATTTTTGCGCGATATCCCTGAGTATGCCGATACACAATTATAGAAAGCAGAGAATATAAATTTTTTTATATCTTTTATTTTATTAACGAGCTTTAGATCTTTTTATACATAAACAAATCTATTTTATTTCAATATTTCGACGCCTCTTTGGGCATCTTCTTCAGAATTTTTTTTTTAAATGTGACAAAAACCAATTAAAAAATTTTCAGATTGTTTTTACATACATTAACAAATTGGAAAATTTTTTAAACAAATCAACATTTTTAAAGATTCAAGAGAAACAAGAAACTTTTTTAAATAAAAGTAATTAATGTTTTTTGCTCAAGTTCGATTATTGAATTCAGATTGATATTTTTTTCAAATTATTTTTTACTAAGGAGAAGGAGAAGTCATTTTGTATACTTGCGTCATCATCATCAGAATTTATGGGTCTGTTTTTATTAGTATTTCGGAACATCAATTACAGAAGTATAAAAATTTTTTATATTTTTAACTAGAATAACAGTATATGTTAGTACTGAACTCCCGTGTTTTTTGTTATGGTATTTAGCTTTTTTGGTCCTATTCATCCTTATCGCTTAACATTTAAATCGTCGGTTTAAAGAATTTTAAAACGACTATTTGAAAAATAGGCGTTTTTGTGTATGTTTATAGTCATTCCTCCTTTTTTGTTGATTTTGATTTCAATATTCAACTAACTTTGACATATCAAACATGTATGACGCGTGCCATCATTTATTGTAATTTGCCGGTATGTTCTAATTTAAATTATCTGCAATTTTTTTCGTAAAAATAATGTCGTAATTTGTGAATTTTCAAGATGCCACTACATATCACTCGGCTTTGACATTTATAAGCAATAGAGAACATGGAATTATTACTACTGCTTATTTGAAAAATTTTTAATTTGTTGTTTTATGAAATTATCAAATAAGCGCCAACCTGTGTTTTCGAACTTTGTTGGTTGAATTGAAATGTATTTGTCTTCCTTAAGTTCGACTACTAAATTTGTTAATTCCAATTAATTAAAATAATTTAAAAAAGTTTAGTATTAATTAAATTAATAAGTTTTAAACGAGTTCAAATTATTTTTAAATTTAAAGGGATAATTTAATTTAAAAAAATAATTGCCTCAAAATTTTCTTAAAAAAAACTCATTTACAATTACGAATACTTCTATAAACAACTGAGAAAATATTCATAAGTCCTACAACAATTCCAATTAGCATTGACTACCAAGTTTCTCTAGCTTTAAAATTATCCATAAATCGTTTTTCTCATAAACAATAATTTTTAATAGCAAAAAATTAATTTTTAATATTCTAGTTCTAGTAACGAATTAAAAAATTAGTTCCTGCTTTGGAATATTGGAAAAAAGTGTAATCCAAAAGAAGGCGTTTGATTGGTGTAATGTTTTTAGCAAAAATATTTTCTGTGCAACCTTCAACAAATAAGCTCTTCGTTATTTAAGTTGTCCAAAAAGTTTTCATTTTCTGTTTCTGGCTTTAAGTCTCAGCTATACAGAATAAGAGTGAAATGTTGTAACTTTCGTAATAAGTAAGATTTTAGATTTATTTTTCTAATTCCTAAAATTTATGTGTTTTTTATATTTTCAGAAAACAGCTTTTCAACATGGTTTCACACTACTGTATAAATCTCTGGGTAAGTCACATTTCCATTCTTCCTTAATTAAGAATATTTCCTTGGAATTAAGAATATTTCTAAACAAATGAAACAGCGAATTGAGACAAAAGAATTGATAATTTAAACTAAAACATTTTTTGAAATAAAATCGTAAGACAAGATTTCAAGGGTCGAAGTTTTTATTCTTTAGGCATTAACTCTGCTCCGCAACTAAAACTTCGTGTATTGGGGAAACAATTATTTATCACCACTTCTTTCCATGGTAATTCATTATATATTCAAATCAATTAAAAAAAATTATTTATAGTCAACCTGTCCATCACTAGCTGGTAGTAATTTATTGATTTTCAAAACTCTATCATGAGGTGCAGTATGTGTAAGCAGGTTAAAATTTTGTAATTTTATTCACTCTAATTTATTTGATTTGAGATCCGACTCTATTGTATTTTTTTTTTTTTTTTTTTTTTTGTAAAAGTAATTCGACATTTGAGTGCCGAAACAGGAATAGTAACATTAGTGATTGAAGGAAATCTAATCTTTTGCAATTAATTTAAAAAAGTGTCAAATTGAAAAAAAAATAAGTTAATAAAAAGAAACTTAATTTTATTTTTGCTACTCCTTTTGGTTTCTCATTTTTATTAACAAATTGCTGGTATTTCTTATATAATTCCTGTTGGAATCGTTTACCATCCACGTCCATAACGTTAACTTACTGCCTGTCCCACGATGTCGAACGACATCGTTCGCTTGCATAAATACGTTTGAAACAGCAAAAAATTTTAAAATGTTGTTTTTGGTTTGAATGTATTTAAGCACTCGAACGATGTCGTTCGACATCGTGGTCCAGGCAGTTAATACCAAGTTTAATCTGCTGAACTCAAAATATTCTTTGTGGTAAACCACCACGTATGTCCACTAGCCCAGTGAATAATACTCATACGCCTCAAGTGACCAAGAAGTAGGAGTACTTAAGAAAAAATGGCAAAAGAAAATAATATGCTTTTAACGATTCTATATTTTAGTCTTGCTCAAAAATGTTTTAAATTAATACAAAAAGCTTTCCGCAAATTTTAAAGTCAAATAATTGTAAAAAAAAATATTTTAGCAACTTAATGTCCAGAAAACGTGCTGTTGTTTTATGAATTGCTTTAATTAAATTTAGATTTTAAATTTCTTTAAATCATTTAAATTCCTGGTATTTGCTTTTATAAGATATAATTTTTTAAAACTTGTTTTTGGTTGTTTAAGTTAAAAAAAATTTTTTTGTTGCAAGTAGTTCTTCTCGTTGCTTAATCTTTCATCATCAAGTTCGCTTAAACGCATTTCTTGTTTTTTTCTTCCTTAAGTTAATAAAGAACACAGAACACAATAGAAGAAAATTAAAGCAAGTTAAAGGTGGAAAAAGTGTGCTGGTTTTATATTTAAAATTTCAACTCTTGTAATAATACAAGTGTTTTGTTTTCTGGTAAACTTTTCCTTAAAAGAATAATAATAACAATAAATAAATTTAATTGAAATCAACGCTAAACGTGGAATTTTAGATAATCTGTTGACTTTTCTTTTATTCTTTAAACATTTTATGTTAAACATACAATATTGCTTAAAGGAGCTTTTATTAACTTGTTTCCAAAAAAAATTCCATGTTGGCACTAAAGTTTTCTTTTCTCATATCAACTTCGATAAACTTTTCAGTAGCTTTGTAAATTTTAATTAAGAAATAAAAATTATTTTTATTGTGTATTTCCTACTTAATGTAAAATCTATAAACAATTAAGTATTTATAAAGGACCAACTTGGAAACGTTCTTAAAAGAGAAAGTGCCTGAAGAAGAATTTTAATTCTCTTATATACGAAAACTTTTAAAATTTTAAACAAGAAAGACTTCATCAAGTAGTATATTATTAGTAAAGTCTTTTATAAAATTACTTTGAAACTAAGAGCGTCAGCTGCTTAGGAGAAAATATATAAAAAATAACTAACAACCACCTTAAATACTTTTTTAAATTTTCTATATATTCATCAGCATAATGAACACTCACACAGGAAGCCTCTTATCCTTGTATAAATAATTATTGTTTAAAATAAGTCAAAGTTTTCATAACTTTTTGATATTTTACTCTCACTGCAACACACATACATTATACGCCCAGGAAGATGATTAATAAATTTAAAGAAAATCTACTATTTTTGTTATATACTTAACGCCTTTGGGAATCGATTCATCTGAAATCAAAAATGCCCTAAATGCAACACTTTGCTGCATCAGTAAATTTAAATGTTCTTATTTGCAACAATGAAGCAGATGGTGTCTACAAATATATTAAATACGGAACATATACGATATTCACATAAGAAGCATCATTTACTTATATCGGTGTAGTAGAGAAAATTTGATTTCTGATGCAGTGCAGTGATGCATTTATGAACAGTGAAATTTGGGGGATAATTTTATCACTCGTAATGGCATTATTAGTACACATTTTAGTATAAATTATATTAAGGCACAAATATCCGTAACCTGTTGCTTATTTGCAAAAATTTTAACTTGGAAAACAATTATTATACGTAAAACTAATGGCAACTTTACTCTAATTTATTTTATTTTCTAATATAAAAGTATACAAACAGCGTTTTGGTCTATAAAATTGTTGAACTCGTAGTTGTGGCCCTTTGAATTTTATTGAACTGAATTGATCTGGTTATGTCAAAAGGATATTTTATCCCTTAGATCTTCAAGAAGTCCCAATTTCGTAAGACGCTCCTAGTGAAAGTTAGTACAGAGGAGGGAGAAGTCTATGTAATATCGTTTCAATATCGCTTGAATGCAATAATATTATAATTATTTAAATATTACAATCACATAGAATGTGTGTCGTCCTCATTCTCAAGGCAAAGACGTGGTTACACTTCTACAAACCATAATTAATTCTGAATTGTCCAGGGAAAAAGCTACTACTTAGTCGAAAATCACTCATTTTAAATTAAGCGATTTTTTTATTCCGGGAGCCTCCTGCATATCAGCATGGCGATTTACAGTTCATCACTTCTAATTAATGACTTTGTCGAAGACCAATTGACACCGCAGGCTTAAATTTCTTTAGCTCGCACGTTATTGTTGGAAATATGGTGGTCAAAAACCGAATTTTTAATTTGCTGTTGCTTGCGGCCCTTACCCATTTACAAACCTAAGAAGACCAACATACATAAATTACTAGTATTCCCAAAAATATACTTAGTCGCTTCATTTTTTTTCGTTATTTTTATGTAGAGGATTTCACAGGATTTTATGACTAATAAAGAAGTTCGTGGCACTTCTGCACTGGTGGGAAAGTTTGCCTAACAGATCGATGCAACATGCACTAAATCCCATATAGGACACCAAGTCAAAAATCTTAAATTAAAAATTATCAAAAAAAAAAAAAAAATCCAATGCCTGTGTTCTCACATCGGAAAAAAGTCTAAAATAATGTCTCTCACTTAATTTTTTGTAGAAATGACTCCAAAAATATAAGAATCAAACCAATCATTTTAGCTGTCTATTGTCTGACCAATAGTCGTTTTCAGTCATATAATGAAATGGTCATTGCACGAGGTAGCAATCGGGATGGTTTGTTAGTTCCCAAGCTTCTCTAATACCAATCTAATGAACCCCTTGGCTAATAAATGAGTATTGATAGAAAATTAATTATGAATTACAAAATAGAGGAGTGCAATACCGCCAAAGTCGGTAAAATTGGATGGCAAGATTATGGCCAAAGTGTCTCATAATACTCGTACACAAGGCATCTATATTTATTTTCATAACTTATTGAAAAAAAAAATAGTCAAGCTTATTCTGGATGGATTGTTAGTTCAACCAGCTGTAATATGTGCAAATAACACCCCACCATTTTGATAGAAAACAGTGACTTGCCCGTATTACATATCAATATTATATTGACTCCATTTGGACACTTGTATTCATTTTATAACTTTTTCTTCTAAAAAGTTTCTTCATATTCATATTCACATTTACTACTCGATTTTTATCTTTATTAAGTGAGCAAAGGACTTTTTAAATTTTATACACCTCCGTTGAATGAAATGCTTAGTCATCTCGTTATCGCCTAATAATCTCGTTATTTCCTCATAGCAGCCTATTAAATATTTTTGACAATGTGTTGTAAAATTGTCTTCTCCAATATTTTATTTAGTTTTATTCCCTAATTTATAATATCTATGAAGTGATAAAAACATCTGTGTGAATGAAATATTTGCTCTATACTCCCAAATATGATACCAATCCAATGCTTTAAATAAGCTGCTCGGCTAAAAGACAAAACACTTTTCAAATATTGTTTATGCCACACTCTCTAGTCGTCAAATATATTTTTCAATTTGTCA